>CM042834.1:9849006-9908043 GCA_023653725.1 Bungarus multicinctus | reverse complement strand
CCCATTAGCCAAACTAGTCGAGAGTGATGGGCTCCCTTAATTTCCTCCCATTAACTCTCCTTCCCCCCACATCCCACAGGGGGCTCCCTCCCAGTCTTGCACCGGATTGGGGCACCTCCCATGCCCACCATTGTGGGGGCTCCACTTCTACCCTTCATAAGACATCATCAGAGCCCCCACTTGGGCAAAAAAGCCCATGGATGAGGAATTCTCTTTCCAGGGTGGGGGGAACCTCATAGTTTGTGTAGTTCTGTTAAACCTCGAACAGGTTCCCTCAATTCTGACTTAGTGAGTCTTTCCTCAAAACGGCCCCCTCCCCACCTTCAGGAACCCCCCCTCACCCCACAGGGGCATCACATTATAACCTTTTCCTGTTATTTGTTATTAATTCACCATCTAGACCACCCCTCTCCCGTAGGTCTCCCCTCCCCCTCTTGGCTCTTTGATCCCTCCAGGATCAGCTGGCTGAGATTAGGATCAATGGGGGAATCCACCCCCACCCCAGATTGCCAGTAGCCCATCCCTGCCAGGGAGGACCTTCTCTCTCTTTCACCTCTCTCTGCCCGCCCTCCCCCCCTTTTTGCAAGACAAAATCTGTTTACCAAATGAATCAGTGAGAAATTCCAAAAGCCCTGAGCCCCTTTTTGCTTTGATTCTGGCTCTCTTGCTCATAACATTGTGGTTGTGTCCCTTGGAAAGAGGCCTGGAGCAGCCTCAGATTCTGGGGAGAAGAAGAGGTACCAACAAGTAGGGAGCAACTTCTGTGTTGTGGTTGTCTTGAAAGGGAACTTAAAAGACTATCTCCACTCTCCCTCCCCTGATGGGAGCAGCCCAAGATCAGTCAGAGTTCAAAGCAGTCAGAGAGGAATTTCCTTGGACCCTCAATTTGGGAAAATCAGGAGTTCTTGTGGTTGAGCATTTTCCAGATTTGGAGCATTTCCTAAAACTTTTGGAGATGCTTCAGGTGTGAAGTATAAATCCTGGGGTTAAAACTAAGTGGTGGGAGATTTGCCTGTCCCTCCAAGTTTCTCTTCCCCCTTCCAAGCTCTGGAGGGGCTGAGAGTTAATTCTGGGGGTGCCGTTTCTGCAGAGGCCCCAGAGGTGACGCTGATGAGAGGCAAGACAGAGGTGGAGGATGGGATGGAGACACACGTCTGCCGCCTGGATGGCTTCTACCCCAAGGAGATCGATGCCTCCTGGATAAAGGATGGGGAGATCAGGCTGGAGGACACCTTCCGTGGGTTTCTGGCCCCCAACGCGGATGGGACCTACCACTACTGGCTCAGCATCCGGATCGACCCCAAAGAAAGGGGCCGCTATCGGTGCCACGTGGAGCATGATGGCCTGCAGGAGCCTCTGGACCTGGCCCTGGAAGGTGAGAGGCTGCAGGGAGGGGAAGGCTGGGCTCTTTGGCAGGCTGGGAGGTGGTGGGAGAGGAATCTGGCCCCAGATGTGTCCAGATGTGAGCATACCTGAGCTTTCATCCATTGGTTTTCCAGTGTTTGAGGTTGGTGCAGCTGCAGGGACCAGACCATAGAACTGACTTCAGGTGATGGAAACTACAGAATCCCATCATAAGAGTTGGCCGATCCTGATGAAATGCCCTCAGATCCTCTCTTAGGCCTTCCCTGTTTCTTGCACCAGAACCAATAATAGATTTCCTTTTGTTTATAATTCCTAAAGTACAAGAATCAGGAGGAGTCTGGTTGCCCCTTTTCTGAAGGCAAATTTTGACTAAAATGGATGAACTGCAGTTGACTTCAGGAAATGCAGAGAGTGGCTGGACTGATGCATCAGGAGTCAGAAAAGAGGCTACCAAGTCTTGAGTTTTGTTCCCATCAGAGTAACAGGGTTTCCTGCTTTCAAGGTCAAAAGGTCACTGTTGTTGATCTAAGAAAGAAGTTGCACCTTATTTTATGATCTGATATGTGAATTCCTGAGGCTCAGCATAAAACCCAAGAAAAAAAGCCCCCTCTGAACGAGTTCTGTATGTGCTCAGAAGTGTCTTTAATGTACTCTGGACTTCCAAAGTTGCAAAATTCAAATTCAAAATTTTTATTATGATTGTCACCATGATTCAAGAAATATTCAAATGTAATTATTATGCTGATATCCCAGGCAAAATACAATATTCCTATTACTTTTGTTGTTTATAGCACGCATCAATTCACAAGTGGCATGATTGCTATTCTATGAGATCCTGAATTTTGTCCAACAGAAATTTAAATTTAAGGTTCTCTCCTCAATCCTCCACCCGCCAAGCAATACCACTTTATAATGCCTTGGTAAGACCATACTTGGAATTCTTCATCCAGTTTTGGTTGCCACGATATAGAAAATATGCTGAGACTCTGGAAAGAGTGCAGAGAAGGGCAACAAAGAGGATTAGGAGCCTGGAGGCCAAAATGTATGAAGAGCAGTTGCAGGAATTGGGCATTTCTAGTTTGATGAAAAGAAGGACTGGGGGTGACATGATACGTCCCAATATCTCAGGGGCTGCCACAAAGAAGAGGCAGTCAAGCTATTCTCCAAAGCCCCTGAGGGCAGGACAAGAAGCAATGGGTGGAAACTGAATAAGGAGAGAAGCAACCTAGAACTGAGGAGAAATTTCCTGACAGGGAGGACAATTAATGAGAGGAATGGCTTCCCTTCAGAAGTTGTGGTGGCTCCATCACTGGAAGCATTTAAGGAGAGACTGGAGAGCCACTTCTCTGGAATGGTTTAGGGCCTCCTGTTTGAACAGGCTTGGACTGGATGACCTCCAAGGTCCCTTCTAACTCTGTTATTCCGTTATTCTATTTCTGCCATTCGTGGGACCGTCCAGAAGCTGGAAATCACCCTATTCCATTTTCATGCTGACGTTCTGGAAGTACAAAATATCATTTTATGCTATTTCTGGACAGGCCAGAGAAATGAAAGTGTGTGCTTAAAAAAAAGGCTAGGTGATATGAAGTCTTTTACTTTAAGTCAGCGGTCACCAACTGATGGGCCGTGGCCCACTGGTGGTCCGCAGGGAAATGCCACCCCAAAGTATCCCCCGAAAGCACTTAATCCAGGCTGCGGGGGAACACAAGGCTTGCGTCGCTTGCACTAGGAACAGCATGAGGTAGTGAGGGCAGGGGGGGAAGAGCGGAGGGAGCAACTTGCCTGGCCACTGGGTTGCTTCTTCCGCTTCTTTCGTCTTCTGCGTTTGGCTGCAAGCAAAAAGGAGCAAAAGTCTTTTTTTCCTCTCCCCCAAAATCCACCAGAAACGAGTCTTTGGGACCCTGGAAGGCCTCCTGCTCCAAGAGGCCAAGACTCATTTCTAGTGGAGTTTGGGGAGAGAGAAAGAAAGGCTTCTGCTGCTTTCCTTGCGTGCAGCCTGAGAATGGAGCTCAAAGCAGGCTAGGAATGGGGCTGCCTTGGAGGGGGGGTGAGGGATCTGTTTTTGTGTGTGTGTGTGAGTTTGTGTGTGTGTGTGAGAGAGAGAGAGAGAGAGAGAGAGAGCATCACCAGCCCTCCAAGGTGAGTTCAGCTCTCTCGCTCTCTCTTTCTCCCTCATACCAATGTCAGCAAGCCACGTCAGTCAAAATTCACATTAGTGATCCAGGGATTTAAGATAATGAGTTTGGTGGCCCCTGAAGTCCAAAAGGTTGGCGACCCCTGCTTTAAATAATAAAATGCAAACACTCAAATGGAAGAAAAAAGCTTGCAGATCTGCCCAATTCCACTCAGAGTCAGGACTTATTGGGGCAGCCTATAAAAAGAACAAAAATGTTTTTGTTAAACACATTTTGTTTATATTATTGTGTTGGGGACGTTTTTGATTTGTAAGCTGCTGAGAGTCACAAGGTGGCAAAGGGCTGCTTTTGAGTCCAAAAGCCAAAGATGAATCCAGTTGCCTTCATGCTGGGCTGGTGGGAGAAGAAGGCAGCGTCAGGAGGACACGTCCTCTAACAATGGATAGCAAGGCGCCTTCATGTTACCTTGAGAGGGACACAAAAATGAGGCCATGGAGATTTTAATTTTGGGTCTTTCCAGATTTCCCTTCTTTAGGTCTCTTCCCTGATTGGGAAGATTGTTTGGGCTTCTCCGTCAATGATCTGCTCCTTCTCCCAATTCAGAACCAACCAATTCAGAATCCAACCTGGGGCTCATCATCGGCTGCGTTGTGGCTGTTCTTGTCCTGGTGGGTGTGATTGCTGGGATCCTGGTATTCTTCAGTAAGTATCTATTTTTGAGGGGGGTGATGGAAGGACCCCCTTTGGGGAGCCTCTTCTGGGCTTCCTTCTGTCCTGTTTTCGTAGCCCTCTTGAGATCTCAGCCTCTCGCTGGGACTCCAGTCTCCATTCAGCTGAGCCTGAGATTCAGGCAGTCCTGTCTTCTCCTGAGTTGGGAAGAGCCATCCCAGTTCTGTCCCCTTTTGGTCAAAGAGCAGCAGAGAAGGATTTAAACCTTCCTCCCCTCCCAGCTGCTGGTGCTGCATCCCCAAATTCCCCTCCATCCATCTCGGAGGCAGCAGGTCTCTCTTTGGGCAAATCAGGAGATACATTTGCATTTTGGAGATCTTTTTGACTTTATAAATGGAATAAAGGGTTTGTGAAGTATCTCCTGTGGTTCTTCCTCCTACAGAGGGAGAGATTGGATGATCTCTGGTGGATTCTTTTGAGCTTTCAATGATTTTTGTCCTTGCAGAAAGACATCAAGATGACTACAATGCAGTACCAAGTGAGTGAATTGCTCTCTTTCCATGTAATTTCCAAGTTAGAACAGGCCTCAGAGGCACCATCACTTGAGGAATGTTTGTGTATGTGTGTGTTTAAACACAGAAAAAAACTCATGAAGCTGCAGAGTTGTGATATTTCCTCCTAAGAACTAAGCTGGGTAAGGAGGCCCTCTTTTCCTAACAGCCAGGCTGATATTGGAAGGGAAGATCTAGGACAAGAAAACCTCAAGAGGATGAGAAGATCCATCTGGGTGAAAGATTTGCTCTGAGTGAGAAGCTGCTCTGTTTTCCAGTAGGAGGAACTTACAGAATTCACTCTCCTTGCACTGGTTTGTTCCTGCAGAGGAGAAGGGAAACTCTCCCTGTTGGATTTCCAGGCACTTTCATTCAGTCAGGGAAGGCAGCCCAGAGTCTGAATGGTGGAGCCTTTGGAGGAAAGAGCCCTTCATTCCTTGTGGGACATAGGAAAATCGCCACAATGCTGTGATCCCCAGTGGTTAGAGACTCTTCTGGTGGGATAGCTGAGACCTGGCTAAATCTGGAAGAGAGGAGGGTCCCCTCTCAGAGATGTGCCCAGCTGGGATTAGAGTTTGGCACCAGTCGATACCCCAGGATGCAGCACAGGTGGTATGACATGGTCATCTGAGAATCTCTTTTGGCTTTCAAGGGACCTTGCGCCCCAAATTTCTGGTTGTTACTCCCTGTTTTGGAGCTGAGTTCATGAAATCAATTGGGCTTGTGTCTATAGTACCAGCCTCCCTGCTGAGTGACCAACTCAGCATAGAAGATGGCATTGAATGAGTGGATGGATGGATGCATGGATGGATGGATGGATGGATGGATGGATGGATGGATGGATGGATGGATGGATGGATAGATAGATAGATAGATAGATAGATAGATAGATAGATAGATAGATAGATAGATAGAATTCTTGATTGGCCAAGTGTGATTGGACACACAAGGAATTTGTCTTTGGTGCATATGCTCTCAGTGTACATAAGAAAAAATAAAATAAAATAGGCTGGTCTCCTCTGAGAGATTCATGAAGCTGCAGAGTTTTAATGATGAAGAGACGATCAGGAGAAAGCTACAGTATTTCTGTTCCTATGGATGGAGTCACTGAAGCAGACAGCGTGAGCTTAAAGACCCCAGAAAATGGTAGAGGACAGAAAGGCCAGAGGAATGTTGTTCATGGGGTCATGATGGGTTGGACACAACTTCGCAACTAACAACAACAAATTCCTATTCCTATGCTTATTTCTCTTCTCTTCTCTTCTCTTCTCTTCTCTTCTCTTCTCTTCTCTTCTCTTCTCTTCTCTTCTCTTCTCTTCTCTTCTCAACACTGTCTCTTCAATGCAGGGAGGAACCAGGCCATTTAGCAGCCCCCTCGCAGGTAAGTGGCCCCACTGGGGTCTGTGTGGGGGAGAGGAAGGGAGGGAAACGGGGGCTTTGAGGTCCATGGACCAACTGATGGTGAAGATGCTTTGGAAATCCCTCTTCTGTCTCCTGTTCATCTCAAATGCTGCAAGGGGAGGAATTTGGGGGGAGATCCAGAGGGGCTCTGGGAAGGGGGGGCTCTGCCTGCCCCCAAACTCTTATCCTGCAAGGCCAGACTGTGGCTCCGCTCGGGATCTGACTCTCTTGGGTCAGGAGGCTCACAGAGCTGCAAAGAGGAGATTCGTCAGGGAATGACGGAGCAGCTGTCCAGATGAAGTCAAAAGACACTGACCCAAACTTGAAGTTTAGACGTATATAACTATATTTAACATTTATAGTTGCAGCAGACAAGATAGTCGGGAACATCGTGAGGTAAATCAAACGGCACACAGAACACAGGGAAGAAAAAGGCGGGAAAAAAGGGAAACTCCCCCTTTATACCCACAGCAACCAATCATAGCGTAGATTGTCTTGTGCAGAAGCCAGCCCAACCAATCAGCTCTTTCCCCATTGGACACTTTCCTGTTCCAGCTCCTGAATTGGATATCCTAACAAGACTGGGGGGTCCCCAGTGCAGGAGGAAAAGGGGGGCAGATGAGGGGCTTCTTGAGGGTCCTGCAGTCATGGATGGAGAAGGGGCTTCTCTCCACTCCTTGGAGTCCTCTGGGAATCCCTCCCTCCAGAGGCTGAGGGAAGACATGGGGAGGGAGGTGACCTAAGGATTCCCAGCAATAAGGACTAGTATTGGATTCCTGTATTTGAGGAGGGGACATGGATGTTATCTAACTTGTGGGGCAGATTCTCAGCCCCCTCAGGAACCAGTCACAGCCCTGCCTCTCCCTTCTTGCTACCTTGGAAAACCCCACCCAGCTGATCCCTCTCTTGAGGAAGCTGCAGTTCTCATGAGTGGGATCAGCTGGGCCGATTGGTGTTGATCCCTCAGCCTGGGCGGTGGGAATCCTCCTCTTGGCTCCCTCCCAGACTGACCCTGCCTGCTTTTTCCCTCTCTTGGCAGCATGAGTGGACAGTCCCAGCATGAGGAGAGAGGAGAGGAGAGGGGATCGGCCTTCTTCTGAAATAGGCCATACTCTCCAGAGGAGCCCTTCAGGCCCATCCTGCATGCCTGGAACCAGGATGTATTTGGGGGTCTTTCTCCATTGCTTCTATCGTTGGATCAGTAACATTTTGTATTAGGATTGAGGAACGGAGAAGAACACATTACATGTTTATAATTGTGGAATCGAAAGGATTCAAACTGTGATTAGTAGATATTTTATTTTTTATTTATTTGTATCCTGCTGAAGGCATTGAAGATATCCAACACACCTTCTATTTTTCCCACAACAACCATCCTTTGAAGTGGTTTGGGGGTCAGAGCGAATGACTGGCCCACCCAGCTGCCTTTCGTGGCTAAGGCGGGACTTGAACTTAGAATCGTTTTCTAACCTGGTGCCTTAACCACTACACCACACTGCCTTGTCTAGCTTGTAATAGCTTTGTAATATAGCTTGTAGCAACTGTTGTTGTTTCTGGTGACCTTTAATGGGTTTCTGGTGATTAGCAGGTTTTAGAGAAGGGCCCATAACTAATGGGGCGAGGAATAGGATGAAGAGTTTTACTTTAAGGGAGGGTGATTAACTGTTAATCTTCATCATACTTGCTTGGATTGAAAGGGGAGGGTTTTTTTCTGTCTCTTATTTTTCCTTGTATAAGTTCCATAATAGATAGTATGTACCATGTACTGCCATGTATGTATTTTCACAGTTTAGAAAAATGAAACAGGAACCTTCCCCCATCATGAAGTGCTGAAGAGACATCCTTTTTTTCTGCTGTCCATGAACATCTGATTTTGCCACCAAAGGTGGTTATTTGGTGGCTTTGCTCCCTGTTTTTTGAAGGGGAGACTAGGAAGGACCCAGGGTGACCTTCAGACAATCCTGCACAGAGAGAGAAGAGAGGGGGCTGGATCCCTGCAATTCTTGGGAAGGAGTGATCAGAAGGTCTAATCTCTTGCCACCCTTTCCCTTCAGCTGTTGGGCTTTCTTAAGCACACCTGGGTGTTCATTGCACGTTTTGAAGCTTTACAATCTCTTGATTCATGACTAGTTCACTTCTGAACTATTTTATAATCTGGACTTTTACAACTTTTTTTTCCTCCTCTTTCATTTTTTACCATTACATTCAAATTATTATTATTTTAATCATAAGAAAGTTGCAATGGACTTTACGTTTACATTTACACATTATACTATAAATCTTGCTCTTTCTAGCTTTTTTCTTTCTTTTTAAAGAGCCTCAATATTTAACTCTTAATTTTTTTCTGGAAAAATTCCCCTTTTTTCTTAACCCTGGAGGGGGGAATCCTTTCCCCTGTGGAAACTGTTGCTTATCTGCTTCTCTTGTCCTTGAGGAGAAAACAAAAAGTGTTTTTCAAGTCTTCCAAAGGTGATAAATTAGTTTGGACCCTATTTGCAATTTGAAAAATTGGTGTTTAATTGGTCATTGTCATACTCACAGAAGAATTAGTTTTGTCAGAAGAGATAAAAACCAATATGAGTAGAAGAAACTCTTGACAAATAGATACGACGAAGGATGGACTAGATTTTCTTGGCAAGAGAAATGCTGTGTTGTTGAGGAGAATTATTCAACAATGAATCTGGCACAGATAGTTACAACAGAGACTTGTGAACTTTGGAAATGAGATGCAATTGTTAGTAAAGTTCCTAATTAAAAACCTAAGGAAAGGTTTCACAATTAAGAACCAAACACAAGTATTTAACACTGGACTCAGAGATAATGATTGAAGCGGTTTGTGATATGTAAGAAATTGTGTAGACCTTCTATGAATAAATTATAATAACAGTTAGCAGAGTGCTTTGAATTTTAACATTGCTATTGTTCAACAATTAACTATTTTTCCTTTCACGTATGTAATCTGTGACAGGTCAGTCAGGTTGCAAATAGATGTAGGAGATTATAAACTTTGAACCTCTTTTGCAAGGAAGGAAGCTATTATTGCAGTAGATTGCTCAGTGTTCAATGGGGGGGGTAATATGTGTTTTTGTTTTTTTTATTCACATTTTTGTTCAGAGTTTTCATTTAATTTTGTTCCGTCTGTGTTATACTTTTCTTTTGGATTTTAATCTTTTGAATAAAATAAAATGAATAATTTTAAGAAAAATGGGAGATCCACAGTTTGGCCTGGCTGCTTCCCCACTAACCATTGCACACATACTGTAAGAATAGCAAAAGTGTTTGCTGAAAATAAATGGTTTGATTTCTTCTCATCTGAGTTGCTGCCTCTTATTGGAAATAGAATACCAAAGATTTTCCCCCCTCTTTGTTGCTCAGGGACCCCGATTTCACCTTGAGTGGTAAGGAGAAACCAAGGCAAAAACGGGGGCGAGGGGGGGACTCCTATGTGCTCTTCTACAGGAACTGGGCCTGGCTAGTCCAGTGAAGAGAAGGACCAGGGGAGACAGGATAGCAGCAAAAGAGAGAAGGAAGGATTCAAGCTATTTTCTAAAGCACCCCAAGGCCAGACAAGGAATAATGGATGGAAGCTGAACAAGGAGAGATTCAACCTGGAAATAAGGAGAAACTTTTTGACAGTGAGAACAATCAACCTATGGAACAGGAAGTTGTGGGAGCGCCATCACTTGAGACCTTCAAGAAGAGATTGGACTCCCATCTGTCATAAATGGAGCAGGGTCTCCCGCTTGGGCAGGGGGTTCGACTAGATGGCCTATAAGGTCCCTTCCAACTCTGATTATCTGTTATCTCTTTGGGGAGGAGGCAGCTGTTTTCCTCCAGCATCACCGGCTGATGTTCTGTAAAACGGCTACTTGGTCTTGGCTTGGGGGTGGCAGCAACAGAGGCTGCTTTCCCCTCAAATCCTCCTTTGCCTCAGGCTCTTGGCCAAGTGGCTGATCTTTGAGCCTCATCCAGGGGCCCTTCGGGAGAGAGTTCAATGCCCACCAGAGCCGTCCTGCTCCCCTTGCAGAAGGGCAGCTTCTGCTTCTCAGAGATCCTCTCTGGACTCTTCAGGTGTCCAATAAGATGCAGGGGCCCAAGAGTGGGGAGACCCTTGATTTATGGGCATGATATCCCCCATATTACAGGTAGGCCTCAACTTACAATGCAAGAGTCTGAATTCAAAATTTAGGTTGCTAAGTGAAAAATTTGTTAAAAAATTTGCCCCATTTTAGGAGCATTCGTTCCACGGTTGTTAAGTAAATGATTGCAGTTGTGAAATTAGTAATATGGTAGTTAAGTGAGTCTGCCTTCCCCATTGACTTTGCTGGTCAGAAAGTCACAAAAGGGGATCACATGACCGCAGGATTCTGCAACCGTCACGAATAGGAATCAGTTGCCAAGCACCTGAATGTAAATCATGTGCGCATGAGGATGCTGAAGGGTCATAAGTGTGAAAAATGGTTCTATGTTTTTCAATGGTGATGTACCTTTGAACTGTCACTAAATAAAGTGTTTTAAGTCAAGGACTACCTGTATGGCAGATGCTTTCTGGGCAAGGAGTGAAAAGAGTGGGGTCTTTCACCCCAATTCCTTTTGGGCTTCCCAGATGCCCTCAAGAGCTTCCATCTTGGAGAGCCTAAAAAGGGGAGAGTTTCCAACCTGCAACACGAGAGTCACATTCAGCCTTGGGCAGCTAGTAATGTAGCTCCACAAAATTTTGAATGTTATAATAAACAATATAAGAATAATAATATACTAACTATATTATATAGTTTATAGGCAGCCCCGGACAATTCCTTTTCATTCAGTGCCGCCCAGGGAAGGCAAAAGGTGGGACAGGGCTGCTTTAAAGCATTTGGAAATGAGTTTGAGAGATGCATTTATTTATTAGATTCCTCCGACTGGCCAGCTTTGTCTTGAAAACGGCACAAGAGCCTTTTGAGGATTTTCTTCAGAGCGAAGATCACTCGGAATTTCTGACCTGGAATATAGAAGCATAGGGCTGGGAGGGACCTCAGAGGTCTTCTAGTCCAACCTCCGGCTTAAGGCAGGAGAGCTTATACCGTCCTGGTCAAAAGGTTGTCCAGTCTATTTTGGAAAACCTCCAATGATGGAGCAGCCACAACCCCAGGAGGAGAACTCTTCCTCCGATTTGTTAGAAAATTTCTCCTTCCTTGTGGCTTGGGTCTTTCTTTAAGAAGCTTCCTCTCCTCCTGCCCTCTGGGGCTTTGGGGAAGAAGCCCACCCCCCCTTCTTTGGGACAGACAACCCCCCCACCCAAGTTCTGGAAGGCAGTTATCATGTCGTCCGTCCCCAGGGTCTCCGCGTCTTTTTTGTATGGTGGTCACCGGAGTTGTAGCCAGGATTCCAAGGGTGGGGCTAATTTGGGCAGAATAAACCGGCATTATGACTTCTGATCTTGACGTTCTCCCTCCGTTGATGCAGCCCAAGACTGCGCTGGCTTTTTCAGCAGCTCCCCATGATCCCCGGCTGGGCGGGGTCTCCCCTCCCCCCAGCCCCTCCCAGAGAGCTCCCTCTTTTCCCAGCCCCCCCCCCCCCCCACTATTCCGCCCCTCCCCCAAGAGGCGGGATCCCTGGAAGGGGATTTCCTGATGGCACTTTCGCTTGCCTCTCCACGCCCCCTCTCGCCGCTTCCGCCTGGTCGTCTGCCTAGCTACAATGACGACATAGGGATGTTTTTTTCCTATTGGTTGTGTTCGCCCAATCGCCAGCAGGCTCTGCATTGTTGCGCTTTTCAACCCGCCCCTCTCTCCCCAGCCTGTCTTGCTTTGCTTGAGACTTCCGAGGAGCGGAGCGCAGGTTGAGGATCGAGGCCAGGATGGCTCTGCGCTCTGCGCTCTTCTTGCTCCTGGTGTTGGTGATAGTCGCCCTACGGGAGAGGTGCTGCTTCGGTGAGTCCCTCTGGGGGAATGGGGGGTTTCATCCTTTTTATCTGCCAGGGAACCTCTCTCTCTCTCTCTCTCTCCTCCCCCACAAAAGTTTATTCCCAGGAAGAGAATCCTCACTCGGTCCTCTTTCTAGTCCGCTCCCCCTCTGGCCACTTTGGGATTAGCTCCAAAATTCCCCCCCCCCCCCAGGAGAGCCCCTCTGGGAACAGGACAAGGGTGGACTCTCCAGACGTCAGTCAAGTCTACCTGGGCGCCCACAAGCGCAGTTCTTTCCCTCCTCCAGTGACGATTGTCGGAAAGCGGCGTTTGCAGTGGATCAAGTCAGGTCATAAACTTCCTGGCTGCCTTCGCCCAACCCTGGATCCTCTTTCCTGCCTTTGGGGGGGCTTTGGGGCTCTTTGGGGCTTCTGGTGCTGGGAGGACCCGGCTGATTTCTCCAATCGGATCCGTGTCTTGGCAGAGGCTGGTGCAGTGGAGCGATGGGACTAAAGCAGTGGTGGGATTCAAATAATTTAACAACCGGTTCTCTGCCTTAATGATTTCTTCCAACAACCATTCACCAAACTGCTCAGAAAATTAACAACCGGTTCTCCCGAAGTGGTGCGAACTGGCTTTATCCCACCACTGGGCTAAGGTTGTCCTGTGAATGCGGCAGGATGAGAGTCTGGAGAGAAGCGCTTCTCAAAACATCTCCCTAAAGATCCCTCCTTCCTGATTGTCACTTTCTATTGATCCCCTCCATCACCCGGTGGTCCTAAACCCCCAATATGCCCAGAGCTTTTTTCCTGGGACAGGCAAAGATTTCACAAACTCACAAAATGGGGCAATTTGCAAAATTAAAAAATATTTAAAATATATAATTATTCCTTAGCAATCAGGAACTTGGGGTGTTCCCACTTGTTTGCTTTGAGAAATTAGCAATATAGCAACTTTTCAAAAGACATTTTAAATTTAAGGATTTAAGGAAGTTAACGATTAAATAAACTGGCTTGGAGTTAAAAGAAGAGAAGCACCTCTGGATGGTGACCATGAAATGAACCGGACACAGACAGGCCCAAACTCACCAGCCATTCCTGACACAGTCACCGTTGTGAGGATGTCAAAACTGTGTTACAGACACACGTGTCATTTCTGACTTGAGGAGGATTCATGACTGTGAGGAGGCCCAACCTGAGTTACATTCACACGTTTCTCCTCTCAGGCAGACTTCAGACATTCTCGTTGCTCAGCCCCACAAGGGAAGGAAGCCGGTTCTTCTGGATCACGGGAAGTCCAATCCCCCCTCCTTCTTTCAAGAGAAAAGCTCTGATCCCTTTTGGAGTCTGAAATCTCCCCAGAGCAGGAAGTGGATCTGGGGCTCCCTCTCCCCAAAAGCTCTGAGAAGCCCCTGGGATTGTGGGGAAGAGCAGGAAGAAGGAGGCCCAGGCCTTTGCCTTGGACTGGGAGGGACTGGGAGGCCATACTGGGGGGAATGGGCAGCAGGACTGTTTATTTCTCTGGGCTGTGCAAGTCTTTTCTTTCTCTGTGTAGATGCAGGTTCTGCCCAGATAAGTCCTGAAAATGATCTTTAAAATCTTTGGTGCCCTGGAAGAATTTCTCAACTGAAGAGCTTTCAGAATGGACACCAACAAAATGGGCCTTGGGGATTTCCCAGGAGCGTCTTGTTTTTTGATTATTTTGATCTGCTTAGAAGCTGTTCTTTTTCTCTTCATTCTTCTTCTGGGCAGCCTGAGAGTCTCTTCTGTGTTTGCATTTTGACAATGGAAACTAACCGGTGACTAAATAGTGATTTTTTGGAGGGTCCTTGTTAGTAAAATTTGGCATGGTTTATGTCTTGTGAATTTAGTCTGTCCTCCAAGGAAGGATTGAAAATATTTTGATGTTCCTCGGTCAGGATTTTACATGACAGAAACTGAAATCATTTGTATGTTTATCTTGGATTTACTAGAGGAGCTTTAAAGGTGACAGGACCCTCCCCACAGAGGCTGGGATTAAGGAGAGGACCCCAGCTGAGCCTCCCCAAACTTGGATGGTCTCAGCAGAGACTCCCAAGAAGCCTCAGTGGGGGTAGGGAGTTCTATTCTGTTCTGTTCCATTCCCTTCCACTCCATTCCATTATTCAGTTCAGTTCAGTTCTATTCTATTCTATTCCATTCAATTCCATTCCATTGCACTCCATTCCACTATTCTATTCTACTCTACTCTACTCTACTCTACTCCATTCCATTCCACTATTCTACTCTACTCTACTCTACTCTACTCTACTCTACTCCATTCCATTCCACTACTCTACTCTACTCTACTCTACTCTACTCTACTCCATTCCATTCCACTATTCTACTCTACTCTACTCTACTCTACTCCATTCCACTACTCTACTCTACTCTCCTCTCCTCTCCTCTACTCTACTCTACTCTACTCTACTCCATTCCATTCCATTCATTCCACTATTCTACTCTACTCTACTCCATTCCATTCCATTCCACTATTCTATTCTATTCTATTCTACTCGACTCGACTCGACTCGACTCGACTCGACTCGACTCGACTCGACTCTACTCTACTCTACTCTACTCTACTCTACTCTACTCTACTCTACTGTATTCCATTCCATTCCACTATTCTATTCTATTCTATTCTATTCTATTCTATTCTATTCTATTTTTATTATAAAATAAAGTTTATTTAAGATTCATACATTTAAAACATTTAAAAAAACAAACAAACATATAAACAACTATATATACGTATATACATTTTGCAGCAGGTGTTGAGCAATGGTTATATATTTTCCCCACCCCCTAACATTGACGTGATCTACCTTGTTACAATACCTTCCTCATTCTTTTAATGTTTTAATTTCACAGAATACCTTATGATTAAATGCACGTTCTCCATAATTTCATAACTTATCCAGTTGTCAAATACTGCCTTTTCTTTAACCATTCATACCAGCAGTTCCAGATTTTATAATAGTCACTATCTTGGTTGTTTTTAAGTAATTTAGTTAAGCTATCCATCTCTGCGCACTCGTGAATTTTTTTAATGACCGTCTCCTCTGAAGGAATAGAAGACAGTTTCCAATTTTGTGCATAGCTTATTCTGGCTGCCGTTATAATGTGCAAAATTAAATATTGGTATTTTTTTTCCCATTTTTGAATCTATCATACCCAGCAGGAAGATTTCAGGTTCAAGTTTTATGTCTTGTTTAGTTATGTTTAGAATCCAATTTCTAATGTTTCTCCAAAACTTCTGCGCATATGGACACGTCCACCACAAATGGAAGTATGATGCCTGGATGCAATTACACTTCCAACAATTTGGCGGGAGATTCGGAAGCATCTTAGCCAGTCTCGCCGGTGGCAAATGCCAACGGTAAACCATTTTATACAAATTGTCTTTGTACGAGACTGACACCGTTAGTCTGTAATTTATTTCCCAAATATGTTCCCACTTGCCTAATTCAATACTGTGGCCCACGTTTTTTGCCCAAGTTATCATACGTTCCTTGATTGTTTCTTCTTTTAATTTATAATCCAAAAGATATTTGTACATTTTACTAATCAATTTCCTTTCCTCTCCATGCCAAATCTTGTCTAATTCTTGGTAAGTCATATTAAAGCCAAATTGTTCTTTATCTTTTTTATAATGCGTTTGTATCTGTGCATAGGGCCACCATGCTGTCTCTTTTCCTTGGATTTGTATTTGATTCCTACCCTTTAACTTTCCGGTTTCATGTAGTAAGTCTTTATATCTTACAATATTATCAAAATCTAAAACATTTGGATGTGTAACTGCCTCCAGTGTGGATAACCAAAGTGGGACCTTATGATAGTGTGCTTTTTTAATCTTTTCCCAAATATTTAATAATACGTTCCTTATATAATGCCTTTGAAAATACGAATGATGTTTACTCTTTCCCTCCCCCATGAATGCGTGCCACCTAAGTTGGAGATCAAAGCCCTCTAATGTTAAGATCCTACTATTTATCAGATTAACCCAGTCTTTAAGCCAAGTTGCTATCGCAGCATAATAGTATATTTCGAAATCTGGAAAACCGAAGCCTCCTTTCTTTCTGTCTGTTATATTTAAATTATAAATATAACAATTTATATTTTATTCTAGTTTTTTCCCCTTGCCATATGAATTTAGATATATATTTATTTAATTCTTCAAAAAAGCTTTTCTCCAACTTGACCGGCATTGTCTGAAATAGGAACAACACCACATTCATTTTTATTATTGCGATACAACCCAACAAAGGTATTTGTAAATTAGCCCAATTATCTAAATCTTTAAATATTTGAATTGTTAATTTATCATCATTGTCTTTTTTAATTGACGAGCACCTGGCTGTCAGCCACATCCCTAAATATTTTACTTTGTTTACTACCTGTATCCCTAATCTATTTGTTAGTTCTTCCTTTTGTTCAATTGTACAATTTTTGGGTATCATTTTTTTGTTTTTTCTTTATTAATTTTCAACCCTGCCACCTTTCCATATTGTTCTATTTCTTTCATTAAAATGGGGGTCATTTCTAGGGGGTCTTCCAATATAAATGCCATATCATCAGCAAATGCTTGAAGTTTGTACTCCTCTTTTTTAACTTTTAATCCCCTGATCTCTTGATTTTGCCGGATTTATACTAATAGCGTCTCTTCTACTAATATATTAAGTAGAGGAGCTAAGGGGCATCCTTGTCTTACACCCTTATTTATCCTTATATTATCTGTATTTTCCCCATTTTTTAATATTTTTGCATTTTGGGTATTATATATTATCTTAACTCCTCCAATAGTTCTTGAAACTCCTTATAAAATTCAGATGAAATTCCATCTGGGCCCTGGGTTTTATTTGGTTTTTGTGCTCCAATTGCCTTTCTAATTTCTTCTATCGATATTTTATTTTTTAAAATGTATTTCTCTTCATCAGTAATTTCCGGCAATTTTTTTCCCTTCAAATATTGATTAATGCGTTCTTCTGGTACTTTTTCTTGATTGTATAAATTCGTAAAAAAATCCTTAGCAATTTTCTTTCTTTTCCTTGGCCTGAGTACATACTTTCCCTTCTTGGAGAGCTACAATCCTTCTTTTCCTTGTTCTTTTTTTATTTTATGGGCTAACCATCTCCCTGGCTTATTTGCGTTTTCAAAATAATTTTGTTTTGCTAATTTAACTTTTCAGGCCAAGTCTTCCTGCATATTTAAATTTATCTTATGTTTTACCAAATCTATTTCTTTCTTAATATTTTGATTATTCGGATCAATTTGTCTACTTGCTTCCAAATCTTTAAGTTCCTATCTCCACACACTTTGCTGTTGTCTTTATCTTTGTTCCTTTTAATGCTATAAGGAATGGTTAGACTTCTCACATAAGCTTTTGTTGTGTCCCAGAGGTTCTGTAGGGACGTATGTTCTCTCTTACTTGTTTCAAAAAATACTTTCAGTTCTTTTTTCTTCATTCTATTCTATTCTATTCTATTCTATTCTATTCCAGTCCATTCCATTCCATATTCTATTTTATACTTATTCCCATCCCTATCCCTATTGTCACCGTCCTCCGGAGTCGGCTGAGGGACATTTCTGCCTTTCTCACAAAGTGCCAGATCAGCATCAAAAGAGGAAAAATTTCAGTGAGATTCGGTATAAATCTGGTGCCTTTCTAGCACCTGGGAATTATGGCTCCAGACCCTCCTTGGGTGGCTGAAATCCTTTATTTATTCTCTCTTGGGATAATCACAGATTGTCTGTGGCATAGCACCAGCACCAGCACTAGCACTTATACAGGTAGTCCTCGACTTGCGGCCACAAATTGAGCCCAGAATTTACGTTGCTAAGTGAGAAATTTGTTAAGTGAGTTTTGCCCCATTTTACAACTTTCTTTCTTTGCCCCATTAGTTAAGTGAATCACTTTTATTGTTAAATTAGTAAGATGGTTGTTAAGCGAATCTGGCTTCCCCATTGAGAAGGTTGCAAAAGAGGATCCCATGACCCTGGGACACTGTGACCGTCGTAAATATGAACCAGTTCTCAAGTGTCTGAATTTTGATCATGTGACCATGGGGATGCTGGAACGGTCGTAAGTGTGAAAAATGAGCATAAGTTACTTTTTTTCAGTGCTGTTGTAACGGCCACTAAATGAACTTTTGTAAGTAGAGGTCTACTTGTATACTGCATCACAGTGCTTTACAGCCCTCTATAAGCAGTTTATAGCCTCTTGCCCCCAACCATCTGGGTCCTCATTTTACCCACCTCAGAAGGACGGAAGGCTGAACCAATCTTGAGCAGGTCAGGATCGAACTCCTGGCTGTGGGCAGAGTGAGCCTGCAATGCTGGATTCTAACCATTGGGCCACCACAGCTCAAGGAATGGGGTTGAGCCCCACTGAGTCCTGGGTTCAAAGCCAGTTTTTGTTTGGATGCCTGAACTCTGGGAGGGGAGGGGTGAGGCGTGAGGAGGAAGATCTGGGGGGCTACGTGGCTTCACTGCTGTTTCCTTCGCTCCCCCCTTTGCCTCCCCACATCTCCCAGGCAAGCAGATTGGGTTTCCCTTAAGGATCCCGTGGCCTCTGGTCTCACCTGGATTCCTTCCCCTTTCCCCATTTTACAAAATCCCCCCCTCAAATTTGCACCTATTAACAATCCATGTTGGCCCTCAGTGAAGTCAGAATGTTTTTTTTTTTCCTATTGGGGGAACCAGGTGGGGTTTCTTGCTGCATTTTGAGCTTCCGGGATGGAGCCTCCTTTCTTCCTGTGGGGACCCTGCAGCCTCCTTGGGGCAGAAACTGGACAATGCAGAAGGGGGATTTAAGGGAGGCCTTGCTGGAAGGGGGGAGGGCACAATTGGAGGGAAGTATATAAAGTTTGGGGATCCTGCTCTCTCTCTGGCCCTGCTTTCCCTTCCCTTCCCCTCTCTCCCCCAACCTCCCTGCCCTCCAACCCTTCAGGCCCTCCAGAAGATGCTCCCTTGTCCCTTGCTCCCTCCCTCTTTCCACCCTCTGCTTTTCCTTTCTCTTCCATCATCTCCCCCTTCAATCTCTAGGTCTCTAGGCTGTGCCCTATAGCAACAGGATCAGCCAGGATAAGCCCCTTAACTCTTCCCCTTTGGATCTCTTCCAGGCGCCTCCTTCCACTCCATGAAATATGTCTACACCATCATCTTGGAGCCCAATGAGGGGCAGCCCCACTTTGTCTCTCTGGGGTACGTGGATGATCAACTCTTCAGTTCCTACGACAGCAACAGCCGGGAGAACCATCTTCGAGTCTCCTGGATGGAGAAGCTGGAGAAAGACGACCCCCAGTACTGGGACAAAAGCACCCAGTTATTTCATGGCACTGAGGGATGGTTCAGAAAAAACCTGGAGAAAATGAGGAGTATTTATAATCAGAGCGAAGGTGAGTGATGGGTCTGGTGGCTCCTCCGGCCCCATATTCCCCTCCCCAGGAACCAGAGGGGGGGAGAAAGAGGGGGGGGGTCCCTTCAAAGGGAAAGGCTGCCTCCACACCTTTTAAAAAGTCTTTTTTTGTATGTTTATTCTTTTTTAAAAAAAATCAATATAAGATTGTCGTCTCCATAGCTGACATTTTCTGCCAACTGCAGTTTATTTATTTATTTATTTATTTATTATATTTATATACCGCCCTTCTCCCGAAGGACTCAGGGCGGTGTACAGCCAACCATAAAACTTTGTTACAATTATAAAAGTTAAAACAGAATTAAATATCTTAGGCTGTCTAAAATTATACCCTCCCCCAATAAATTATTAAAACCGAAATTTTAAAATCCCAATTTAAAACTCAAATACTAAATTACATTAAAAATCCCATTTCAGCCTAGGCCGGCCTGCTCGAAGAGCCAGGTTTTTAATGCACGTCTGAAAGCTCTCAGGTCCATGTTATTGCGTAACTCCGGAGGCAGACCATTCCCGAGGGCGGGGGCCCCCACAGAGAAGGCCCTACTTCCAGGAGTCGCCAGGCGGTACATAGAAGCCGTCGGCACCCGAAGAAGGCCCTCTCTGTGGGAACGCACAGGTCGGTGGGAGACTACCGGCAGAACGTGGTCCTGCAGATAACCTGGTCCAATGCCATGGATCGCTTTAAATGTCAGAACCAGAACCTTAAAGCGAACCTGGAAAACCAGCGGCAACCAATGCAGCTCGCGTTAATAAAAACATGTTTAAATTTATCCATCTCTCTTTCTGAATGTTGATGTGGATATTGATATAAACTGAGGAAAAAAGAGACCAAAATCTCCCCTCCCCCCATGAAACTTGGAGAGTCCTTAGTGGATCTCCTGCTGTGGGGGAGGAAGGGAATCACAGATCTCACCCCATAAAAGAGGCAAGTGGATCGTAATTAGATCCTGGAGGAAGGAAATCCTCCTTCTGTTTCCACCCTAGAGAAATAAGGGATCAAGTGCAGATCCACCTGGGGAGACTAGATTTTCCTTCTCTCCCTTGTTGGAGGGACAAGTGGGGCCCAAATGCCAGGAGCTCCTTCTCATCGTCCACTTGGAAGGAGAGGCCAGGAGGCCCCAATGGGGTGGGGGGCTCTTGGAGGGGGATCACAGGGCCAGGATCCTCCCAATCTTCTTGGGGAAAGAGAGAAAAGAAAGGATCCTCCATTTGGGGCCCTTCCAGAGTCTCTCAGGGCCTTCATGGCTTCTCATCCTTGGTCCCTCAGGCTGAACTCCTGCCCTGCCCTCTTGGTGGGGCTGCCCTGGAGGGGGGAGACTCTTTCTTCAGCAACCCCCCTCCCCCTTTCTGCCATCTTTTGGGGGGACAAGATTCACCTTCAAGGAACCTTATTTGGGGAGTGGCTGCAAGCAAATGTTTGTGTGTAAAGATAGGCCGCTTTCGGCTGAGGTAAACCTTCTCCACACACATCAGCCATTTCCCCTCTTTTCATCCCAAGGAGGTGCAGCCCCCCCTTTCTTCCCCCCTTTTCCTCCCCCTCCTCCAGGGAGATCCCAGAGCTCATCCAGTCCTGCCCCTGATCCCCCAGGATCCCCCCAGATCCCTCCAGGCCCCCTGCTGGCCTCCCAGAGGATCAGAGCTGGACCCAGAGGGCTCCCCCTGGTGGAGGAAGGAGGAAGGAGAGCGGCCAGAGTGGAGGGGAGCCTCCTTTCCAGGCTAAACAGCCCCAAAGGTCCCAACCTTCCCTCAAAGGGAGGCTCCTTCCACCCTCCCATCGCCTGAGTCGCCTCCTCTGGACCTTCCCCAGCTCCCTCTGGTCCTTTTCTGGGGTCTTTTGGCCAGAAACTGCAGAGAATATTCCAGATGTGGAGGCACCCTTGATTCATGTAAAGGTTTATGAAAGTAGCCTCTGAGTTTTCAAAACTATTTTAATGATCCCTGATATCCTGTTTACTGTTTAATTTTTTTATAAAATATGTATTAATCTTTTTGAACAACACATGAAAACTAATAGAAAGTAACATAAAGTAAAGGAGATAAAAGAAAGAAATCAAAGAAAAATAAAGTACATGAAAATAAAGCAATTAAAGAAAATAAATAAAGAAAAAAGACATCAAGAAGTGATTTCTGATATTCTTCACGGCAGTTCTAAATATAAATATATTTTAACCCCTCTAAAGCAGCCTTCCTCAACCCTTCGACCCTGGAGGAACCCTTGAACTATTTTTAGGCCTCAGGGAAGCCCTAAACATGCAGGTCCAAAGATGGGCTGAAATTGTTTTATGCATAGACCTGCAGAGATGCATTAATAGTATTCTTACACTAATAATAAAACAAATGAAGCTTGTCTTTTTAATGTGATTCCTGTGCTTTCTTTTTGCAGCAAAAATATTCAATTCTATGGCAAACTTGAGATAAGAACACACACAGGTTTTTTCTTCAACTGAAATAAGACAATTTCTTTCTTTGCTTTTGATGCTTCTGAAATAAGACTGAGCTTGTTCTCAGGAGTTGAAAACTGCTGCCAGATGTCCAGAGCTTTCCTGTAAATGGCAGGAGATTCTTCTTGGGCAGAAATCCAGAACTATTTTTCCCATGAGGAGATCAGGGAATCTCCTCTCGAGGGCAGGATCAGACTGCAGCTCACGAGGATCTTCCTCTTCCTCGAAAGTTCTCAGGCTGAGCAGAAGATGCAGAGAAAGGATCCCTTACCTGTCATTCCTGGTTGTGGAAAGGGAGGGAAAGGACTGGTCAGTTTAGTTCAATTGTACTTACAGGTGGTTTCCCCTTAGATTTGAGAGTTTCTGGCATCCTTCCTCACTCTCAAGGCCAAACAGAAGTAGGATTTTCTTTTGTTTTTGTTTTTAAACATTCAGTGTTCTCCTTAAATCCAAAAACCTGTTCATTTGAAGTCAAAACATCTTCTCCAGGGCCTTGCAGAGCCTGTCAACTTCAAGCTCATTTCAAAGGTCAATAACCCTTTGGGTGTCCAGATCAGACTGGGCCACTTGCTGCTGTGGCTGAGGAAAATATTCCTTTGTGGCCCTTCAAGGCTTCATTCCCACATTACACTAAACCATGGTTTGTTTCTGGTTACCAAAAGTGGGAAGCAGCCCTTGTGACTTGGTTTCATTTGTGGATATAGACCAAGATTTATGGTGACAGGGATCCCTGCAAGCTTTTTTGCAGATCGACCGGATCCTCTTTGAGGCCATGAGATTCTCAGTCCCTCTTTGCAGCCGCAGATTCAGGCTACTGTTCCCTCTCTGGGATCCCTTCCTTTCCCCACAAGAGTCTCCCCTGCAGAAGAACAGCAGAAGGAAAGATGGAAGTGTCTCTGTCCCTCTGTTTCTTCTGTGGCTCCTTTTCTGGGTCTCCCTTGGGATCCTCTGCTGGCTATTCCAGCTTCCCTTTTTCCTGGGGAGGTTCAGGGGCTCCATCTTGGGTGGGAAATGCAGGGATGCAGGTCGAGGGAGGGGAGAAGGGCGGCTAGTGGTGGGGGCTTTATTTCCCTTGAACTCTAGGGAGGAAATGGGGGTGTCAGTGCCTGTGTCAAAGTCCCTTGACAGAGACCCCTGATCATGTTTCTATTTCAGGCCTTCACATAATACAGCAGATGCACGGCTGTGAGCTCCGGAGAGACGGGAGCAAAGGAGGATTTAACCAATATGGCTATGAAGGGAAGACCTTCCTCTCCTTCGACAAGGAGACCCTCACCTGGGTGGCTTCCCACCCGCTGGCCCAGATCACTCAGAGGAAATGGAATGCTAATACAATATATAGTCATTACTTTAAGTCCTACCTGGAGAAGGATTGCATTGACTGGATAAGGAAGTACCTGTCCTATGGGAAGGAGACGCTGCTGAGGACAGGTGAGCATCTGGATCCAGGCTGGACTTTCCTCCTTTATGGCCAGATTTCTCTGACACATTCAGCCCCTTTGGGTCCCTTGTCTGGAGCCTGGTTGCCCTGGAGGGAATCCTTCTTCTCCCCTTCCAGCCCCTCTTGCAGGACACGGGAAGCCCTGATTGGTTCCCATTGCCAGGCAGCCATTCAGTGGACCAGGAAATGCAGCCTCTCCCTGGCAGGAAAAGCCCTTCAGGGTGTCCTGTTCACTGCCCGCAATGAGGCAACCATTTGGGGCTATTCAGTGAAACCCCCATTAGCCAAACTGTAGTCGAGAGTGATGGGCTCCCTTAATTTCCCCCCATTAACTCTCCTTCCCCCCACATCCCACAAGGGGCTCCCTCCCAGTCTTGCACCGGATTGGGGCACCTCCCATGCCCACCATTGTGGGGGCTCCACTTCCACCCTTCATAAGACATCATCAGAGCCCCCACTTGGGCAAAGAATCCCATGGATGAGGAATTCTCTTTCCAGGGTGGGGGGAACACCCATAGTTTGTGTAGATCTTTCTCTTAAACCTCAAACAGGTTCCCTCAATTCTGACTTAGTGAGTCTTTCCTCAAAATGATCCCCTCCACACTTTCAGGAACGCCCCCTCACCTCAAAGGAGGGGTCACATTATGACCTTTTCCTGTTATTTGTTATTAATTCACCATCTAGACCACCCCTCTCCCCTAGGTCTCCCCTCCCCCTCCTGGCTCTTTGATCCCTCAAGGATCAGCTGGTTGAGCTTAGGATTAATGGGGGAATCCACCCCCCTAGATTCTCTCTCTTCCATTGGCATCGCCTCTCTCAGCCCTCCTCCCCCACTTTTGAGAGACAAAATCTGTTTCCAAATGAATCAGTGAGAAATTCCAAAAGCCCTGAGCCCCTTTTTGCTTTGATCCTGGCTCTCTTGCTCATAACATTATGGTTGTGTCCCTTGGAAAGAGGCCTGGAGCAGCCTCAGATTCTGGGGAGCAGAAGAGGAACCAACAAGTAGGGAGCAACTTCTGTGTTGTTGTGGTTGTCTTGAAAGGGAACTTAAAAGACCATCTCCACTCTCCCTCCCCTGAAGGGAGCAGCCCAAGATCAGTCAGAGTTCAAAGCAGTCAGAGTGGAATTTCCTTCGACCCTCAATTTGGGAAAATCAGGAGTTCTTGTGGTTGAGCATTTTCTAGCTTTGGAGCATTTCCTAAAACTTTTGGAGATGCTTCAGGTGTGAAGTATAAATCCTGGGGTTAAAACTAAGTGGTGGGAGATTTTCCTGTCCCTCCAAGTTTCTCTTCCCCCTTCCAAGCTCTGGAGGGGCACAGAATTAATTCTGGGGATGCCGTTTCTGCAGAGCCCCCAGGGGTGACAATGGTGAGAGGCAAGACAGAGGAAGAGGATGGGATGGAGACGCACGTCTGCCG
Organism: Bungarus multicinctus; assembly: GCA_023653725.1. Classification (NCBI taxonomy): domain Eukaryota; kingdom Metazoa; phylum Chordata; class Lepidosauria; order Squamata; family Elapidae; genus Bungarus; species Bungarus multicinctus. Next base: position 9,883,300 of record CM042834.1, on the reverse strand, counting down.
CCTGGATGGCTTCTACCCCAGGGAGATTGATGCCTCCTGGAGGAGGGATGGGGAGGTCTGGCTGCAGGACACCTTCCGTGGGTCTTTGGCCCCCAACGCGGATGGGACCTACCACTACTGGCTCAGCATCCGGATCGACCCCAAAGAAAGGGGCCGCTATCGGTGCCACGTGGAGCATGACGGCCTGCAGGAGCCTCTGGACCTGGCCCTGGAAGGTGAGAGGCTGCAGGGAGGGAAAGGCTGGGCTCTTTGGCAGGCTGGAAGGTAGTGGGAGAGGAATCTGGCCCCAGATGTGTCCAGGTGTGAGCATACCTGAGCTTTCATCCATTGGTTTCTCCAGTGTTTGAGGTTGGTGCAGCTGCAGGGACCAGACCATAGAACTGACTTCAGGTGATGGAAACTGCAGAATCCCATCACAAGAGTTGGCCAGTCCTCATGAAATGCCCTTAGATCCTCTCTTAGGCCTTCCCTGTTTCTTGCCACCAGCACCAGAAATAGATTTCCTTTTGTTTACAATTCCTAAAGTAGAAGAATCAGGAGGAGTCTGGTTGCCCCTTTTTTTAAGGCAAATTTTGACTAAAATGGATGAACTGCAGCTGACTTCAGGAAATGCAGAGAGTGGCTGGACTGATGCATCAGGAGTCAGAAAAGAGGCTTCCAAGTCTGAGTTTTTCCCATCAGAGACTAACAGGGTTTCTTGCTTCAAAGGTCAAAGGGTCAAACTGTGTTGCTGCTCTAAGAAAGAAGTTGCACCTTATTTTATGATCTGATATGTGAATTCCTGAGGCTCAGCGTAAAGGCCAAGGAAAAAAGCCCCTCTCAAAGAGTTCTGTATATGCTCAGAAGTGTCCTTAATGTACACTGGACTTCCAAAGTTGCAAAGTTGCAAAATTCAAATTCAACTTTTTATTGATGGTTGTCACCACGATACAAGAAATACTCAGATGTAATTGTTATGGTGATATCCCAGGCAAAATAAAGTACTCCTTTTATTTTAATTGTTGTTTATAGCAAGCATCAATTCCCACATACCATGATTGCTATTCAGTGGGAATCCTGAATCTTGTGCAAGAGAAATTTAAATTTAAAGTTCCCTCTTCAAACCTCCCCCTCGCAAGCAATACCAATTTATAATATCTTGGTAAGACCATCCATGGAATTCTTCATCCAGTTTTGGGTGCCACGATATAGAAAAGATACTGAGATTGTGGAAAGAGTGCAGAGAAGGGCAACAAAGATGATTAGGGGCTTTCAGGCTAAAATCTATGAAGAGCCGTTGCAGGAATTGAGCATTTCTAGTTTGATGAAAAGAAGGACTGCGGGGGACATGATATGTTCCAATATCTCAGGGGCTGCCACAAAGAAGAGGCAGTCAAGCTATTCTCCAAAGCCCCTGAGGGCAGGACAAGAAGCGATGGGTGGAAACTGAACAAGGAGAGAAGCAACCTAGAACTGAGGAGAAATTTCCTGACAGGGAGGACAATTAATGAGAGGAATGGCTTCCCTTCAGAAGTTGTGGGGGCTCCATCACTGGAAGCACTTAGGGAGAGACTGGAGAGACTCTTGTCTGGAATGGTTTAGGGCCTCCTGTTTGAGCAGGGGGTTGGACTGGATGACCTCCAAGGTCCCTTCCAACTCTCTTATTTTGTTACTCTATTTCTGCCATTTGTGGAACCATTCAGAAGCTGGATATCACCCTATTCCATTTTCATGCTGACGTTCTGGAAACATAAAATACAATTTTATGTTATTTCTGGACTGGCCAAAGAAATGAAAGTGTGTACTTAAGAAAAAAGTCTAGGTGATATCAACTATTTTACTTTAAATAATAAAATTCAAACACTCAAACTGAAAAAAAAAATAGAGTAGAGATCTGCCCAATTCCACTCAGTCATGATTTATTGGGGCAGAGTATAAAAAGAACCAAAATGTTTTTGTTTAACAAGTTTTGTTTACTTTATTGTGTTGGTGACATTTTTGTTTTGTAAGCTGCTGAGAGTCACAAGGTTGCAAAGAGCTGCTTTTGAGTCGAAAAGCCAAAGATGAATCCAGTTGCCTTCATGCTGGGCTGGTGGGAGAAGAAGCAGCGTCAGGAGGACACGTCCTCTAACAATGGTCAGCAAGGCGCCTTCATGTTACCTTGAGAGGGACACAAAAATGAGCTCATGGAGATTTTAATTTGGGGAAATTCCAGTTTTCATTTCTTTAGGTCTCTTCCCTGATTGGGAAGATTGTTTGCAGTTCTCCTTCAATGATCTGCTCTTTCTCCCAATTCAGAACCAAAATCCAACCTGGGGCTCATCATCGGCTGCGTTGTGGCTGTTCTTGTCCTGGTGGTTGTGATTGCTGGGATCCTGGTATTCTTCAGTAAGTATCTATTTTTGAGGGGGGGGTAATGGAAGGACCCCCTTTGGGGAGCCTCTTCTGGGCTTCCTTCTGTCCTGTTTTCGTAGCCCTCTGAGATCTCAGCCTCTCGCTGGGACTCCAGTCTCCATTCAGCTGAGCCTGAGATTCAGGCAGTCCTGTCTTTCTCTGAGTTTGGAAGAGGCTTCCCAGTTCTGTCCCTTTTAAAGGCTTTGATCAAAGAGCAGCAGAGAAGGATTTAAACCTTTCTCCCCTCCCAGCTGCTGCTGCTGCTTCCCCCAATTCCCCTCCATCCATCTCAGAGGAAGCAAGTCTCTCTTGAGACAAATCAGGAAAGACATTTGTATTTTGAAGATCTTTCTGTCTTTAATAATGGGACAAAGTGACTGTGAAATACTTCTTGGGATTCTTCCTTCTACAGAGGGAGAGTTTGGATGATCTCTGGTGGATTATTTTGAGCTTTCACTGCTTTTTTTTCTTGCAGAGAAACGTCACGATGACTACAGAGTGAGTGATTTGTCCGCTTTCTATGTAATCTCCAACTTAGAGCAGGGCCCAGGGGCACCATCACATGAGGTGTGTATGTGTGTGTGTGTGTGTGTGTGTGTGCGCTCGCATGATATCTTCCTCTTCATGCTAAGAACCAGGCTGGGGAAGATGGGCCCCCTTTTCATTACAGCCAGGCTGTTCTTGGAAGTGGAGTCCTCAAGGAGAAACTTCTGGGACAAGGAACCTTCAAGAAGATGAGAAGACCCGTCTGGTGGAAGGTCCCTCTGACTGAGGACATGCTCTGTTCCCCAAGGAGGCAGAAAGGAAAGGCTTGGCCAAATGAGAGTCAGAAGCTCCATAAAATCAGGGCTCCAAAGGGGGCATTTTGAGAGAAAAGGAGCTTTGGGGGATGGCAGCTGGATCTCCTCTTGGTCTCCCATCACAAGGCTCTCTAAGTATAAACTGGTTACAGAAAGAAACTTTGGGTCCACCTGTATCTTTTTAAATCAGCTCTGCCTTCTGGCTTTGGGTAATACACAAATGAATTTTAAGAATTGTTTCTGATGCCTTTTAGGCAAAGCAGTTTGGTTCAAACTCTCTCCGTATATATGTGAATCTTTGATTGTGTGGGAGAGAGAGAAAGGGAGGGAGGGAGCTGGAGTCAGAAAGAGTTGAGCTTCTCCACCCATAAGCCAAGAGAGTGACTTTCTCAGCCTCTTTTCTTTCCTTCTTTTCCAGCAAGCGACAGAGGATGCAACAGTTCAAACCAGGGTAAGTCAGAGGAGCTGCTGCCTGAGCCATTCTCTCCCTTTGCAAGACTTTGGGTAGACGGGTGGATGAAAAGAGGGAGAGCCCTCCATTTTTTAAAGGCCTCCAAATTTATCCTCCCTGGGTTCCCTCTGAGTCTGATTCCGCTGGAATAATTAAAATAATTGCACCCACTTTGGCTTAGTGGTGAGGCCTCCAGGCGAGCCCCTGAGTTCTAGTCCGGCCTTAGGCATGAATGTCATAAAATTCGCTTTCCTTGCATTGGAGAAGGGAAAACTCTCCCTGTTGGATTCAGGCAGGGGAGGCAGCCCAGAATCTGCATGGTGGAGCCTTGGCCCCCTTTGGAAGAAGGAGCCCACAATTCTTTGAGGGGGAAATAGGGAAACCACTACTGATGTCATGATCCCCAGTGGTTAGAGACTCCTCTGGTGGCATAGCTGAGACCTGGCTGACTCTGGAAGGGGAAAAGGTTCCCTCCCTGAGATGTGCCCAGCTGGGTTTAGAGTTTGGCCCCAGCCGAGATCCCAGGGCAGGGGAAGTGGGGTGCAGTGGCCACCTGAGATTCTCTGCTGGCACTCAGGATGTTCCTGCCCCACGATTCTGGTTGGGACTCGCTGGTTCTGAAGCTGGGCTGAGATGATGGGCTTGTGGCTACTTTCCCAGCCTCCCTGCCGCATGGCCACCTCCCTGCCTGAGCTGCTGGAGACCCTCTCACGGTTGGCATGGAGTTGCCCAGGATTATGGTCCTGGGAGACTTCAATCTGCCGTCCCTGGTCTTGGCCTCGGAAGCAGCCCAGGACTTCATGGCCTGCAGGGCATCTGTGGGCCTCTCCCAGATCGTCTTAATGGCAATGTGATCTGATTGGGGAATCTGTTTTTATGGTTTTAAATGTTCTATCTTTTATCTGATTTTATTGTGAGCTGCCTAGAGTCACCTTGGCGAGATGGATGGCCTAGGAGTTTAATGATAAATGTCCTCCTCAGAGGATCCAGTCAAGGCAGAGACTCACTCCGTGTCTTTCTCTCCAATGCAGGAAGCAACCAGGTCATTTAGCTGCTCCCTTCCAGGTGAGTTTCCCCCTTGGAGGCTGCAGGGGGGGGAGAGGGAGGAGGGGAGGGATTTGGGGGTCAAATGATGGGGATCATAGTTTGGGAAATCCCTCTCCTCTCTCCTGTTCATCTCAAACACTGCAAGGGAAGGAATTTGGGGGAGAGGCATTGGGGCTCTGGGAGGGATCTGCCTGCCCCCAAACTCTTCTCCTGCAAGGCCAGACTGGGGCCAGGCCTCTCTCAGGATCTATCTTGGATTAGGAGGCTCAGAGACCTACAAAGAGACCAGAGGGTTCCCAGTGCAAGGAGGGAAAGAGGGACTTCTTGAGGGTCCTGCACTCATGGATGGAGATCCCATCTGGGAATCCCTCCCTCCAAATGCTGAAGGGAAGACCTGGACTCTCCGGAGGCCATGAAGCCATTTGCACTTGTCTCTGGACTGAAATGGGACTTGTGCATTTGAGGGGGGATATTGATACGTTATATAACTTGTGGGGCAGCTTCTCCCCCGCCTCAGGATCCAGTCCCAGCCCTGCCCCTCCCCTCATGCAACTCTGGAGATCCCATCCGGCTGATCCCTCTCTTGAGGCTGCTGCTTGTGCTCCTTCCCTGCGCTGTTCTTTGCTGATCCCTATGTGATCCTTCCTCTTGGCTCCCTCTCAGACTGACCCTTTTTCCCTCCTCTTGGCAGCACAAATGGACAATCCCAGCATGAGGAGAGAGGAGAGGAGATGGGATCGGCCTCTTCTGAATTAGGCCGGACTCTCAGGAGGAGCCTTCAGGGCTATCCAGCATGCCTGGAACCAGGATATATTTGGGGTCTTTCGTGATTGCTTTCATCATTGAATCACTATCCGTTTTTATTTTGATTGAGGAACAGAAGAAGTAAGAGAATCTTATGTGTTTATAATCCTGGGAACTTTATTTGTATCCTGATGAAGGTATTGAAGGTACCCAACACACCTTCCTCCTCCTATTTTCCCCACAACAACAACAACACTGTGAGGTTGGCTGGACTGAGAGGGAGTGACTGGCCCAAGGTCACCCAGCTGACTTTCATGGCTGAGGCAGGACTTGAACTCACAGTCGCTTTCTAGCCTGGTGCTTTCACCACTAGACCAAACTGCCTTGTATAGCTTGGAATAGCTCTATAATATAGCTTGATGCAACCATGTTGTTGGTTCTGATGACCTTTAATGGGCTTCTGATGATTGACAGATTTTGGAGAAGGGTTCGTAGAGAATGGGGGGAGGAATAGGATGAAGAGTTGCTGCTATTATTTTAAGGGATAAGTTATTAATCTTCATCATGCTTGCTTGGGTTGAAAGGGGAGGTTTCCTCCATCTCTTTAGTTCTTTTTCTATTAGTTGTATAATAGATAGTATGTATAATGTAGGCCTGTCAAACTGGCGGCCCACGGGCTGGATAACTCAAGCACAGGCCACGCCCACCCCGGCGCCCCAAATGCAAGAAACCTCACGATACGTCACGATCCGGCCTGCGACGCGATCGAGGTTGACACTCCTGGTATAATGTGGAATAGAATCTTCAAAAAATTTCTTTCTTTCAAAAAAGAAGTATGAGTTCTGTTATTAATGCCATTAAAGTAGTTAATAGTTTTCAGTTTTTTAAAAAATTAAACTTGACCATATATTTGATCATCCAAAGTTCGACAAATAATTAATATACCACCTATAGTATTCAAATTTTTCCAGATCATCATTTATGGATTTTCATGCTATAGAAAAAAGGAGCATGAGATTGATTATGCACATCTAGGCTGCTACCTCTTTAACAATTGTACATATATTGTAAAGTTTGTCAAAATAAATGCTTTTGTTTTCTTCCCGCTTGAGCTGCTGCCTGTTTTGGGAGGTTGAAGATAGGAGGGATTTTACCCTCCTCGTTGGTCAGAGACCCCAATTTCACTTTCAATGGTAAGAAGAAGAACAACCAAGGCAAAACCCGGAAGGAGCAAGAACTGGGGGGACTCCTATGTGCTCCTCTGGGGAGGAGGCAGCCATTTTGTTCCTGTGTCCAGATGATCAGTATCTTCCATAAAATGGCTACTTGGTCTTGGCTTGGTAATGGCAGCAACAGAGGCTGCTTTTCCCTCAAATCCTCCTTTGCCTCAGGCTGTTCACCAAGTGGCTGATCTTTGAGCCTCACCCAGTGGCACGTTGGGAGACTGGCCAGGGCCATCCTGGTCCCCTTGCAGAACGGCAGCTGCTTCTGCTTCTCAGAGATCCTCTCTGGGCTCTTCAGGTGCCCAATATGGCCCAAGGATTGGGAGACCTTTGATTGATAGGAAAGAAGTCCCCATATTATAGCAATTCTTTCTGGGTGAATGAAAAGCTTTGGGACTTTCACCTCAATTCCTTTTGGGCTTCCCAGATGCCTTCAAGAGTTGCCATCTTTGAGAACCTAAAAAGTGGACTTCTGGTTTGCTAACCCGCAGCTAGCTCATAGACCACATCCATCCCTGGACAGCTAGTAATGTGGCCCTACAAAATTTTTGATATTGAAGTAAGAAATATATGAAAAGGAACTTTGTTAGTTATAAACAGTACTTTAAGTATATTATATATTTTATATGGGGCCCAAGACAATTCCTTTTCACTCAGTGCTGCCCAGGGAAGCCAAAAGGTTGGACATGGCTGCTTTAAAGCATTTTGTGAGAATTCAAAATGAGCGTCTTCTACTGATTGGAAAGTTTTAGAAATGTATTTTAATTATTAGACCCCTCTGACTGGCCACCTCACACAAGCAGTCTGGGCCCACACAATAAAAACACCACAACCTTTTCACCAGAGATGGTATTCAGCAGGTTCTGACCAGTTCTAGAGAACCAGTAGTAGAAAATTTGAGTAGTTCGGAGAACTGGCAAATACCGTCTCTGACTGGAGATTTTACAGTATCCTTCCCCTGCCATGCCTACCAAGCCATGCCCACAGAACCGGTAGTAAAAAATTTTGAATACCACCACTGCTTTTCACACCCGGTTTCTTGCAACCTTGGTGAATTTCCCTTCTGGGACTTGTGTGTATTGTGTGGGAATCCCAGGATTGCAGGAGACTCTGCACCATAAACTGACCAGCCAGTTAAAACAGACAAAGGTGAACCCAGAGAGAAAAGAGAGGAGCTCAAGGGGAGGCTCATCCTGCAGACAGTCAGTTTTCAGGGACTCCCCAGGAATTGGAAACTCCCTCTAATGGCCTCGGCCTTCTTCATCGGTGGAGATATAGGTGGGTGAAAGGGAGGCAGAAAGTCCCTCAGTTAGCCGAGCCTCCGTTGAGTTCTGGTTTCCCTGCAAAGGAGGCCAAGAAGTCAGGCTGAAATGAAGGAGGAAACCTTCAGCTGTTTATTTCTTCAGGAATGGAGAGCCTCACCTTTGGGACAGAGGCCCAAACCATGCATGCTGTGAAAATATGGCTCAGGTATTCGCAAAGAAAGTGTGCTGTTTAGAAGCAATCTATGTGAATTTTTTCACAGGATTAGTGTTCACATCTTGTCAATGACATTTGTCCTTTCGGGCACAAGTTTACATTTGTTGTATTCAGTGCAAGGGAGCAAAACCTTCCTATCCCCATCGTTGTCAGGAATTGCCTGTCGCAGGTCTGTAGTTTGTCTTTTTCTTCCCCACAAGGAAGCCGGCAAAGAGTAATTCAATTTATTTCTGGCTGGCTTGGTGCTTCAACAGTAATTGACACCTTTCTTCTGATGGGCTGGTTTTTCCTCCCCCCACCCCCCTTTCCTAATTGAGAGGAGCAACTTTTCCTACTGCTTGAGATCGGCCAATCACCAACTCGCCCAGGACTGTTGTGTTGTTGGTCAGTCGGAGCGCGTCTTCCTCTGCCTGCGACTTCAGGAGAGAGGAGCGCAGGCTGAGGATCGCGGCCAGGATGGCTCTGCACTCTCTGTCCCTTCTGCTGTTGGTGGAGGTCGCTCTGCGGAAGAGCTGCTTCGGTGAGTCCCTTCGGGGCCATCGGGGGTACCCGGCCCCTTTTACTGCTGGTGGGAATCCATCCAAGGAATCTCTCTCTCTCTCCCCCCACCCCACGCCCCCCAAAGGTTATTCTTAGAAGGAGAATCCCAATTTGGTCCTCTTTCTAGTCCGTTCTCCCCTTCCCCCTCTGGCTACTTTGAGATTAGGTCCCAAAGCGTTGAGGGGATTCTGCTTCCTCTCCCCTAACCCCAGGAGAGCCCCCCTGGGAACAGGAAAAGGATGGCCCCTCCAGATGTCAGTCAAGTCTACCTGGGCGCCCCCGAAGGGAATTCTTTTCTTCCCCCGAAGTGGAGATTGTCGGAAAGCGGCGTTTGCAGGGGATCAGGGAAGTTCACAAACTTCCTGGCTGCCTTCGCCCAACCCCTCCGCCTGGGTCCCCTTTCCTGCCTTTAGCTATGATTCGTGGTTATTTGTGGCTTCTGGTGCTGGGAGGACCTGGCTGTGGGAGAAAAGCTCTGATCCCTTTTGGATTCTGAAATCTCCCCAGAGCAGGAAGTGGATCTGGGGGTCCCTCTTCCCAAAAGCTCTGAGAAGACCCTGGGATTGTGGGGAGGAGCAGGAAGAAGGAGGCTGCCTGGGAGGCCATCCTGGAGGGAATGGGAGGTCAGACTATTTATTTCTCTGGGCTGTGCAAGTCTTTCCTTTTTTTTCTGGGCAGACTCAGATTCGGCCCAAATAAGTCCTGTGAGTGACCCTGAAAATGATCTTTAAAATCTTTGGTGCCCTGGAAGAATGTCTGATCTGAAGAGCTTTCAGAATGGACGCCCACAAAGGGGCCTTGGGGATTTTCTAGGTTAACTGTTTTCTTAAAGAACATTTTATTTTCCTTTGATTCTTTTAACCCGCTTAGAAGCTGTTGCTTTTTTGTTCGTTGGGCAGACCTGGAGTTCGTTGTTTATATTTTGACAATTAAAAATAAGTGGTGACTTAATGTGATTATTTTTGTCCTTGCTAGTAAAGGCATAGTACACGTATTGTGAATTCAAGGAAGGGATGAAAATACATTGATGCTCTTTGTCAGGACTTTGCATGACAGAAACTGAAATAATTGTGTTTGTTCATCTTTGGTTCACCTGAGGGGCTTTAAGGGGACAGGAACCTCCCCACAGAAGCTGAAGAGGTTTAGGGAGAAAACCCCAGCTGAGCACCCCCATGATCCCCATACAACATGGATGGTCTCAGTAGGCATTCCCAAGAACCCTCAGTGGGGGCAGAGTGTGGAAAGGCCCCATGGGTGAGGGGAATTTGGGGAGCTGAAGTCCACACTGAAGTCCTAACCCTAACCCTTTACAAAGAGTTGCTGATGGTGTGAAGAGTTGGACAGCCCAGATCGCCATCCTCCCAAGTTGGCTGAGGGGGATTCTTTGGGCTGACAAAATGCAGGATCAGCATCAAAAGAAGACAAGTTTCAGAGAAAGTGAAGAAAGTGCTTGAGATTCAGAATAAACCTGGTGTCTTTCTAGCACTCGGGAATTATGGTTTCACACCTTAATTGGGTGGCTGAAATTAATAAATCTTGGGATAGTCACGGATTTTCTGTGGAATAGCAATAGCACTTAGATTTATATACCGTTTCACCGTGCTTTAGAATAGAATAGAATTCTTTTATTGGCCATGTGTGATTGGACACACAAGGAATTTGTCTTGGTGCAAATGCTCTCGGTGTACATAAAAGAAAAGATACATTCGTCAAGAGTCAGGAATCATAAGGTACAGCACTTAATGATAGTCATAAGGTACAATAAACAATCAAATCATACTAGGAAACAGTCCATATAAATCGTAAGGATACAAGCAGCAAAGTTACAGTCCTACAATCACAAGTGGGAGGGGATGGGTGATAAAGACTGAGAAGATTTTATTTTTTTGTATTTTACCTTTATTGTCATTGCATTCCACAAATACAATGAAATTTGAAAGCTGCTCCAGCACAGTGCCCCAAACACCACACTACAAGTATTTAAAAATTAAAATAATAATAATAATAATAAACCTAGTCTAAAACCTATCTATTACAGCCCTTTCTAAGTGGTTTACAGAGTCAGCATCTTGCCCCCAACAATCTGGGTCCTCATTTGGGTCCTGACCTTGGAAGGATGGAAGGCTGAATCAACCTTTGAGCCGGAAGTCAGGATCAAACTCCTGGCATTGGGCAGAAGTAGCCTGCAATATTGCATTCTACTCACTGTGTCACCACGGCTCAAGGTATGAGGGTGAGGGTGAGCCCCACTGAGTCCTGGGTTCAAAGCCAGTTCCTGACCAGTTCCCTAACTCTGGGATGAGACGGGAAATTTTCCAGCCATGGGGACAAAGGAGGAAGATCCAGGGGCTACCTGGCATCATTGTTGCTCCCTTCACTAACTCCTTTGCCTTCCCATATGTCCCAGGCAAGCAATTTGGGTTTCTTTTAAGGTTCCCATTGTCAACTGTCCACCTAGTGCACCCGAAAGAAGTAAACACCCTTGGGAGCTTTGGATTCCCAAAAGTAAAACTTTATTGGATACACCATTTTGGTACTGAAGAATCAAAACCCGCTCTGGTTTTCCTGCGCAAATTGCCCAGTTAAACAATAGCTTCCCTTTCTCCCCTCCCCTGGGCGATCACATTGTCCAATTACGAGACGTCTTTTTATTATGGGAACAGTCCGCCTCCTTCTCAAGCACCTGCAGTCGTGACCTTGACGGTTTCCCGGTTCTCCCAGTCCGTGGACAAGTTCTCAGCATAGGTTCTCAGTACTTCCTCTCCCCACCCCCGCTTCCTTGGCAAGTTGAATAATGATAAAGTTTGAAAGAAGTAAAGCCGTTCAATCTTGACACCCATGGCCTCTGGTCTCACCTGGATTCCCCCTTTCCCCCCTCCCAGTTCATGAAATTACTACACACATACTCACCTCAAATTTGCACCTATTAAGAATCCATGTTGGCCCTCAATGAAGTGAGAATGTTTTTTTTTTTTCTGTTGGAGGGACTAGATGGGGCTTCCTGCTGCGTTTTGAGCTTATGAGGGTGGAACCCCCCCCTTCTTCCAATGGGGTACATGCATCCTCCTTGGGGAAGAATCTAAGTAATCCAGCAGGGGAGGTTGACGGAGGTCTTTCTGGAAGGGGGGAGGGCACAATTGGAGGGGAGCACATAAAGTTTGAGGATCCTGCTCTCTCTTTGGCCCTGCTTTCCCTTTTCCTTCCTCTCTCTCTCCCAACCTCTCTGCCCTCCAACCCTTCATGCCCTCCAGAAGTTTCTCCTTTGTCTCTCCATCGCTCCCTCTTCCCGCCCTCTGTTTTTTCTTTCTCTTCCATCATCTCCCCCTTCATTTTTCCCTTCCTCCTCTGCCCCCCTCCCCAAGTCTCTTCTTCCTTCCAAACTGGAAAAGGGGGCCATCTGTGCCCCACAGGATCAGGGTCCTCCAGAAGAAGGCCCTTAACTCTGCCCCTCTGGGTCCCTTCCAGGCGGCTCCTCTCATTCCCTGAAGTATTTCTACACTTCTATCTCAAACCCCAGTCAGGGGCAGCCCCACTTTGTTCTCCTGGGGATTGTGGACGGTCAGGTCTTCGTTCACTATGACAGCCACAGCCGGAAGCTGGAGCCTCGAGTCTCTTGGATAGAGAAGGTGGAGAAGATGGATCCCCTGTATTGGGACAGTGAGAGCCAGATATGCCATGGCGAAGAGGAGGCGTTCAGAGTAAGCCTTGGGAATCTGAGGAGTCGCTACAATCAGAGCGAAGGTGAGAGACGGGTCGGGTGGCTCCTCCAGCCCCATAATTCCTTCCCCAGAAACCAGAGAGGGGAGAAAGGGGGGGTCCCTTCAAAGGGAAAGGCTGCCTCCACATCTTTTAAAATGTGCTTTTTTCTGTGTTTACTAGCTGGATACCCATGCTTTACTACAAAACTATGTGATCGGGCATATTTTACTGAGGACAGTGTTGTTGAGAGGATCAATAACCCTCCAAAATCAACACTTCTGGCCTTTTTTGAGCTAATATCTCTCCCGCCGCCTTAAGGTTGGAAGCGGTTCTATAGGTGGAAGGCGTAGACATTTTGGTGAGGTTTAGTACTGTAAAGAGCCCCAGACGCTCCTGAGTGAAGGAGTGGAAGATCTGCCATGTTGAACTGAGATAACGGAATGTGAGGCGACTGGCAGTTGGAACAGAGTTCTTTATTTCAACTCCCAGAATCCCCCAGCCAGGATGCTTTAAGAGGGGAGCAGCACTTCCACTCCCAGAATCCCCCAGCCAGGATGCTTTAAGAGGGGAGCAGCACTTCCACTCCCAGAATCCCCCAGCCAGGATGCTTTAAGAGGGGAGCAGCACTTCCACTCCCAGAATCCCCCAGCCAGGATGCTTTAAGAGGGGAGCAGCACTTTCACTCCCAGAATCCCCCAGCCAGCATACTTTAAGAAGGATACATTTCTTGCTGGCTGGGGGATTCTGGGAGTTAGTCCTCCCTTCTTAAAGCATGCTGGCTGGGGGATTCTGGGAGAAACCATCTTATTGAGTTAATTGTGAGTGGAGAGTAAATTGTGGAAACCTGGTTTGTTACTCTGCTGAGATTCCTTGGAGAGAAGTCCTGGTGACTTTCTGAGGATATCGGCTAGGAATTTATCCTAGATTATATTGAATTTAAAATGAAACTTCCTCCACTGGGTTCGAATTTCCCACTGGGAAGCGATGCCGGTGCAGCGCAAGAATTTGAAGGGAACAGCTGCTGAAAGCAAGGTCTTCAATTGTTGCAGGAAGGGAGTACAGGCGGCACAAATGGCAGCATGGACACACGTTCCTGGGCTAGCAACTTGACTGTGAATAACTGGAGGATTTTATACCCTTTTTCCTTTAGGAATATGTGTTTTCAATGTTCTTGTGTTTGTATTACCTTTAATGGTTTGTGCCTTGTGCTTAATAGATTTATTCCTTATTTGGGCTTGTGTGAAGGTCTGGCAGGGAGTGCTTTCTATGGCTTGATTGGATTCCTGATCCAATTTTCTTACTTGTCTTTTTGGAATCTAATCTTATTTGTCTTTTGGTAGGGTGTTCGTGATCGATCTTGGGTGTTTCCCTGTCTGCTTCCCTTCTTAAACTTGTCAATTGCTTTAGGTGTTATATTTTTTATGTTATCCTATCTTGTCATCTTTCTATTTCTTCCTTCTGGGTTTATTCCAAAGTGTTTGTGCTTACTCTGAGATAACTTCCTGATCTTAATAACTCTTGACCATGGTCTGTGTTTTCCCTGGCTATTTCCAATGCATCTTATTTGGCTTTTCTTATGATTTTATGTGTCCTCTTCATGTTTCCTTCCTACAATTAGGAGGATCCTAGCATCTTGTTAGGATTCTCCTAAACCCAGCAGAATAAAAAGATTGTGGTTGGTAATATGAGCAGGGGGTTGAACTGGATGACCTCTGAGGTCCCTTCCAGCTCTAAGTTTCTATTCTGTTCTATTCTCTGCCATTTTCCCTCCTTTCATCCCAAGGAGGTGCAGCCCCCCCTTGCTTCCTCCCTTTCCTTGCCCGTCCCCCTGTCCAGGCAGATCCCAGAGCTCATCCAGTCCTGCTCCTGATCCCGCAGGATCCCCCCAGATCCCTCCAGGCCCCCTGCTGGCCTCCCAGGGGAATAGAGCTGGACCCAGAGGAAGGAGGAAGGAGAGCGGCCAGAGTGGAGGGGAGCCTCCTTTCCAGGCTAAACAGCCCCAAAGGTCCCAACCTTCCCTCAAAGGGAGGCTCCTTCCACCCTCCCATCGCCTGAGTCGCCTCCTCTGGACCTTCCCCAGCTCCCTCCGGTCCTTTTCTGGGCTCTTTTGACCAGAAACTGCAGAGAATATTCCAGATTGGTGGCACCCTTGATTTCCGTTAAGGTTTTGTGATATTAGCCTCTCTGGGTTTTCAATACCATTTTAATGATTCCTGACATCATGTCGGCCTTTTTAATCTTTTATTTGATTTTTACTCAAACTTTTCAACAAGAAGATAAAAACTAATAGAAAGTAACATAAAGGAGAGAATCAAAGACAAATAAAAAAGTGCAAGAAAATAAAACCAGTGAAAGAAAATTTGTAAAGAAAAAAGACTTGAAGAAGTGAATTCCAATATTCTTCACAGCAATTATAAATAAATTTCAGTCTCTCTATAGCAGCCTCTCTGACCCTTTTTACCCTGGAGGAACCCTTGAACCCTTTGCACATCCAGGCTCAAAGATGGGCCAGAACTGTTTCATGCATAGACCTCCAGACAGAAGTGCATTCACCGTGTTCCTCTGCTAATAATGAAAAATGAAACTTGACTTTTCAGTGTGATCTCTCTGCTTATTTTTTGCTGCACAAATATTCAATTATATGCTAAACTTGAGATGAGCACACACAGATTTCATCCTCAACTGAAACAGGACAATTTCTGCCTTAGCTTTTGATGCTTCTGAAATAAGACTGAGCTTGTTCTCAGAAGTTGAAAACAGCTGCCAGATATCAAGTGTTTTCCTGTGAATGGCAGGAGATTCTTCATGGACAGAAATCCAGAACTATTTTTCCCATGGGGAGATCAGGGAATCTCCTCTCGAGGGCAGGATCAGACTGCAGCTCACAAGGATCTTCCTCTTCCTCCAAAGGGAAGTTCTCAGGCTGAGCAGAAAATGCAGAGAAAGGATCCCTCACATGTCATTCCTGGGTGTGGAAAGGGAGGGAAAGGACTGGTCAGTTTAGTTCAATTGTACTTACAGGTGGTTTCCCCTTAGATTTGAGAATTTCTGGCGTCCTTCCTCTCTCTCAAGGCCAAACAGAAGTAGAAACATTTCAGGATTTCCTTTTGTTTTTTTCAAACTTTCAATTTTCTTTTAAATCCAAGAATCTGGTCATCTCAAGTTGAAATACCTGCTTCAGGGCCTTGCAGAGCCTGTAAACTTCAAGCTCCTTTCAAAGGTCAATAACCTTTTGGGTGTCCAGATCAGACTGGGCCACTTGCTGCTGTGGCTGAGGAAAATATTCCTTTGTGGACCTTCATTTCCACATTGTATTAAACCCTGGTTTGTTTCTGGTTAGTCCAAAGTGGGAAGCAGCTCCGTGACTTGGTGCTATTGGTGAACTCAGACAATTATTTATGGTCACAGGGATCCCTGAAAGATTCTCAGATCGTCTGGATCCTCTTTGAGGCCACAAGATTCTCAGTCCCTCTTGGATCTTGTTGATTGAGGCAACTGTTCCCACTGGGATCCCTTCCTCCTTCCTGCAAGCTGCCCCCCTGAGCAGAGAAGAGACCGAAAGACAGAGGAAACTCTGCCCCTCCTTTACTTCTGGGCCCTCTTCTTTTCTTGCTCCTCCTCGGAATCCCCCACTGTCTCTTTACTGATCCTGAGAAGCTGAAAGGGGGATTCACCAGCTGCCCATTTCCTGGTGAGGTTCAGGCTCCCTCAGGGGAGATGCAGGAACCCAGGCTGACCTATAGGGGGTGCTGCAATGGGACAATTGGGGGTAATCGCTATGGAGGAAATAAAAGTGTCAGTCAGTGCCTCCTTCCAGCCTCAAATCCCTGTAGGGAGGGAGGGGCCCTGTGTCTCCTGAGGACTCCCTAAACCATCCTCCTGTCCCTCTTTCAGGCCTTCACACGTGGCAGCAGATGTATGGCTGTGAACTCCAGGCAAACAGGAGCAAAGGAGGGTTTATGCACTATGGCTACGAAGGGAGGACCTTCCTCACCTTCAACAAGGAGACCCTCACCTGGGTGGCTCCCGACCCCCAGGCCCAGATCTCCCAGAGGAGATGGGATGCTCTTCCAGCACACAATCAGTTCTTAAAGTCCTACCTGGAGGAAATCTGCATTGACTGGATAAGGAAGTCCCTGTCCTACGGGAAGGAGACGCTGCTGAGGACAGGTGAGCATCTGGATCCAGGCTGGCCTTCCCTCCTTTATGGACAGAATTTTTGGACACATTCAGCCCCTTTGGGTTCTGGTTTGCAGCCTGGCTGCTCAGGAGCTAATCCTCCCCTTCCAGCACCTCTCCCGAATGTGGGAAGAAGAAGCCCCGTTTGGTTCCCATTGCCAGGGAGCCATTAAGTGAACCAGGAAATGCAGCGTCTATCGGCCAGCAAAAGCAACCAGGGGAATCCTGTTCACGGCTCATGAAGAGGCAACAGGGCCACTTTGAGTTCTTCAGGGAATCCAGCATGAGCCAAAATAAGATCCTAGTGTGATTTCCTTAATTTCCTCCCAGTAACTCTCTTTCCCCCCACATCCCATAGGGGGCTCCCTCCCTCCCTTGCGTCTGATAATGCATCTCCCACACCCACCACAAGGGGGCACCCACCATTAATAGGACATTATCAGTGCCTCCACATAATGGCCAAGGTTAAGTGGGAGGGGAACCCACAGATTCTGTGGATCTTTCTCTGAAACCTCAAACAGCTTCCTTATCTTTGACTTGAGTGGCTTCCCCAGAAAGCAACTCCTTCCTCACCTTTCAGGAACGCTCCCGCACCCCTCAGGGCTTCCTGCTCACCTTGTAATATTTCCCCCTTTTTCCTTTCCTGTACCATCTTTCTCCTTCTGGCCCTACAGGCTCCTCTCTGGGCTCCTTGATCCCTCCAGGATCAGCTGGGTGAGATCAAGATCCATTAGAGACCCCTCCCCACAACAGCCAACAACTCCTCTCTCTTCCATTGGCCTCGCCTCTCTCTGCTCCCCTTTAAGGGAGAGAATCTCTTTTCCAAATTAACCAGGGTGAGATTGAAAAATCCCTCAGTTCCTTGTTTTGAATGTCATTCTCCTTTCCCTAGATATTGTTGTCCTATACTAAATAAAATAATAATCCTGAGATTGTGGTTGTGTCTCTTGAAAGAGCCCTAGAACAGCCTCAGATTTGGAAAAGTGGATCCCAAAACTAGGGAGAAGTATCTGTGTTATTATTTCTGAAAGGGAACCCCTAAGAGCAGCTACAAGATCCCTCCCCTGGAGGGAGCAGCCCAAGATCACTCAGAGCTCAAAGCAGTCAGAGCTGAATTCAGTTGGACCCTCAATTTGCTGCTGGAGGTTTTTCAGGCTGAGTCCCTGGGAAGGACTCAGAATCAGGAGTCCTTCTGGTTGAGCGTTTTCCAGATTTGGAGCATTTCCTAAAACTCTTGGAGACGCTGCAGGAGCTGAATGTAAATCCTGGGTTAAAACTAAGTGGTGGGAGATTCTCCTGCCCCTCCAAGTTTCTCACCCACCTTCCAGGCTCTGGAGGGGCTCAGAGTTAATTCTGGTATATCTGCAGATCCCCCAGTGGTGACAGTGAGCAGCAGGATGGAGGTGGAGGATGGGGTGGAGACGCACGTCTGCCGCCTGGATGGCTTCTACCCCAGGAAGATCGATGCCTCCTGGACGAGGGACGGGGAGGTCTGGGAGGAGGAGACCTTCCATGGGTCTGTGGCCCCCAATGCAGATGGGACCTACCACTATTGGCTCAGCATCCGGATCGACCCTGTGAGTTGTAAAAAGATCGAAAGTTGAAATAATTAACCCAAATCAACAAAGTAAAGTTTATTTCGCAGTTGCAAAAGCGGGCTTGCTCCAATTCTGGCAGGGACCAAAATGGAGAAGCCCCGAGCATGGCTTCGTTCTGCTTTTTATATTCAAAACTGCCGCCCCCTCTTACGAGGGCTTGGCTTACAATCTAGCTAATTCCCTAGACCAATTACTGACTAATACATAGTATTACTACCTAATACGTATGATTACATTGTTTCTAAGGCATACGTGACAAAACTCATGTGCATCCGATACATTGTTATTCCTTCATTTGAATTTGAAAAACAAGTCTGCCTTTGTTACCACTCACAATCCCCCCTTTTTTGAGTTCGTACCTTTTTATCAAATTCATCCCAAGCTAATTGAGCTTCGGCATTAGTCATCAACATCATTTGATCTGTTATCTGTTTTTTTGCTATGAGAGAAAGTGTGCTGGTGATCGTTCGGATAAATATGGGGAGGATACAAGGTAATATAACACATCCTGCCGCAATTATCCCAATTAAGGCTACAATGGCTTGTAACCCAGGTAATTTCGGAAACCAGGAGCCAAACAGGTTATTTAAGTTGAATCCATTCCAGGTTTGTATCGGCACGTGTGCCACTTTCACCATTTTATCTGCTATTTCTTGAATCACTTTCCCACTTTCATCAATCTCAATGCAACAATTGGTCAAATTAAATTTTCCACACACACCCCCTTCCTTTGCTAATAGATAATCTAAGGCCAGACGATTCTGCATGATATAGGTGCGAGATTTTGCGCTTTCCTTTGCTAAGTGAGTCATGGCTATGACAGTTTCATTGGTAATTGTTTCAACTACCGCTTGTAACCGAATTAGGCGATTTAACAGATAAATAGGGGTGCGGTAACCATAGGTCCCGTCCTCCGCCCAAGTGGCCGGACCGTAATAATGAATTATTCGTTCGGGTGGCCATTCCGAGTCCTTCCATACTCCTTGATGTACATTCCTGGTTCCTCGTTTACTGCGGATGTTTCCAATCTCTTCATATACGGGTACCCCAAGCGCTTGTCGTTGTTTTAGGGGTAACAAGAAGAAACTAGGTCTAATAGCGCCTAACACACACGATCCATACCACCCTGGAGGAAGGGAATTATAAGCAAAACGCCCGCAGATCCAATACAATCCATCTGGGGTGATCCATCTAACTTCCTTTTCCGGGTTCTTCATAAATGACATTTTACTCACAGTTTCTAGGTCCCCTACTGGTTGAGTCTTATTCTCACCTGACCACCATGTTAAATTATTCCAAATCCCCAGGCATCGCAAATTTCCCACGTTTGTGGTGCGATTCAATGTTTTATTCCTTTGGTAGCAAATATTACCTACCAAGTTCGTGGTTACAGCCCAAATCTCCTCCCCTTTTCCCTCAAATGTGTAGTTCTTCTGATGAACTCTTATATGGGTATAGTTAACCTCCTGGGCCTCCCACGGCCATTGTTCCCCCATATTCGTTCCTCCACACACAAAACAGCTTTTTACCATTAATTCCTTGGCAATTGTTTCTGCTAGTGCCAAGAACATATTTTGAGCCTTAGGGGGAAGAATCAATTCTTGCACTTCTCTGAATTCCTGATAGAAGGAGTGAAACAGCGAGTTCACAATGGGGTCCAGATCATGCTTGAGGATCTGGATTTTTAATACCACCCCTGGGTCCGACCCTGTGCCATCTATTCCTAATCCATACTCATCCTCATACCCTTTCCAACTTGATCTTTCTTCCAACCAATTCTCAGGAACAGGGAAGGTCAATTAATGGGATTGCAAGTATGTTGGTAACAGATATTACTCGAAATCCGTCCCTTTGTTAGATATAGTCGGCGGAGCTTCGGATCCCGTGCAATTACCCCAGAATGTACATTTAACCCCCTTGTCTGCCAATCTACACATTTCCAATCTCCACAGAATGTACCTTGTCCGCATACATCATGAGGGTTACTAGATCTAGCACATATATACTTCTCATTTTGTGTATAGGTGCGCCGCCAATCTAACGATCCACACCCACTTGTCCCCTCATCCATTGCTTCACAGGCATCAAAGATAACAGATTGTGGAAGTTTAACATTGTAAAAGTCATGATTTACTAATATCTTGTTCCTGGCTTGAATCTGTATAGTATATCGGTGTGTGGGTCCCTTAGGATCGAAGCACCTTAGCTGACCCCCATCGGTGCAAATAGAATATACTGTTCCGTTCAGAGTACACGTGTTCTTTGATCGGACTTTGCAATTTAATTGAGTATGAAAAATCAGAGTTTTTGTAATTCTTTCACCTGATCTGGTAATCTTTATGCAGGGTTGGCAGGGTCCTTCCAACTTCCATCCTTGTACTAGGATAAGTCCCCATAATGATAGGACTAGTACCTTTCTCATTTCCGGAGGGTTATCTTCAAGGGATTGTTTTCGTTAGGGATTGCTACCCACTCGTCTGGTTTTGGAGCTGCTTTCAGTCGGCTATGATGTGTCCACCCACCTTCTCGAGTCCGAACGGCCGTCTCAGTAATCAATAACACCTGGTAAGGCCCTTCCCACGAGGGTAGCAGCTTCTCACTTTTCCATGACTTTACAAGCACCCAATCACCACATTTGATAGAATGTTGATTCCCCCCCAGTGGAGGTCGTTGTGCCAGCAATCCCTGTTGGTGGAGAGATAACAAAGAACTGGACAGAGTGTGCAAATACTTCCGAAGAAATACATCATTTAACTCCAATAGGGGGTGACCGTACTGAACCAAATAGGGTCTTCCCATCATCATCTCGAAGGGCGATAACCCCGTATCCCTCCTCGGACAGGTTCTCATCCTAAGCAGGGCCATAGGTAAATTCTTGGTCCAGGGGAGACTATTCTCCAAATATAGCTTAGTTAGTTGTCGCTTCAGCTCCCCATTGGCCCGTTCCACTTTGCCACTAGATTCTGGGTGCCAGGGGGTGTGAAATTCCCATTTTACCCCCACGTTATCCATTACCTGTTGTAAAACCCTTTGGGTGAAGTGTGTTCCTTTGTCAGAATCAATGGTTTCCATCATGCCATAGCGGGGGATTATTTGTTCTAGCATGATCTTAGCGACGTTAGCAGCAGTGGCATTTCTGGTAGGAAACGCTTCTACCCACCCTGTTAGATGATCTTTGATGACTAACAAATACCTATATCCTCCCACCGATGGTACTTCAGTATAATCCACTTGTATTCTTTGAAAAGGCCAAATAGCCAGGGGTCGCCCCCCTTTTTCTATTTTTCTGGCAGCCTTCTTATTTATCTTTAGACAAATCAAACACTTCCAACATATGGACTGAGCTATGGTCCACATTCGGAGACTCCAATATACTCGCCGTACAGCATCTACCAGAGCTCCCACTCCCCAATGGGAACCTTGATGTAACCTATCCATAATTTGTCTCATCTGGGTTTCAGACACCACCGGCACCCCATCTGACGTAACCCAGCTTCCTTCAATCCACTCACAACCTTCCTCTTTTAACCGTTGCTGGGTCCGTTCGTCAGGCACCCATTCTATTTTCCCAATCTCTTCTATCATTGGTATAGAGATCATCACCTCTATTGCCTCTACCTCCTCCAGAGCGGCTTCCTTGGCCACTCTATCAGCATGTCTATTTCCTATTATGTCAGGTGCTGTACCCTTTCCATGGGCTGGTATATGTACAATCGCCAATCTTTTTGGCAACAATAACGCCTCCAGTAACCGCTCTACTTGCGCCACTTGTTCAATTCCTTTTCCATCTGACTTAATATATCCCCTTTCTTGCCAAATCTTCCCAAAGGTATGTACTACCCCCCAGCTGTATTTCGAATCTGTCCAGATTGTTACCTCCAACCCTTTTCCCAATTCCAACGCTCTTTGTAGAGCATACAGTTCGCACCTCTGGGCCGACCAGGAATTTGACAACCTGCCTTTCTCTATTATCTCTCCATCACCTTTCACAATCCCATATCCTGACCTTCTTTTTCCCTCAACTACCCTACTGGAACCATCCACATACCATTTTTCTCCCTCCTCCAGAGGAAGTTCATTTAAATCGTCTCGAACCTTCGAGACATATTCCAGATGCTGACTACAGTCATGCTCATTATGTTCCCATTCTTTCCGTTGGCCCAACAGAAATTCAGCTGGATTCAGATTTCTATCTGTCCCTACCACAACATTTGGATCTGTCCTCAGGATGGTTTCATACTTCACCAGCCTGCCTCCCGTCATCCACTTTGATGCTAACTGGCTCATTATTGTAGTGATCTGGTGAGGGGAATGGACAATCATCGCACTTCCAAATGAGATCTTTCTACTTTCCACCACCATCATGGCTGCCGCTGCTATGGCCTGGACACAGGTGGGCCATCCCCTTACCACTGGCTCCATGATCTTACTTAGGAAGGCAATCGGGAAATATTGGCCCCCTCTCTTTTGAGCCAAAACTCCCACCGCCATCCCTTCTGCCACTGTTACATACAAATGGAATGGGAGACTCATATTAGGTAGAGCTAGCGCAGGCGTCCTAATTAAAGCTTCCTTTAATTGGCCCCACTTGATATCATCTTCAGATGTCCAGGTTACCCCCTTTTCACCCCCTACCAGTTTTTCATGCAAGAAAGCTGACAGCACCGCATAGTTGCTAATCCAGATCCTACAGTACCCCACTAACCCCAGAACCTTTCTAACTTCTGTCTGTGTCCGCGGGGTCCTCATCTTTACAATTCCCTCCACTCTCGATGGATCCAACATTCTTTTCCCTTTCTCAAGGAAATGTCCCAAGTATTTTACTCTTTGTTCCACAAACTGCAATTTCTCCTTTGAAACCTTCAAGCCCAACCCTCCTAATAGATTCAATAACTTTACCGAGGCAGCCTCTACCCTCCACTTTCTCTCCCCTGAAAGAAGGAGATCATCCACATACTGTAATAGAGTGACCTCCTCAAAATTCACCCCTTCCAATTTTGTCCTA
This sequence comes from Bungarus multicinctus, assembly GCA_023653725.1. Taxonomy (NCBI): domain Eukaryota; kingdom Metazoa; phylum Chordata; class Lepidosauria; order Squamata; family Elapidae; genus Bungarus; species Bungarus multicinctus. The sequence continues at coordinate 9,860,162 of CM042834.1, read as the reverse complement.
ATTGCCTGTCCAAATAGCATTGGGCTCTCGGTATATCCTTGAGGCAGAACCGTCCACCTTAGTTGATACTTATGTCCTCGAGGGTCATCCCATTCAAAAGCGAACAAGTCCCGGCTTTTTTCATCGAGGGGACAGGCCCAAAAAGCATCTTTCAAATCTACTACCGTAAACCATTGGTGTTTTGGGCATATCTTGCTCATAATAGTGTATGGATTGGGTGTCACCGGATATCTGGGAACCACTACCTTGTTTATTTCCCTTAAATCCTGCACCATTCTAAACTGCCCATCCTTCTTAGGAACCGCCAATATAGGAGAATTAAAGGGAGACATGGCAGGCTCCAGTACTTCCAACCGCCTTAATCGATCTATTACTGGCACTAGTCCCAGTCTAGCTTTTGCACTAAGGGGATATTGTGGTGTCCAGGATTTCGTAATCCCAGGCTTTACCCTAATTTCTATCGGAGGTATATCCAACCTACCCATATTATCTTCAGATGCCCAAACTGCAGGCTCAATCTTGGCTTCTATTTCAGTGGAAAGGGATAACATCCTTATCCCCTGCCCTGTATCCCACAACTGCAATCCTAGTTGCGGCATCACATCCCTACCCAACAGGTTTATTCCAGAGTCTGGAATGAACAAAAGATCCACCCAAATTTCTACTCCATGCTTCTCTAGCACTACCTGATCATATACTCTAACCATATTTGTTCTTCCGCTAACCCCCGTCACCTGTATAACATTTTTTCCTAAGGTTATGCCCGAGATTGGGTTGCATACCGAAGTTCTAATAGCTCCGGTATCGACCAGGAAGGTGAACTCTTGACAATTAGGACCCACTCTTATCTTTACCAATGGCTCCTGGTGGGTCCTTAATCTGGAGACGGAACATCCCTAATCGTAAAGGGCGTAGCTGTGCTCCGACGGGGATACTCCCCGGCACTCGCGCGCAAAGTGTCCAGGTTTCCCACATCGGTAACAGAGCCGGGTTCCATTATTTGAGGAAGGGGGCGGTCGTGTTGATCTCTTTTCTAACTGCCTGGGCGGTCCTCCTCCTCTATTCTGATCTTCTCTTCCCTGAAGGCGGGGTTGTTTCTCATTTTCGCTTTTTATCAGGGTACTAACAGCCGCTGCCATCATCTGGGATTTTGCTTTTGCTTTTACAGTGTCCCTATTTACATAAACATTCTGAGCTATTCTGACGAGTTCAGGAAGTCCTGTCTCCGTCCAATTGTCCATTTTTTGGATTTTTTTCTGAATGTCAGGACAAGCCCCTCTTACAAACTGTAATTTTAGTAGGGATTCGAAGGCGGGGCTATTTGGATCTATACCGGAATATTTGGTGAGAGCGGCTCTCATTTTATTACTAAAATCCGTAGGTGATTCGTCCTTCCCCTGGGTCAACTCAAATGCTTTATTCAGATTTCGCCCCTGTGGTATTGCATTCCTAATCCCTTCCAATATAATGATTTTTAAGTCAGCCATATGTCTCCTCTCCGCCGGAACATTCGGATTCCATTGAGGATCATTCACTGGATATTTATCATCCGGTGCATCTGCCCCTGCTTGTCCCTGCGTTCGTTTTTCCCACGCTAACATGGCCGCCCGCCTAATTAGGTTCCTCTCCTCCAGCGAGTACAGATGTTGCAATACAAACATTAACTCCGGATAGGTATAAAGACTGGGTCCAAGCCATAATCCCAACTGATCTGCAGCCGCATTTGCATCCTCCTGTAATGAGGGCAAATCCCGCTTCAGTTCTCTTAACTCAGAGGTTTTAAATGGAGTTGCCACAAAAATGGTAATTGGCCCGCCGTTTTGGTCTTGGCCATTTGGGACTTCTCTGACAGGGTAGGCTGAAACGGAGCTCCCAGGGATGGAGTTTCTCCGCTTCGGTCTAGCTCCGGACTCGAGAGGAAAGTCCTCGACGTCCCTTTTTCAATTGTGTCAGTTCCCGACGTAGTCCCACATAAGGCGGGGGAGGAGTTGGTGGAGCAACTGGGGCGGTAGGAGCAATCGGTATCGGCACTATAGGTGCCGGTAAAGGTGCTGGTACCGCCCGAACAGATGTCAACAACTCTTCGGTTTCACTTTCTGACTCTCTGGACACATATTGCGCCACCGAGGAGGGGACAGGTCCCTCAAAGGTGACGTGATACCAAACCTCCAGGTAAAGGATTTCATCCTTTTTCTTCTTCATAACCAGATAGTCCCTCATCTGGTTCATCCAGTATGGATTGGTTTCTCCCTCTGGATTCCAAAAATATGGAAATTCCTGATCAACTAATTTGTAAGACGGCCACTGGTGTCTACAAAGAAAAATCATCTTTTCCTTTTGCAATCCCCGCGTCCATCGGACTACGGTGGGCTGAAACCATTGGGCCAACACCTGGCCCAAGGGGGAATCAGGGGGAATATTTTTCCTCCTCCTGCAACTCCTAGCCTCCTCTATTTCTTGAGTGGAGAAGGGACCCTTACTCTGTCGTGTCCCCATGAGTCTCACTGCTCTTTCAGATCTACCTCAGCCCTCCAGCAGACGCTGGATTCCCAGAGTTTAAGGGAAGAAGTGTCCTTTATCACAGTTACTCACCTAGGGTGCAGTCCGTAACTTAGCAAGTTACCCCGTGAGCGTCCTCACGTCAATCTCCGTTGTCCCCTGAACAACGATACGTTACGTTCTGTAACATCTTCGGCCGGATCCCTTCCAATTTTGCAGTTTACTTTGCCGGGGTCCGGAGCCTCATGTGCCACTTCGCAGTGCTCGGTGAGCCCAAAATCCTTTTCCCCCAAGGAAGGGAAAGGCGCCTAGGACCTGTACTCACCCGAACTGAGAAGCGACGTCGAGGCCCCACGTTGGGCGCCAATTGTGAGTTGTAAAAAGATCGAAAGTTGAAATAATTAACCCAAATCAACAAAGTAAAGTTTATTTCGCAGTTGCAAAAGCGGGCTTGCTCCAATTCTGGCAGGGACCAAAATGGAGAAGCCCCGAGCATGGCTTCGTTCTGCTTTTTATATTCAAAACTGCCGCCCCCTCTTACGAGGGCTTGGCTTACAATCTAGCTAATTCCCTAGACCAATTACTGACTAATACATAGTATTACTACCTAATACGTATGATTACATTGTTTCTAAGGCATACGTGACAAAACTCATGTGCATCCGATACATTGTTATTCCTTCATTTGAATTTGAAAAACAAGTCTGCCTTTGTTACCACTCACAACCCCAAAGAGAGGGGCCGCTATCAGTGCCACGTGGAGCACGATGGGCTGTAGGATCCTGTGGACGTGGCCATAAAAGGTGAGAGGCTGCAGGGAGGGGAAGGCTGGCTGGAGAGTTGTGGGGGAAGGAATCTGACCTTTAATCCATTGGTTTTTTGACATTAGCACTTTTAATATGTCAGGCTGGATCGCTTTTTTTAACTTTAAGCATTTTTTTCTCTCCTTTGCCAAGGCTGTTTCTTTTGGTATAGGAGAACTTGTTTTTTCAGCAACTGCACAATAGAAAGTGTCTTTTGGAAGATTTTTGGATACACCTACAAGTATTAAGCAAGATAGAAATTTATCTGGCAAACAGAATATGTACCGCATAAGTTTGCCACTTATGGAATGCATCTAAAATCATTGTTTTCTGTTATTCAAGCTTCGCATTTAATCACATATAAAATCACATACAAAATCACTTATTAGACTTGGCTGTCCCCTGGTCACTGGTTATTTTAACTCTACCCAATTTGGTGAACTTGAGACACACAAGTGCCAACACAGATCCTTAGACCACACACACATGTGCACACACACAGACACTTTAGTACTATTACTACTAACACTTTTCTACAGCTCCTCCCCTGTATTACTCCTTTTGAATGTTATTAGAGAAAAACATCCCTTTCTAGCTGCCTTATCTCCACACAAAAATGCACACCGTCTTTCCCCACAGCCTCAGTTGTTCCACAGCATGGCTTTTCCTGGCAATTTTGCTGTGGTGTCCCTGGGGAGAGGCCTTGAAAAGCGACAGGACAAAACAGCAAAAGTGGTAGCAACAGCCTGCTGTGTCTCTCACAGATCCTATAATGAAGCCTTTTCATTTTCCCTGAATTTCTTGGTGTTTCCTATTTTCAGGTGGGCAAAGAAGCTCCTTTGCAAAAGGAAAAGCATCTCTCTCAAATTCAGGGCCTAAGTTCGTATACCCTCCAGGTCAAAGTCAGGTTGCCTGAGTTTGGAGGCCACAGCAATGCCTGCCTGAAAAGTCTCTAATGGGCGATGGAGTTACAAATGGGATGCCTGCAGTCCCTAAAATGGTGGAAGGCTGCCTACAGTCGCTTTAAAATGGCTGATGGCTGAAGGCAATGGATTCAACTCAAAATGGCAGATGGTGCTTCCTCCCATTTCGAGTTGACAAACTTCCAGTCCCTCAGTGCATTCAGGTGCATCACAAAGTTGTAACTGGGTCAGTCATGCACCTAAGAGATACGTTTCTATAACCTTCTCACATTGGGTTACCTGCAACCTTGGTGAATTTTTCTTTCTGGGATTTGTGAGTATTGTGTGTGGATCCCATTTGCAGGAGATGCTGCACCATAAACTGACCAGCCAGTTAAAACAGAGGAAGGTTCCGCCTGCTGTGAACCCAGAGAGGAAAGAGAGGAGCTGAAGGGGAGGCTCATCCTTCAGATGGCCAGTTTCCAGGGACTCCCCAGGAATTGGAAGGTCCCTCTAATAGCCTCGGCCTTCTGCATCGGAGGAGATACAGAGGGGTGAAAGGGAGGCAGAAGGTCCCTCGGTTAGCCGGAGCCTCCGTTGTGTTCTGGTTTCCCTGCAAGGGAGACCAAAAAGTCAGGCTGGAACGAGGTAGGAAACTTTCAGCTGTTTATTTCTGCAGGAACGGAGACCCTCACCTTTGGGACAGAGGCCCAAACCAAGCATGCCGTGAAAGATACAGCTCAGGTAGTTTATTTTTATTTTTTATTTCTTTTTTTTTGTCAATTGCTTACATGATAATATGTATAAGTAAAAAAAAATAGTTATGAATACATGGATACATATAAGAAAAATAAAAAAGAAAAGAAACAATAGGACAGGGACGGTAGGCACGTTGTTGCGCTTATGCACGTCTCCTACAGACCTCGTAGGAAAAGGGTGAGGTCAATAGTAGACAGTCTAAGGTTAAAGTTTTTGGGGTTTGGGGAAGAAACCACAGAGTCAGGTAGAGTATTCCAGACATTGACCACTCTGTTGCTGAAGTCCTGCAATCAAGTTTGGTGCAATTAACCTTGAGTTTCTATCTATTGTTTGCTCTTGTTTTGTTATGAAGCTGAAGTATTCATTGACAGGTAGGACATTGCAATATATAATTTTATATACTATACTTAGATCGGACCGAAGGCGGCGTAGTTCTAGTTTTCTAGATCTAGAATTTCAAGTCTGGTGGCATAAGGTATTCTGCAACGAGTAGAGGAGTGGAGAACTCTTCTTGTGAAATATTTCTGGACTTTCTTAACTGTGTTAATATCAGATACGTAATGTGGGTTCCAGACTGATGAGCTGTATTCGAGTATTGGTCTAGCAAATGTTTTGTATGCTCTAGTTAGTAGTGTAATATTACCAGAGAAAAAGCTACGTAAGATTAAGTTAACAACTCTTAATGCCTTTTTGGCTATGTAGTTACAGTGGGCTCTAGCACTTAGATCATTAGAGATGAGTATCCAAGGTCCTTGACAGAGTTTGGATCATCAACAAGGTCTTGATTATTCAGCTTGTATTTTATTTTCTGATTTTTTTTTTTTGCCAATATGTAGGACAGAGCATTTATTTGTTGAGATTTGAAGTTGCCATTTGTTTGACCATTCTGATACATAGTCAAGGTTTTTTTGAAGGGTAGCAGTGTTATTTACAAGCAATCTGTGTTAATTTTTTCATAGGATTAGCGTTCACATCTGGTCAATGATATTTGCCTTTTGGGGCACAAGATTACATTCATTTCATTTAATACAAGAGAGCAAAACCTTCCTATCCCATCATTGTCAGGAATTGCCTGTTGCAAGTAGTTTGTCTGTCTGTGTGTCTGTCTGTCTCAGAAAGAAGCCGGCAAAGAGAAAGGGAGCTTACATAATCCAGGAGCTAATTTGATCAGTTCCGTCTTGCACTGGATTGTTTCTATGGAATTTGATTTATTTCTGGCTGGCTTGGTGCTTAAAACACTATTTGAGACTTTTCTTCTGATGGGATGGTTTTTCCTTCCCCCCTTTGCTCTCATTGAGAGGAGAATCTATAAAGCTGAAGGCCAGCAGGGGGCGCCATTCTCCAGCTTATCCATGTTTCCAGAAATTCTTAAAAGAGCTTTGCACAGACTCTCCCAATTTGAAAGATTTTGAAAGATTTACATTCTTTTATGTTCTACATTTGATATTCTTGAGCTATCAAGCTATCCTCTCCTCTTTCCCACAGACGGGGCCTAATTTCCACTTTCTACATGCTCAGTGGAAAGGTGACTACAGAAGAAAGCAAATGATTCTGAAGCTGTTCATCATAGGAAATGTAAAATCAGCCGAATTCGGGAATCATAACAACTGTAATCGGAAGAGGGATTTATTATTTTAGTCCAAGGAGTCTCCAGAAGAACTGGAAAAGGAGGGAGCAGACATCTTCGTTTATGGTGGGAAAAGGGAAGAGTTTGAAGCTTCCTAAAGATTCATGGCTTCACCAGAGAAGAAAAGGAAGCAGGGAATTTAAATACTGTATTTGATCCCTCTGGCATTTCCCCCTGGAAAGAAAGAAATATCTTCACCTTGAAGAGGCCACAAAAGAAGCCTTTGAGCATTTTTATCCAGAGCGAAGATCCTTTGGAGAGTCTGAGGTAAAACACAGAATCATAGGCCTAGAAAGGACCTCAGAGGTCTCCTAGTCCACCCCTCAGATCCAAGCAGGAGACCTAATACTATCCCAGCCTCACAGTTCCCCAGTCTATTTTTGAAAACTTCCAGTGAGGGAGCAGCCACAATTCTAGGATGTAAATTATTCCACTGATTAATTGTTCCCACGGTTAGAAAAGAAAGGATGTATGATTGCTTGTGCTCAAAACATTGGACATAATATAAAGTTAGCAGATTGGGAGACTATATGGAACAGAAATCATAAATTAACAAAATCAGTAACATACAAAGAAAATGCATATAAAATGTTTTACAGATGGCACTTACCCCCTTCGAGATTAGCGAAAATGTATCCTAAACTGAATCCCACATGTTGGAAATGTGGGAAAAAAGAGGGAACATATTACCATATGTGGTGGTCTTGCCCAGAGGCTCGAAAATACTGGCTAAAAATTCAAAAATGGTTACAAGAAATTACCAATGAACAATTAGATTTACAACCAGAGCTCTTCCTATTGGGGATCTTCAAAAAAAAATATGTAAAGTCTGCAAAATACTTATTATTACATATATTGACTGCGGCCAGGATTGCTTTTGCTCAGTGTTGGAAACAGTCATTTACACCTGTAGAAGAACTGGTTATACAAAAAGTTATGAACTGTGCTGAAATGGATAAATTAACACTGAGTTTAAAAGATAAGGAATCTTCAATATTTTATAAGGTATGGGAACAATGGTACAATTGGATAGATCGGAGACAGACTAAGGATAGATGATTATTAAATATAGAACATAGATAGAATAAGAATATAGTTATGTATAAATTATCACTATCACACAAATGATTGTTATATGATAATGCACCACAAACAGTTGTTATTGAATTATATATCTTTTTAACTTTTTTTTTCTTTTTGTAATAAAGTTCAATAAAGTTTTTTTTTTTTTTTAAAATAAAATAAAATTTCTCCTTGACTTCTAGGTTGGATCTCTCTTTAGGAAGCTTCCACCCGTTGCTTCATTCATGTCCTGCCCTCTGGGGCTTTGGAGAAGAGGCCAATCCCTTCTTCTCTGGGAAAGCCCCTCAAGGGCTGGAAGACAGTTGTCATGACACAAACACCCCCCCCTCAATTCCTCTGTTCCATAGGCTGGGCATTCCTGGCTCTCTGGGTGGTTCCTCATACCATTCAACCTCCCTTCATCATCTCTGTTGCTCCTGTCTGCGCTCTTTCCAGGGTCTCAGCGTCTTTTTGGAATCCTGGAGACCGGAAGTGGATGCAGCACTCCAAGCGGGGACTCACTTGGGCACCATAAACCGGGATTCCCATTTCTCGGGTTCTCTTAAGGTTGTTGTTCATCTGTTGATACCAAGACTGCGTTGTTTTTTTGGCAGCTCCCCCTGATTCCCCCACTGCGAGGGGCGGTGCGGGGTGTCCCCTCCCACTCGCTGCGCCCCTCCCCCCAGGGCCAGAGAATACCCCCCCCCCCGCTTTTCCCAGCCCCCCAGTTCCGCCCCTCCCCCCAAGAGGCGGAATCCCTGGAAGGGGATTTCCTGATGGAACTTTCGCTTTCTTTTGCCCTCCTCTCTCCCCGGTTGCGCCTGGACATCTGCCTAGCAACAGTGTCGACATGGGGATATTTTTTTTCTACTGGTTGAGCCTGGCCAATCGCCGGCTTGCTCTGGGTTGTTGCGCTGTTGCTCACGCGGGGAGCGTCTTACTCTGCCTGCGAGTGTCCAGGAAATCCGACCGCTTGTTGAAGGTCGCGGCCAGGATGGCTTTGCGCTCTGCGCCCCTTTGGCTCCTGGTGCTGCTGGCGGTCGCCCTACGGGAGAGCTGCTTCGGTGAGTCCCTTTGGGGCCTTCGAGAGATCCGGCCCCCTTTTCTTCCAGAGACTCTCTCTCTCCGCCCCCCAAAAAGTTTATTCCCGGAAATGGAATGCTGATTCGGTCCTCTTTCCAGTCCGCTCTCCTTCCCCCCTCTGGCCAGTTAGAGATTAGGATGGGGCTCTGCTGCTGCCTCTCCCCCGCTCCTCTAGGAACCCCCCCCCCCCGGGAACAGGACAAGGGTGGCCCTCCAGATGTCAGTCAAGGCTACCTGGGCGACCCCAAGCGCAGTTCTTTTCCTCCCCCAAAGTGGCGATTGTCGGAAAGCGGCGTTTGCAGAGTATCAAGTCAGTTCCTGGCTGCCTTCATCCAAACCCTCCGCCTGGGTCGCCTTTCCTGCTTTTGGAGGGGGGGTGGCTTTGGGGCTCTTTGGGGCTTCTGGTGCTGGGAGGACCCGGCTGGTTTCTTCAGTCAGATCCGTGTCTTGGCAGGTGATGGTGCTGTGGAGCGATGGGGCTAAGGTTGTCCTGTGAAGATTCCTCCTTCCTGATTGTCACTTTCTCCTCATCCCCACCATCACCAGGTGGTCCTAAACCCCCAATATCTCCAGAGCTTTTTTTCCCAGGACAGGAAAAGAGATTTGCGTCCCAAGAGGTTCCTTCTTCCATTTCAGAAGCTCCCGACATGGGGCAGTTTGCAAAATTAAAAAATATTTAAAATATATAATTATTGCTTAATAATCAGGAATTTGGGGTGCTCCTACTTGTTTGCTCTGAGAAATTATCAATATAGCAACTTTTCAAAAGATATTTAAAAAATTGGCAGGAATTTAAGGATTAAATAAACTGGCTTGGAGGTAAAAGAAGAGAAGCGATTCTAGATGGTGACCATGAAATAAACCGCTTGCTTGGACACAGACAGGCCCAAACTCACCAGCCATTCCTGACTGGAGGCACATTCACCATTGTGAGGATGCCAAACCTTCTCTGTGGGGGCCCCCTCCCTGTGGAATGATCTCCCCCCGGAGATACGGGCCATTACTGACATCCAGACCTTCCGGTGCGCAGTTAAGACCTTATTTTTCCAGCAGGCCAGCCTGGCCCAGTAAATGGTTTATGGGTTTTAATCTAATTCGGTTTTTTAAATTTTAAATCTTAATTTTTAATTAATCCCGGAATTTTAAATCTTGTATTTTGTAATTGATGGGATTCGGCCGGATTCTTATATTTAATTTGTTTTTAAACTGTATATATTCTGTTTTTTAGTAGGCTGTACACCGCCCCGAGTCCCTTTTTGGGAGGGGGAGCGATATAGAAATTTAATAAATAAATAAATAAACATGTCATTTCTGACTTGAGGAGGATTCATGACTGTGAGGAGGCCCAACCAGCCTCAGATTCACACCTTTCTCCTCTCAGGCAGACTTCAGACTTCCTCACTGCTCAGCCCCACAAGGGAAGGAAGCCGGTTCTGGATCACGGAGAGTCCGATCCCCCCTCCTTCTGGTAGAGAAAAGCTCTGATCCCTTTTGGATTCTGAAATCTCCCCAGAGCAGGAAGTGCCCAAAACCTCTGAGAAGCCCCTGGGATTGTGGGAAGGAGCAGGAAGAAGGAGGCCCAGGTTTTTGCCTTGGACTGGGAAGGATGGGAGGCCATACTGGGGGGAGTGGGCAGTGGGACTACAGGTAGTCCTCGACTTACAACAGTTCATTTAGTGACCAAAGTTGCAATGTCATTGAACAAAGTGACAGTGTGACCATTGTTCACACTTATGACCGTTTTAGCGTCTTTATTGTCATGTGACCGAGATTTGGATGCTGGGCAACTGCTTCATATTTATGACGGTCGCAGTCTCCCCATATCATGTGAGCTCCTTTTGCAGCGTTCTGACAAAATCCATAGAGAAGCCAGATTCACTTAACAACCGGGTTATTAATTGAACAACTGCAATGATTCATTTAACAACTGTGCCAAGAAAATTTGTAAAATGGAGCAAAAAACTCACTCAAAAAATGTCTCACTTAACAACAAAAAATATGGGCTCAATTATGGTCATAAGTCGAGGACTACCTGTATTTATTTCTCTGGGCTTTGGAGGTCCTGCCCTTTTGTACGCAGACCCAGGTTCTGCCCAAATAAATCCCATGAACGATCCGGAAAATGATTTCTAAAATCTTTGGTGCCCTGGAAGAATTTCTGATCTGAAGAGCTCCCAGAATGGACACCAAAAAGGGGCCTTGGGGATTTTCCAGCTGAATCGATTTCCCAGCAGCATTTTATTCATTTTATTTTCTTCTGATTCTTTTCACCCGCTTAGAAGCTGTTTTTCTGTTCATTGGGTAGCCTTAGAGTCTCTTTTCGGTTTGTATTTTGACAATGGAAACTAAACGGTGACTTAATGTGATTTTTTTCCCCTCATTGATAGTAAAGTTTCATGTCTTGTGAATTGTGCTTGTGCT
>CM042834.1:9822443-9848506 GCA_023653725.1 Bungarus multicinctus | reverse complement strand
GCAACAGGGGGAGAGAGGGGAAGCTGACGCAAAAGGGAAGTGGACAAAAGAAGAGCAACATAAAGCGAAGAGAAGCAAAGTGAAAGGAAAAAAAAGGGGGAAAACTTAAGAATGACTAGACAAGACAAGGAATAGGAGACAAAAAGATAAGAAGCAAAAAGGGACGCGGAAGGCGAAAAGCGAGAAAGGACGAACACACAAATAAGGAGTACCTGAAACAAGGCAACAACAAACCAACCGAGTAGTAAAGGACGTAGCAGGCAAGTAGAGCAGAGGAACGGCAGGTGACAAGAAGCAAAGGGTCACGGGCAGGATCACCGGGCAAGGTTGGCAAAAAGTAGCAGGGAGCAGGAGAAGAGATCAAACACCCAACAGAACAAGAGAATGCAACGATGGGCCAAAAACAACTTCGGGCCGCTGCCCGGGTATACACGTGTGCACACGCAGGCTGAGGAAGGAACCAGGCCCTTTCCTCACTTGCCCGAAGCCCCAAGGCACAACTGACTCTAAAATAGCGTCTGCCATCTAACGCCACGCTCACGTACAGCGTGCGCTCTTAACCTAGACATCATCTGTATTGGAGGTGTAACACTATCATTTCCCTACGGGAACTGCCAGTCGATGCCATTGATCACCTAAAAATCGATCTTGCGCCGCTCCTTGCATCGCCCAGCCGCCTTTGCCCGCCCCATTTCGTCAACAGCCGAAGGACCACAGGGCACACTCCCTGTCGCGTTGTCGGCGTCCCTCATCGAGTCAGATTGCCAACAGGGCATGGCCGTTTGTCACACTGGACCTGTCACACTTGCACCTTTGGTAGCCGCCCCATGGCCACGTGACCCCAGCAAGTCCTTCACCCAGCCCGCAAACTGTCCCCAAGAACTCTAAGCCACATGACAGCACCCAGAATTAGTCCATAAGCAACGGCCAGAGTCCCATAAAACAATAAATTGCTCCAACAAACAAGTGTCCCCCCAAGCACCTAATCTACGAAGCCACGAAATACACGCCACAAGAGCTCACTTGACAAGAGGAAGTTCAGAGTCTCCAAAGTCCAGCAAGAAGCACCAGGAAACAAACACACACACCCAGAAACCCAAACATGTTGTTCCCAGCAATACTTCCCTTTGCCTGCCATGATAAATAGTTTCCTGTGCAGTCCATCAAGACAGGTGCGGCCTCTGAATAATCTGGCAGATCGCAATTGCTCGTGTCTTTTCTCTGCCCTCCGTGCTCTCGGATCCACCACAGAAGGCAGTTCCTCCTCATTCTCTCCACTGACCGCCAACCCCTGCAAGTTGTCCCCAGCTAAATCCCCCTGTAAACCTCTTTGGCTGATTCAGAGGTCATTAATTAACCCAGTTCATCTTCCCTTGAGCCGACTTCCGAAGAGGAATATGAGGTGTCGTCCACGGGAGACATCACACGGGTTTTGCGACTCCCTGACGAGCAAAGTCAAAGGGGAAGCCAGATTCACTTTACAACTGTGTTACTAACTTGACAACTGCAGTGATCCACTGTGGCTAGAAAGGTCATAAAATGAAGCAAAACTCATTTAACAAGTGTCTCGCTTAGCAACAAACATGTTGGGCTCAATTACGGTCACATTGAGGATTACCTATAGTACAGGTAAGGAAACATCTGCAAGAAAACAACCATGCTCAGAGAACACCTGTCAGACTATATTCATGGAACTGGAAATAGAGGCTTAGTAACAAGGTCAGCCAATGAGAGCTGAATGAGGGCTGAAACTTAAAGAGAGAATCTGGGTGTGGTTTATCTCTGTTCTGTGCTCAGCTCTAAAGTGGAAGAGAAACTAATTTGCTTGCGTGCTGAAAACTAGAGCTCTGCTCTGAATCTGTAATATGTCTGCTTCTGTTTGAGTTTGCTCTCTGTTGGAGAAATCCAGGGGTGGGATTCTACCAGGTCGCACCTATTCGCTAGAACCAGTTGTTAACATTCTAAGCAGTTCGGAGGAACGGTGTTAGAAGAAATGACTGGCCTAATCCTGTAAGGAAGGCAGGAAGGAAACATTCTGGTGTTGCTTACAGAAACTGCCTCTCAGTTAACCCTTATTACATTCTTGGCAGGACTAGACTTCCTGTCTCAGGAACTTCTCTGGAGTTTTTTTCCCCTCCTTTGCTGGTGCTTTGCTTGTGTGGAGTGACCATTCAAAGTTTATTTATTTATTTATTTATTTATTTATTACATTTATATACCGCCCTTCTCCCGAGGGACTCAGGGCGGTGAACAAGCTCATCTAAAACCCCCACAAATATAAAAAGTTAAAAAATAATTAAATATTAGAATTAGCTGCCAATTAGAAAAACCCCCCCCCACCCTTAAAACCCAATTTAAATTAAAATGGAGATCAAAATTTAAAATCATTCTTTCAGCCCAGGCCGGCCTGCTCAAAGAGCCAGGTCTTTAAACGCGCGCCTGAAGGCCCTCAGGTCCGTGCCGGTACGAAGTTCCGGTGGCGAGTATTCCAGAGGGCGGGGGCACCCACAGAGACGGCCCTACCCCTTGGCGCCGCCAGACGACACATAGCGGCCGACGGCACCCGGAGCAGTCCCTCCCTGTGGGAACGAACGGCCTGTTGGAGAACGTTGTAGAATGCAATCCTGAAGGTAACCTGGTCCCATGCCATGGGTCGCCCTAAAGGTCAAAACTAGAACCTTAAAGCGAACCCGGAGAGCCATCGGCAACCAATGCAGCTCGCGCAGGAGAGGCGTCACATGGGCGCTACGCGACGCCCCCACTAATCACCCTCGCGGCTGCATTTTGCACCAACTGGAGTCTCCGGATGCTCCCCGCAGGGAGCCCATGTAGAGGGCCTTACAATAGTCCAGGCGAGAGGTGACAAGGGCCTGAGTGGACCGTGCGCAGGGCGTCCCGATCCAGGAAGGGCCGCAACCGGTAGATCCGACGGATCTGATGAAACGCCCCCCTGGAGACGGCCGCGATGTGATGGTCAAACGACAGCCGTACATCCAGGAGGACTCCCAGGTTGCGAGCCCTCTCTGTGGGGGGCAGAACCTCCCCCCCAATAGCCAGCGTAGGTGTCAGCCGGCTATATCGGGGCGCCGGAAACCACAGCCACTCGGTCTTGGATGGGTTGAGCCGAAGCCTGTTCCCGCCCATCCAGTCCCGCACGGCCTCCAGGCACCTAGACATAGTCCCCACAGCATCGTTGGGGTGGTCCGGAGTGGAGATGTACAGCTGGGTGTCATCTGCATACAGATGACATCTCACTCCAAGACCACGGATGATCTCGCCCAACGGCTTCATGTAAATGTTGAACAGGAGGGGGAAAGGACCGACCCCTGAGGCACCCCACAAACCAGGGGCCTAGAGGTGGACCTCTCCCCCCCGCCAACACAAATTGCGAACGGTCAGAGAGGAAGGAGGAGAACCATCGGAGGACGGTTTCCACCAATCCCCAACCCCTCCAACCGTCGCAATAAGATACTATGGTCGATAGTATCAAAAGCGCCGAGAGATCTAATAGGACCAGGACAGAGGAGAACCCTCTGTCACGAGCCCTCCAGAGATCATCAACCAACGCGACCAATGCCGTCTCAGTGCTATGTCCAGGCCTGAAGCCCGATTGGAACGGATCGAGGTAAGTTGCTTCCTCCAGGTACTGGGGGAGCTGACGTGCCACCACACTCTCAACAACCTTCGCCACGAAGGGAAGGTTGGAGACTGGACGATAGTTATTTAAAATAGCTGGGTCCAGGGAAGGCTTCTTGAGGAGGGGGCGCACCACCGCCGCCTTCAGGGCGGTAGGGAGCACCCCCTCTCTCAAAGAAGCGTTGACAATCCCCCTGGAGCCAGCCTCGTGTCGTCTCCCTGGCAGCCGAAACCAACCAGGAAGGACACGGGTCCAATAAACAGGTGGTGGCATTCAGACCCCCCAGCAACCTGTCCACACCCTCAGCGGTCACAGGATCGAACTCCCCCCAGATAACACTCTCAAGACCTGCCCCGGACACCTCCCCCGGGACCACCCAATTGGAGTCGAGCCCTTCCCGAATCTGAGCGATTTTATCATGCAGAAATCGGGAAAACTCCTCTGCTCTACCCTGCAAGAGGTCATCCCGCGCTCTCGGCTCAAGTAGAGAGCGGGTCACTCTAAACAGGGCGGCAGGCCGATTTTCTGCTGATGCAATAAGAGCGGAGAAATACGAAGATTTCGCCGCCCCTATCGCCACAAGGTAAGTCTTAATATGAGATCTCACCTGTGTTCGGTCAGACTCAGAACGGCTCGCCCTCCAAATGCCCTCAAGACGTCTTTTTCGGCACTTCATCTCCCGTAGCTCCTCCGTATACCACGGAGCCAAATGGGATCTGTGCCGAGTCAGAGGTCGCATAGGCACAACTCGCTCTAGGGCCCCGGCGGCCAACCCCTCCCAGGTGGCCACCAGGTCCCCAGGCGAGCTGAGAGCCAGAGATTCAGGAAATGGCCCAAGCTCCCTCTGGAACCGATCCGGATCCATTAGGCGCCTGGGGCGGAACCATCTAAGTGGCTCCGCCTCCCTGCGGTGGGGGGTAGCGGAACAGAAATCCAGCCTCAGGAGGGAATGATCTGTCCATGACAAGGGTGTAATAACTAAGTCCCCCCAATTACAGTCATTCAACCACTGCCCAGAGACAAAAATCAGGTCCAGCATGTGACCTCCCATGTGAGTGGGGGCAGAAACTAACTGGGTCAGGTCCATGGCCGTCATGGAAGCCAAGAACTCCCGGACCAACCCCGAGGTTTCACCGAGCGATGGCAGGTTGAAATCCCCCATGACTAAAAGCCTTGGGGTCTCAACCGCCAGCCCGGCTATTACCTCTAGGAGTCCGGGTAGGGCCGATGAGGACGTGGCAGGGAGCCAGGTACGTCAACAAAAGACCCATCTGAACCCCTTGCCCCCACTTCACAAAAAGAGATTCACAGCCAGCCGTCTGAGGGACAGTGGCCTCCCTAGGACAAAGGACTTCCTTTATAAGCACCGCCACCCCCACCGCCCCTTCCCTGAGCCCTAGGCTGGTGAAATGCAAGGAAACCTGGTGGGCACATCTCAACCAGAGGGACCCCTCCCTCTGGGCCCAACCAGGTTTCGGTGACACCTACCAGGTCCGCGGCCTCCTCCTGAGCCAACTCCCAGATCAGGGGAGCCTTATTAACCACGGACCTGGCATTGCACAACAGCAGCCGGGTATTCAGGGCCTGAGATTCCGGACAACCAGGACTGCAGGATGGGTAAGGAGGGTCGGAGCGCGCTACCGCCTGTAAACATCGGGAGCGCGATCCCCTAACCGGATATGGCCCTCCACCCCTAGCATACCTACCTCTCCCAGTTACCGTGCCGATAAAACTGGCCCCCGGCTGCCCACCCCCTGTCTGCCACCCCGACACGGGAACCCCCGAGGCCCCACAGGCGCGCTCGCCGGCCCGGCTGCCCCCAATTCCATGCGGGCTGTCTCCCCCGCCCGCCCTGGACTTTTCCCCTTTAAAAAATCCCCTTAAAAATTTTTTAAGCCCGGATTTACCACGCCCTCCCCGGTTTCCCCGACCCCACCATCGCTCCGGATCCCAGGATCCCTCATTGCGGAAGGTCTTAGAGAGCTTCGAAGGCCACCTAAGGGAGAGGGGGGCATCCCTCAAGGCCCAAAGCTCTGTCCTTAGGTACTTCCGTGGACCCAGACGTCCTATCTCGGCAGTCCCAGAGTGTCCGCAACGCCTGCTGTCCTCCGGCCATGGAAAATGGAATCCAGTCCAGCTGGGGTATATTCCGCCTCCCCCCGGTCGTCCCACCTCTGCCACCGGTGAGACCCCCGGGGGGGGAAGAGTCACAGGTAGAGCCAGTCCCCCCCCCCAGGCCCACCACCTCTGCCACCGGTGGGGGCCCCAGGGAAGGAAGGGACACCACAGCTCCACCTAAGCGGCCCACGGGGGCATCGGCACCACCGCTCCCCAGCCGAGCCCTTCCGTGGATCTCCCAGCCGCCGCGTCGTCTTCGGGGCTATCAAAAATGCCCCAAGTCCGCTCGCTGCCCGTCCGCAGCCGCCTCGCTCCGTCGACCGCTGGAGGAAGCCTCCGCAATCGACCCAAGGCCGCCGGGGTCGCCGTGACCACGCCGCCCTCCACATCGGTCCCGCGGCTCCAGCCGACCCCCGACCAGCTTCCAGGTGACTCGGCTGGTCTCCCTCGATCCTCCCCCGCCTCTGCCACCGGCGGGGGGGCCCAGGGAACAAGGGGGGCCACCGCTGAGGCCGTCCAGGCCGGAGAGGTCCGCGGCGGAGCTCCGCATCACACGCACTGGATCCATCGCCACAAATCCACCGAAGCCGCTCCACACCACTGCCAAGGCCTCCGAGGCCGCTCAGAAACCGCTCCGGGGCCGCCGCACCCGGAGCGCGGCCTCCGACGCCACTCCGAGGCCACTCCGAGGCCGACGAGGCCACCCCGAGGCCGCTCCGAGGCCGCCAGGACTGCCGCGGCAACGCTGTCTCCTCTCTCGACGCCGCGGCTCCGGCGAGCTGGAAAACCGCTCCGGGACTGCTATATCCAGAACGGAGCCTCCGAAGCCCCTCCGAGGCCGCTCCGAGGCCTCCGAGGCCTCCGAGGCCGCCAAAGCCAGCAAGACCATCCCGAGACCACTCCGGGGCCGCCAGGGCCGCCGCGCCAACTCCGGGGCCGCCAGGACCGCCGCCGCCAACGCCGTCGCTCCCATCGGCTCCCCTAGCTCCGGCGAGCCCCCAACCAGCTCTCGTTGATAACCGCTGGTCTCCCCGGGCCCTCCCCCACCTCTGCCACCGGCGAGGGGGGCCAGGGGGCATGGGGACCCGCAGCAAAGAGCACCCGGGCCGGAGAGAGCTCCGGCGAAAGCAGCCGTCCGCCATCTTTTTACAAAGTTACAATGGCACTGAAAAAAGTGACTTATGACCATTTTTCACACTTACGACTGTTGCAGCATCCCCACAGTCATGAGAGGCCAGGCGAGGAGATGCGTGCCTCAATGTGAGTGATATTGAGTTGGCCACGCCCAGCCAATAACATGACTGCCAAGCTACGTCCACCCGGTCACATGACCACCAAGCCACACCCACAGAACCGGTTGTTAAAAAATTTGAATCCCACCCCTGGAGAAATCTACAACTGGTATTGTAAAATTTATTGAATATGTTTATAAAGACATTAAATGAAGCATCAGCCATCTGTGTTTACTTTTCTGGCGCTGAATTTACGTTGCAAAACTCTGAACAAGTTATGGGCTCCAAAAAAGGCTGAATTGTAATTAAAGCTGAGAGACTGCCTGTTTTAAAAGTAAGAAATAAGGCAAGAGGCTTTACAGGATGGCTGGAAAAAAAATTAAAGAGAGCTCTCTACCCCGTTTGGGTCAGAAGAAGTATATTATTTGGGCTGCAAAGATGGAATTTTCAAAAAGAGTTTTGGAATATTGTTGACAATCCATTCCAGGCACCATTGACTGCTGCAGATCAGAAGCTGCATGATAGAGCATTTGTTTATATCATCTAGCATAGCGGTCGCCAACCAGTGGGCTGCGGCTCACTGGTGGGCCGTGAGAAAATTTTGATGGGCCACAGAGAAATCTCACCCCCAGAGCACCCCCCCCCAAAGTAATAAATTCAGGCTGTGCAGAAACACAAGGCTGTGCCGCCCACATGGCCCATGGGAACCCTCTCCGCCCATTCACTCCTTACCCAGTTATCTTGCCTGCTAAATTGCTATTTTTCCTTTTTCCGACCATCATCTGTTCTGCTGTGCCGGGAGATTTAGATTAGCTAGGAAGCAGGAAATGGTTGGATTTCTTGCTTTCCAGCTAGTCTTTAGATCTTCGGCTCACCACAGCCGAACCTCCCTTAGGACTGAAGGTTTGCTTGCAAGCAAATTCAGTGCAGACTCAACGGCAAGCAAATTTGAGAGACTGAGCTAGCCGATGGCAGATAGATAGATCACTGAATGATTCTGTGAGCAACTCAATCTGCCTGCTTTGCCTGATTTTGGGTAAAATTTACTTTTTTATGAAAAATTCAATATTTATATAAATATTTATAATGTTTACATACAAGCCATGCCCAGCCAGTCACCTGACCACCAAGCCACACCCACAAATTAGGCTATGCCCACAGAACCGGTTAGAACCGGTCATTTTTTAACTTTGGCTGTACACCGCCCCGAGTCCCGGTAGGGAGAGGGGCGGTATAGAAAACTAATAAAATAAATAAATAAATAAATAAATAAATAAATAAATAAATAAATAAATAAATAAATAGTGGTCCCTGGGATCTAAAATTATGAGTTTGGTGGTCCCTGAGGTCCAAAAGTTTGGCGACCCCTGATCTAGCACAAGGACCCCTCATTTCAATCCTGAGACACAGATGTTTTCCTTTATTGGAAAAACATCTGTGACTCTGTGGAACTGTGACCATAGGGGGGGAGGCAGGACTAGGCCTGATGGGTTGCTATGTTCCACCACCTTGTCATGGTGGTGAATAGATTGCTACAGATGTGTTGTAAAACAGGATCAGTATTCCAGATTTCAGCTATTGGGGGATTAATGAAGCAGCTGATAGAATTAAAATGGATAAGCAGGGAGTTTGGGAGGGCCCGATTGCAGAATGCCTCCATTTTTATCTCTTCCTGCAGATGCTGGGGAAGCAGGAAAGCAAATTTCTGGGGGGCAGAAGCAAGGGATTGCTCTTGCCCGGGCTTTGATCCGAAACCCCAAAGTGCTGATTTTGGACGATGCCACCAGCGCCCTGGACACCGACAGCCAGAAACTGGTGAGAGAGTTGGGCGCGAGGGGGAGAAGTTTTCTGAGAGGATTGAATGATGGATGGAATTAAAGAAGCTAAGGGAGTGTGAGAAAGGGAAGAGGAAGTGGCCTAACGTCGAGAAGAATTTTGTGGGCTTTTTGTTAAACCGCTGTGAGATTTTCGTTCTGCTTGGCCCAGCTGGAGTCGGGGTAGCAGGTGGAACTGAAACAGCCCTGCCCCCATTCAGTTTCCACAGGAAGGTCTTCGTTGGGGGTGAAGGGAAGGGGGGGGGTGTTGCGGGATTTGCAGCCCCACTAAACCTAAAAACAAGAGGAAGAAGAGTCTTAGATATATTCACTATATCTTGATAATAAATAATAAAGGCTGGAGATAGATACATAGATAGTGTCAGGATTCCAGTACTTAACCCCATATAAATCATGAGTCTCGAGCCAAACATTTATGGAATGCAGTTTCGGTTTGCAAGCTGTCACACTGCTCCCCCCTCCCTTTCTGTTGGCAACTCTAAAAGACCATAGAAATATTTTATGAGTTGACAGATAGATGAGAGAGGGAGGGAGGGAGGGATAGATACATGATGATTGATAGATAGATGATGGATAAATAGGTAGGTAGGTAGGTAGGTAGGTAGGTAGGTAGGTAGGTAGATAGATAGATAGTACACGAGAGAAAGAGATAGATGAGAGAAAAAAGAGATAATGGACAGACAGAAAGATAGATGAGAGATGAGAGAAAGATAGATGATAGAATGAGATATGTGTGAGAGAGATGAAAGAGAGGGAAGGAGGGAGGGAGAGAGAGGAGAGAGATAATAGACAGACAGATAGATGATAGAGAGAAAGATAGATGTAGAGAGAATGAGGTAGGTGTGAGAGATGTGAGAGAGAGAGAGAGAGAGGAGGGGGGAGAGAGAGGGAAGAGAGAGATAATAGACAGATAGATGATAGAGAGAAAGATAGATGATAGAATGAGATATGTGTGAGAGAGATGAAAGAGAGGGAAGGAGGGAGGGAGAGAGAGGAGAGAGATAATAGACAGACAGATAGATGATAGAGAGAAAGATAGATGTAGAGAGAATGAGGTAGGTGTGAGAGATGTGAGAGAGAGAGAGAGGGGAGGGGGGAGAGAGAGGGAAGAGAGAGATAATAGACAGATAGATGATAGAGAGAAAGATAGATGATAGAATGAGATAGATGTGAGAGAGAGGAGAGAGGGAGAGAGGAGAGAGAGAGATGATACACATATAAAGTATACCTTGATTTTGTTTATATCAGAAAAGTGACAGCTTACTTCCTGTAGGAAAGAGGGGCCTGTCTATCGTCCTTCAAGTCTGCCTTCCCTCAGCATCCTTCTATACAGGTAGTCCTCGACTTACCACCACAATTGAGTCCAAAATTTCTGTTGCTACGTGAGACAGCTGTTAACTGAATTCTACCCCATTTCATGACCTTTCTCATCACAGTTAAGGGAATCCCTGTAGTTGTTAAGTTAATAACACGGTTATTCGGTGAATCTGGTTTCCCCATTGACTTCGCTTGTCAGAAGATCGCAAAAGGGCCCTGGGACACTGCCACCGTCGTAACTACGAGCCAAGCGTTGCCAAGCGTGTGAATTTTGATCACCATACCGAGGGGATGCGGCAACGGTCATGTGTGAAAAACCATCAAAAGTCACTTTTTTCAAGCAACATTACGACTTCAAATGGTCACTAACCAAAACGTTCTAAGTTGAGGACTACTTATAGCAGATTTCTCCACCTCAGCAGTTTGAAGAGCTGTGGACTTCAACTCCCAGAATTCCCCAGCCAACATGGCGGTCCACAGATCTTCAAGCTGCCAAGATGGAGAAACACTTCTTTAAGGGCAGGGGTTTCCAGCAAAGCTGGCTGAGCAATTCTGGAAGTTGAAGTCCACAAGTCTTAAAGTTGCCAAGATTGGAGACCCCTCCTCTAGGGAGGATACATACTGGTAGTAGGAAAGGTGAAGCAAGTATGTAAGTTGTAGCTAACGGTGTGTGAGGTAGTTTTTATTGTTTTTATTATTCCTGATGCCCAACTGGTTTACTTTCTCTCTGACCCAGCCTCGTGGTCCCCCGCTTTTTTCCCTGTCTTTCTAACCTTACTTCTCTTTCTGACGCCCCATTTTTGGTCTCACGCAGCTGGAGGAAGAAATCTACAGAGAAGAAACTCGCAGCCGCCGCACCGTTCTCCTGATCTCCCACCGGCTTCGAAGCGTGAAGAGGGCTAATCTCATCCTGGTCATGGAAGACGGCGAGATCCGCGAGAGGGGGACCTACGAGGAGCTGATGGAGAAGGAGGGACTCTTCTTTCAGCTGCTGCAGAAGCAGCCAAACGGGGCAGAGGAGGGCAGGAGCAGCAGCCCCAATGGGAACAATAGGAATTGATAACGGGGTGAGAAACAGGCGGGACGGTCCGGTCTGGATCCCAAAGCAGCACTTATCACTCCCTGCGAGCATCGTACAGTGGAGAGACAGTGATTGACAGTTTATCCTTCCGAAAATTCTAAACTGCGGTTCAGAGATCACGGTTTAAGCGATGTGCCATCTGGGAAAACTTTTTTGGGTGGGGAGGGGGGTGGGCATTCATAGATTAAGCAGAGGACAGCATCTATGCTGGACTTGCCGAAACCAAAAGAACTTGGACGGTTTTGATGATCTCACAGGGACCCGCATAGAGGGCTGTTCTTTAAAATACTGTACTGTAAAAAACTTTGGGGTAGGGAGAGGGGGGTGTCACTGTTTCTAAGGCTGAGCCACCTCACAAGGTTGTTGTTGGGAAAATAGGAGGATTACCGATTACAGATTAACGGAGTTGGAAGAGACCTTGTAGGTCATCTAGTCCAACCCCCCCCCAGCCACGCAGGAGATGCTACACCAATGGTGGCTAACTTTTTGGGCCCCTGTGGCAAAAATTGCGTGTGCATTAGTGCATGCACACTCACATGTCAGCACCCAGAATGCAATGCTCTCGCATGCGCGCACAATCCCCACCGCCACACCCCCCACACCCCCTTACCTGCACTGCACCTCACGGCTGATTTTTCTGCTGATTTGAGGCCTTTTTCAGCCTCCCAGAAGCTTGGAAAAAGCCTCTGCAAGGCTTCTCAGGACGAATTATAGGCCCGTTTCATCAGTTCCGGTATTACAGGAAATGACAAAATGGGCCTATTCGCCCTGAAAAGCCTTGCAGAGGCTTTTTCCAAGCCTCTGGGAGGCCGAAAAAGGCTTCAAACCAGCAGAAAAATCAGCTGTGAGGCTTGCACATGTCCAGTGAGGTAAATTTGCCTGCGGCCCACGTGCCGGCACAAATGTCTTTGCGTGCCGCTTGTGGCACGTGTGCCATAGGTTCGCCATTACGGCCCTACACCATTTCTGACAGATGGCAATCTAATCTCTCCTTGAAAGCTTCCAGTGATGAAGCTCCCACAACTTCTGAATCTGAAGGCAAAGCTGTTCCATTGGTTGATTGATCTCACTGTCAGAAAATGTCTCCTTATTTCTAGGTTGAATCTCTCCTTGATCAGTTTCCATCCATTATTCCTTGTCTGGCCTTCAGAAAATAGCTTGACCCCCTTCTCTCTGTGGCAGCCCCTCAAATATTGGAAGACTGCTGCTCTCATCTCTCCCCTGGTCCTTCTCTTCACTAGACCAGCCATGCCCACTTCCTGCTCCCAAAGGTGCCAGGAATATCCTGTGTGTTTATATTTATAAATGGGATATAACAAATGAACGAACGAATGAATGAATCCAGCACTAAAATTGATTGTGGTCAGTTGTCCCAAAGACGCTTTTCCAAAAGACAATTGGACTGTCTTTGTTTTTCCTTGAAGATGTTTCGCTTCTCATCCAAGAATCTTCTTCAGTTTTGACAGAAGTGTAAAGTCCCAGAAGTTTCCCCGAGCCATGGAGATGCCAGAGACTCGAGTCGAGGCTTGCAAAAATGACAGCTTTTTTATTCTTTGTCCAAAGCAAAAAGTCTGGGTGAATACTACGTCCAAAACATACAGACAAAATGCATGTAATAATAGCCACACCCTGCGAGAGTGGCTCAGAGTATTACATATATTTTACTCTGATAGAAACAAAGTTTATCCAATCAATTTACACTGATAGAAACTTAAGTTTATCCAATCAGAGACAGAAGGTTCGTGATTCATGTGGGCAATGCCTTACCCATGCTCTCCCCCTTTTTATCCATGGAGCGTTCTTTGTCCGTGCTCAGTCCATACTTTGTTATTTTATACAGTATCTCTTGTCCTTGTGTGTTCATGCTCCTTAGCTATGAAGCAAGATGTTCATGGGAATTGTCTGCAAAGATGTGCTTAGCTCTGAAGTAAATTGCAGAGGCGAGAAACCAGATAGAAAAGGATACAATTCTCTTAACAGAATGAATTCCTAGCAAGCGATTTTCATCCTTAGCAAAATAGTACAAGCAACTTCTTTTAACAGATCCAAAGAGCAAAGCTTAGATTGATTCGTGTCAAAATGTCCTTTCAGAAGCTTCTTGGATGAGAAGCGAAACGACTTCAAGGAAAAAAACAACAACAACCAAGTCCAATTGTGTTTTGGGTCAAGCATGTCCTGTATGGCTGAGAATCTCCATAGAGGTGGTGCTCAGTTCCTTTCTAAAAGATCCCCCCCCCACCTTCAACGAGAGGTCAGGATCCCCATTCCTGATATTGAACGAGATTTTGGAAATCTCGTTCCCGAACGTATGAAGTTTTGGTGATCTCTCTCAAGAGTGCTGCCGTTTTGTAGCGTTATTCTTTTAAATTCAGCTTGGGAAGGTGTTTCTGTTTTGGAATGACGAGAGGTCTGGGGAAGCCCATGTGGGCTTATGTGCTTAGCTTTTCTCTTAGTGCAGGGGTCTCCAACCCAGTGGTGGTATTCAGCCGATTCGCACCGGATCGGGCGAACCGGTAGCAAGAATTTGGCATTGGTCACCGAACCGGTAGTAAGTTCTGGGGCTGGCCATGCCCACCCACCCGGTCGCCCTCCCGCCCGATGCTCGCTCACCCTGCCCGCCTGACGTTCACCTAAGGTATTTCTTATTTTTCCTCCCGACAATCAGCTGTACGTAGATCAGCTGTGCCGGGATTCCCCTTGCTGAGGCCCAGGAAGGCAAAAAATGGCTCAGTCCCCCCCTCCAATTTTGCCATCCTGAGCTTTAGAGGAGCCTGAGGGGAACAAAAACGTTCTTCTGAGGCCAGGAAGCTCTCAAAATGGAGCGTGGAGCAGTGCTGCGTGCCCCTTCCATGCTCTGTTTTTTTTTTCTTCCTGAGCCTCAGAGGAGCTATAGGGGAGCAAAAACGTCCCCCCTCGAGGCTCCTCTGAGGCCCAGAAGGCCCCAAAAAACGAGTGAGGGCTGCAAAAAAGCATCAAAGCCACGCCCATCAAGTCACGCCCACAGGGATGGTAGTAAAAAAAAATTGAATCCCACCACTGCTCCAATCTTGGTGTTTTTAAGACTTGTGGACTTCAACTCTCTGCCGGCTGAGGGGAATTCTGGGAGTTGAAGTCCACAGGTCTCAAAAGACACCAAGGTTGGGGACTCCTGCCTCAGTGAGTAGCCCTTGTTGCTATGACCTTCTGAGGTAAATGCTTCCTTGAGACCAACTTGGACATTTGCTGTCTTCTGGGAGGATGCCCACTGAGCTCTTCCTCTTGTGGGCTTGCCTCTAGTTCAGCTATTCCTCTACTATGGAGTGAGGCAGCTTTCTGAGCGTTTCCTTGCATTTCCTTGCATTTCACCAGCCTAGGTCTCAAGGAAGGGGTGGCGGTGCTTATTAAAGAGGTCCTTCGTCCTAGGAAGGCCACTGTCCCTCAGACGGCTGGCTGTGAATCTCTTTTTGTGAAGTGGGGACAAGGGGTTCAGATGGGCCTTTTGATGCGTACCTGGCTCCCTGCCACGTCTCATCGGCCCTGCCCGGACTCCTTGAGGTGATAGCCGGCCTGGCGGTTGAGACCCCTAGGCTTTTGGTCATGGGGGATTTCAACCTGCCATCGCTCGGTGAAACCTTGGGGATTGCCCGGGAGTTCATGGCTTCCATGACGGCCATGGACCTGACCCAATTAGTTTCTGCTCCCACTCACATAGGAGGACACATGCTGGACCTGGTTTTTGTCTCGGGTCAGTGGTTGAGTGACTGTAATTTCGGGGATTTAGTAATTACACCATTGTCATGGACAGATCATTCCCTTCTCAGACTGGACTTCTGTTCCGCCACCCCCCACCGCAGGGAGGCGGAGTCACGTAGATTGTTCCGCCCCAGGCGCCTGATGGACCCGGAGCGGTTCCAGAGGGAGCTTGGGCCATTTCCTGAGTCTCTGGCGCACAGCTCGCCTGGAGACCTGGTGGCCACCTGGGATGGGCTGGCTGCCGGGGCTCTAGATCGAGTTGCGCCTCTGCGACCTCTGACCCTGCACAGATCCCACTTGGCTTCATGATATACGGAGGAGCTACGGGAGATAAAGTGCCGGAAAAGACGTCTAGAGAGCACTTGGAGGGCGAGCCGTTCTGAATCTGACCGAACACAGGTGAGATCTCATATTAAGACTTACCTTGTGGCGATAGGGGCGGCGAAATCTTCGTATTTCTCCGCCCTTATTGCATCGGCAGAAAATCGGCCTGCCGCCCTGTTTAGAGTGACCCGCTCTCTACTTGAACCGAGAGCGCGGGATGACCTCTTGCAGGGCAGGGCAGAGGAGTTTTCCCGATTTCTGCATGACAAAATCGCTCAGATTCGGGAGGGGCTGGACTCCAATTTGATGGTCCCGGGGGAGGTGTCCGGGGCAGGTCTTGTGAATGTTATCTGGGGGGAGTTTGACCCTGTGACCGCTGAGGGCGTGGACAGATTGCTGGGGGGTCTGAATGCCACCACCTGTTTATTGGACCCGTGCCCTTCCTGGCTGGTTTCGGCCGCCAGGGAGACGACACGAGGCTGGCTCCAGGAGATTATCAACGCTTCCTTGAGAGAAGGGTCGCTTCCTACTGCCTTGAAGATGGCAGTGGTGCCTTCCCTGGACCCAGCTGTTTTAAACAACTATCGTCCAGTCTCCAACCTTCCCTTTATAGCGAAGGTTGTTGAGAGTGTGGTGGCACGTCAGCTCCCTCAGTATCTGGAGGAAACGACTTACCTCGATCCGATCCGTTCCAATCGGGTTTCAGGCCTGGGCATAGTACCAAAACAGCATTGGTCGCGTTGGTTGATGATCTCTGGAGGGCCCGTGACAGAGGGTTTTCCTCTGTCCTGGTCCTATTAGATCTCTCGGCGGCTTTTGATACTATCGACCATAGTATCCTATTGCGACGGTTGGAGGGGCTGGGGATTGGGGGAACTGTCCTTCGATGGTTCTCCTCCTTCCTCTCCGACCGTTTGCAATTTGTGTTGGCGGGAGGGGAGAGGTCCACCTCTAGGCCCCTGGTTTGTGGGGTGCCTCAGGGGTCGGTCCTCTCCCCTCTCTTTAACATTTATGTGAAGCCGCTGGACGAGATCATCCGTGGTCTTGGGTGCGGTGCCATCTGTACGCAGATGACACCCAACTGTACATCTCCACCCCAGACCACCCCAACGATGCTGTGGAGGCTATGTCCCGGTGCCTGGAGGCCGTGCGGAACTGGATGGGCGGGAACAGGCTCCAGCTCAACCCATCCAAGACCGAGTGGCTGTGGTTTCCGGCGCCCCGATATAGCCAGCTGATAACTTCGCTGGCTATCGGGGGGGAAATTTTGACCCCCACAGAGAGGGCTCGCAATCTGGGCGTCCTCCTGGATGTACGGCTGTCGCTAGAACATCATATTGCGGCCATCTCCAGGGGGGCGTTTTACCAGGTCCGCCGGAATCTACCGGTTGCGGCCCTTTCTGGATCGGGACGCCCTGCGCACGGTCACTCACGCCCTTGTCACCTCTCGCCTGGACTATTGTAATGCTCTCTACATGGGGCTCCCTGCGGGGAGCACTCGGAGACTCCAACTGGTGCAAAATGTGGCCGCGCGGGTGATCATGGGGGCGTCACGTAGCTCCCATGTGACGCCTCTCCTGCGCGAGCTGCATTGGCTGCCGGTGGCTCTCCGGGTTCGCTTTAAGGTTCTAGTTCTGACCTTTAGGGCGATCCATGGCAGTGGGCCAGGTTATCTGCAGGACCACATTCTGCCGGTGATCTCCAGCAGACCGGTGCGTTCTCACAGGGAGGGCCTTCTCCGGGTGCCGTCGGCTGCTATGTGTCGTCTGGCGGCCCCCAGGAGTAGGGCCTTCTCTGTGGGGGCCCCTGCCCTCTGGAATACTCTGCCACCTGAACTACGCACCAGCACGGAGCTGAGGGCCTTCAGGCGCGCGTTGAAGACCTGGCTCTTTGAGCAGGCTGGCCTGGGCTGAGGTAGTTTTAAATTGTCTCCTAAATTTGGTTTTAATTGGGTTTTAAAGCCGGGGGGTGGGTTCTATTAATATAAACAGCCACTGTTTAATGTCTTTTTAACTTTTGTACTGTTTTTGGGATTTGATTGGCTGTACACCGCCCTGAGTCCTTCGGGACAAGGGCGATATAGAAATCTTAATAATAAATAAATAAAATAAATAAATAAATAAATATTTGGCAACTCAAATATTAAGAGAACTTGGCAGTCAATTCAAGAAGGAGCATCAAAATGGCATTCACACATTGGAAGTCTGTCCCTTTTTTGTTTTTGTTGTGGATGCTACTAAAGCACAACTCTTCCACTGCCGCCTAGTAGAAGATGCCGATGCTGAAGTGATTATAAATTGTTAGGTTATTGAGTCCAACTACTAACTTCAGAATTAGTCTGCATCTTTTTCTTTGCCTCAGGTGGTGAAATGGTTTGGATTCGATTATTCCAACCTTTGCTTCCCTCCTCTCCTAGCTGAGCAGATCACATATTCATATTTTGGGACCTTTTAATCTGTGGCTCACATGGGAGTTGTAACCCAATTTGGGGGAAGGTCCAAATTTTGAAAGCCATTTGGGCAGAGTGACGAAGTGGCTGATCTGGGATTAGTGTTAAATAAACAAAGAAGTTCACAATTGTTTTCTGTAAGATCTTGTATTTTTACACCTGTATTTGTACATTGTAAAATAAATACTTGTCTAACATTTCCTGTCTTTATCGTATCTATCATTTCCTTGAATACGTTTTTCATACTAGTAGAACGATTATATAGTTTCTCCAGCCAGATAATAGCGATAGCAATAACACTTAGACTTATACATAGCTTCATAGTGCTTTACAGCCCTCTCTTAAGTGGTTTAGAGTCAACATATTGCCCCCAACAATCTGGGTCCTCATTTTACTGACCTCTGGAAAGCTGAGCCAACCTTGAGCCCGGTGATATTTGAACTGCCAAATTGCAGGCAGCCGGCAGGCAGCAGAAGTAGCCTGCAGTACTGCACTCTAACCATTGCACCACCATAGCTCAATCACCCAAATATATTAGAAATTGTATTCTAAAATGGCACCCCCATTTCACTATTGATGCTTTCACTATTGGTGATCACCTTCCACTTGAATCTCGTATAAGTGCAATAGGGAGCTTGAGCATGGTGACTCATGTGGTTAGGATGCAGGATTGGAGATTAGCAAGCCTGTGTTCGAGACCCGAGCACCGTCATGCGGCGGGATTGAGCTCCCATCCTTTGCTCCAGCTCCTGCCAGGGAAATGAAAGGAACTCCCAATTGGGCATCACCCGGGCAACAGTGATGCTACCAGCTAGTCCTTTCAACCTGGAAATGTCTCAGTGCTTCTGACATGAGCATGATGCGACCATAGGGAGCATTGGCAATTCCTTGGGGTAACTCGGCGGGTTGGGGATAATGGTAGGTGTAATCAAACAGCTGGAGAGCATCCTGGATGTTTTAGGACACTTTGGTGCTTCATACAGGTAGCCTTCCACTGTTAAAGCAACACGATTGTACGTTGAAAAACCACATGATTGTACAGCTTACTGACAGCCAATCTTAGTGACAGCCAACAGTCCATGTTGTTAAGTGAGAATTTCAAAAAACCACAACATTCCGACTTCCTGCTGGCTTCCCCATTGACTTAGCTTGTTGGAAGCTGTCAGGGAAGGTCCCAAATCATAATCATATGACCACTAGGATGCTGTGATGGCCAGAAGTACAAAGACTGGTCATAACTATGGCTTGTTCAGCACCATCGTAAAGTTGAACAGTTGCTAAAAGTGGTTGTTAAAAGAGAACCACCTTCCGAACACTTGTGATCAAACATAATTCTAGTGTTTGCTGCCTGCTGATGATAAACAGATCTTTGCCTTGAATATTTGGGCCTTTAATACTATATGATGGAGAAATACTTCTGAGATAATGTTCCAGCAAATGAGCTATTTTGTTTTCTGGATAGCTATTATGGGGATGCTTAAACATGAAAAGGTGCTGTAACATACAGATTGAGCCAGAAAGTGTTCAGCAAAGGAAAGGCTGCCAACATAGAAGATACATAGATAGATAGATAGATAGATAGATAGATAGATAGATAGATAGATAGATAGATAGATAGCTGATAGATAGATAGATAGATAGATAGATAGATAGATAAGATAGAGATGTTAGATAGATATGAGTTGATAGACATAGATATAGATAGATACACAGAGAATAGTGTGAGAGAGACAAATTTCCCTATGGGTTGTATACACCCCCCCCCCCGAGTTTTGAAAAAGCATACAGAATAATTGCTTCTTATAATTATAAAACTAGAATTCAATTTTTAAAAAATATACAGAAGAAATAACTGCTTCTTATAATGATAAAACTAGAACTTCAATTTTTTAAAAGAAGCTATACAGAAGGAATAGTTTCTGTATACAATGATAAAACTAGAATTCAATCTTAAAAAAAATACACAGCGAAAACTGCTTCTATTAATTTAACACTATAATTCAATTTTTTTTGGAAAAAAAAAAAACATACAGAAGGAATGCATTCTAATGATAAAACTAAAATCATTTTTTTTAAAAAAAAGCATACAGAAGGAATAACTGAAATACAGCAAGCTTACAGCAAGTGGCAGTTGGGAGGGGAACTGATTAAATGATTTATTATATGTGCCATGAAATCATTTTTTGTTAAAACTAGAAACCACGTATCGATTTTCTCCTGTAAATCTCCAAATCGCCCATCACATTTACATGATTGAGTCTTCTTTCTTCAACCACAAACCCATCAGTTGTTTTCTTGATTGTCCATGATATTTTCAGGAGTTTTCTCCAAACAGCCCCAAACGTGTCACTAATATTCCTATCCTGCTTCTTTAAGGTCCGATAAATCCGCATTACAGACGGGAGCTCGTACAATTTGCTCGTGGTGCGATCGAAACAATCTGGAAGCTGAACCACTCAAAATCGTAGAAATGGTGAGGTAAAACTTTAGAAGAAAAGAAGAAGAAGAAGAAACCCCTCCTATATTACCACCTCTTACAATACTAGACAACACAGTGTCAACAGTAGAGACCTTCATAATTTCTAGGTTCTATCATATCACAAGAGTCCCTAAAATGGGACACTAACATCAAAACGCCATCAAAAATGGACAACAAAGAATGTTCTTTCTGCACCAACTCAGGAAGGCTCGAAGTGCCCAAGGCAGCTGCGGATCAGTTCTACACAGGAATTATGAGGTCTGTCATCAGCCACTCTATAACTGTCTGGTTGGTTCTGCAACCCAACAGGACAGACCAGAATTCAGAGGATAATTAGGACTGCAGGAAAAAAACAATTACTACCCACTGCCTTCAATCGAGGATCTGATATTGCACGAGTCATTCGTCAACCCTCAAGAGAGGGCTGTGAAAATATTTACAGACCCTCACATCCCGGACACAACGGTTTCAACTCCTTCCCTCAAAACGACGCTGTAGAGCCCTGCACACCAGAACTAGACACAAGGAGTTTTTCCCGAATGCCATAACTCTGCTAAACAAAGAATTCCCTCACACTGTCCAAATATTTACAAATTGTCTGCCTACTATTACTGTTATAATCTGCTCATCTTCCTATCACCCATCCCCTCTCACTTGTGACTGTATGACTGTAATTTTGTTGCCTTATATCCCTATGACTTTTGAATTGAATTCTTGTGAATTTCATTGTATGTATACTGTGTATATACGTACCAATGACAATAAAGAATTCAATCCTTATGATTTTTATTGATTCTTCCTAGTTATTATTGGATTGCTTATTTGTACCCTATGGTATATTAATTGTTGTACCTATGATTCTTGACGGATTATCTTTCTTTTTATGTACACTGAGAGCTATATGGTACCAAGACAAATTCCTTGTGGGTCAATCACACTTGGCCTATCATTCATTCATTCATTCATACTAACCCTTAGCTTCCATCGAATACCGCAGGGAATACTAGGATCTGCCACAAACTTCTGAAAATTTCTTGCGTAGACACATTTGAATATCTTTCCATGGCTGCTTTATCGATAGTGTAAGTGCTACGTTCTGGGTGTTTATTCTTTTACTCTCGATAGTTGACATAAAAATCAGAAGCTGACTCACCCTTCAATACCATACCATTATTCATTCTGCCTTATCCCAACCGTTGTGTATTAGTTTGATGTTCTTTATACATTAATCTTTTTTTTTTCAGTGCATTGGCTTTGATCTTGACTCTTACTCGGAGCTCGCTGATCATTAGATTTTGGTTATCAGGGTGGCGTTATCAGCAAAGCGCAGATTACTGTTCTTCCTTTCCTCAAGTTGAAACTTCTTCCGCTGCCCAGAGTTGCCGTACCGGAAAAAACCGAGCATAACCCCGTATTGCGATAACCCCCAGCCAACGGCTGAAATGCGAGAACGTCCTTGCACGTCATCTGTTGCCATATAGTAGCTTCCAGTTACGGAGGTGAACGCCAGCGGGGAATTCCCCAACTAGCCAACTGCGCGCAGCTTAGTTGGGCACCACTGGAGGCGGCGGAGAAGCGTGACTCTGACCAACGAGCGGCAGTGGGCGGGAATCTCGGCTTTTTTCTAGGTAAAGAGAACACTCAGACAAGGGAAGGGAATCCCCTCAGTGGAAGGGGGGGTGTCAGGACCGCAGGGATAATAAGAGTGGAGCGGAACTTGTGAGGTCCAGCTAGTCCAACCCCCCCCCCCCGCCCACGCAGGAGACCCTAACAATTTCGGGACAATGGGGAGTCAATCTCTTTCTGAAAGTCTCAAGTGATGAAGCTCCCACAACTTCTGAGGGTGCTTGGTGATTGTTCTCACTGTCAGAAAGGGTTATCCTTATTCGGTGAATGTCTCCTTGTTCAGTTTCCATCCATATTACAGGGGGGGGATATGACAAGGGTAACCTACTTGGTTTTTTTGGATTTACAAACTGCCTGTGAGCAGGAGCCCTGAAAACTCCTCATCAGCATGCTGGTTGCCAGAGACAGCCATGTGTTCCTGCTTTTTAAACTACAGCTGTGCCTCATTCGGCAGGAAGTTGAAAAATCAGGAAATAAAGATCAGGTAAGAGCGCCCGGTCTAGTGGCAATGTAGGCAAAAACACCCAGCAGAAATAGAAACGGTTCTATGTCTGTGCTCTTCAGAGCTCCCAGGTTCTACAGAGGTGGGAACCAGAACCAGTAGAAACCCCCTTGGATTATCCTGTCTGGCCTTCGGGTGCTTAGAAAATAGTTGACTCCTTCTCTCTGTGGCGCTCCTCAAATATGGAAGATTGAATCCTGCCTCCCATGTCCTTCTCTTCACTAGAATCGCCATTGCCCAGTTCCTGCAAACGTTCTTCGTATGTTTTAGTCGCCAGTCCCCTAATATCTGGGTTGCTCTTCTCTGCATTTTTTCTAGTATCAACATTTTTTATAATGTGGGGACCATAAATCGGATGCAGCTCTAGGTGGGTCTTAATAAGGCTTATAGAATGGTATTAGTTATTCAATTGATTCGATTGTATCTTGTTAATCAATTTAGGATTGCATTGGTTTTTTGGCTGCTGCTGCACACTGCTGGCTCCTATTAGTTGGTTGTCCACTAGACTCCAAGATCCCTAATAACAGTAATGGCTATGAGCCTGGTTTCACCCAGTCTATAAGGTGTCTTTTGGTTTTTCTTGCCTAAGTGTAGGACTTACTTTTCTCGCACAG
Organism: Bungarus multicinctus; assembly: GCA_023653725.1. Lineage (NCBI taxonomy): Eukaryota > Metazoa > Chordata > Lepidosauria > Squamata > Elapidae > Bungarus > Bungarus multicinctus. The sequence continues at coordinate 9,825,560 of CM042834.1, read as the reverse complement.
ACTAGCAGGCCAGTTCCTGTCAACCGTTCTTAATGTTTAGTCTCCAGTCCCTCTCATCTGGTGTCTTCTGCACTTTTTGGCCAGTGTTCAAGTCAAGTCGTCGTGGGAAGGGTTGAAGCGCTAGGCTAGGGGCAGTCGGACCGGAGATAGAAAACTATCTGCAGAGCCGACTAAGAGTTGAAGACGATTTGATGGGTTACAATCCGTTCCTGAATCTATCGTCGATCGATTGAATCTATCGATAGCGATCCGTCAGTGGTTACCGGTGCCTTCAGATGTTGTGGGCGCTCATCACTGGAGGTTTCTACGAGGAGACGGGTGGACATTATCTGAAAGGGTATATAGCAGTGGTGGCTAACCCGTTTCGACTTCACCGTGCTGCTAAGTGTGCGCATGCGGATGCGCATGCAAACATGCCAGCACCCAGGAGGCAATGCGGAGTGTGTGCCCCCCCATGCACCCTATGACATGCGCACATGACCCTCCCATGCGCCATGCATTGCGTGCCACTCCAGACATGGAGTGCCATAAGTTTGCCCACATTGGGTATATGGGATCTCCTACTGAGCAGAGGGTGGCCTAGAAGAACTCAAAGTTACCTTACAGCAATGGGTGGGATTAACTGTTTTAAACATCAAGTTTCTGCCGGGAATGGCTTAGTTGGCAGGAGGTGGCTCTTGGTGATCATGTGTGACTGGATGGAGCGTGCTGGTGGTCTGGATTGGTCGGGCGTGGACAAATCAAATCCTCACATCGCGGCACGCCATCTCCTCAATTGGCCTCTAATGACTGGGGGATTGCCCCTTGCAAACAGTTGTAAGTGTGAAAAAATGGTCAAAGTCCTTTTGTCAGTGCAATTGCAAACATTTGAATGCGGTCACCTCCCACAAGCAATCTACCAGGCAAAGGAAGGGAAAAAACAACCTCATGCGCGTTCCTGAGACAGAAAGTCTAGTCCTGCCAAGATGTAATAAGGGTTAAGGAAGAGGCAGTTTCTGGAAAGCAACACCAGAATGTTTCCTTCCTGCCTTCTTAAGATTTCTTTAAAACTGTTCTTCGAATGTTACCAACCGGTTTCTAGCGAATAGGTGCAATGGTTAGAATCCCACACCCCTGCTTACAGCTCTATTCAGATGATTCCTCAACCGATACCTGCCTGTGAATAGAGACTTGAGTATAGGTATGTTCCCCCCCTGCTTTCGGGCCCCGAGATAATGTCCCCACTTTTAAAGTGATGGAGGATTTGCGAGTGTCAAATCCTATCTGTGGTGCTGTAGTGTGAACGACAAAAATTTCCGCTTTTCCCCACAAGCCAAAGATTAATGGAGCGTGAGGTCCGGAAGGGTGCAGGGAATGCAGGAGGTCAGCTATTGTCGCACCTAGTGAAAACTAGGTTGCATGGCTATAAAGTCTACAACGAAATTTCTAGAAGGATCGGACTATGAGGCTCCATGGCTGGCAGCTCACAGGGCCGAATCAACATGCCTATATCGCCCTTCCCAAGACCGACTTCCAGACACGGATGACAGGGCCAGACGGTGAGGATTCCATAGGCCAGGCAAGACACTGGGATATAAATTGAGAGCAAACCTCACTCCTATGCGCACTGATGCTCTGTTACCTAGTTGAGTAATGAAAAGTCGGCAGAGGGAAAAAAAGCCAGCGCAGGACGCCCCAAGGAAGCCCTCATGTAAACTTGAGCCCAAGATATATTAATCTAAACTGAGAACCTTGAGCTACAATATAATATTAATATAAACCTTGAGAAACAAAACCACACACTTAGCACGTAATGAGGGCTGTGATAAATATTTACAGCCCCCGCCAAACTCTCGGACATAAACTGTTTCAACTCCTACCCTCAAAATGACGCTTATAGAGCATGCAGCCAGCACAACTAGACAAAAGGACGGTTTTTTTTCGCCGAATCATGCCTCACTCTGGCTAAAAAATATGCCCTCAACACTGTCAACCATTTACTAAGTCATGTTACTATACTTTTCATATTATCATCTTCCTATCACCATCCGCTCCCACTTGTGACTGTATGACTGTAACTTTGTGTTATCTCTCGATTTATGGCCTGTTTCAAAGGTGTATTTAGCCAGGTTATGACCAGTTCTGGAGAAACCCCGGTAGTGGAAATTTTGAGTAGTTTGGAGAAAATGGAAATCCCACTCTGACTGGCTGGCCCCCCATCTTTATCTGCCCTCGAGTTCCCAATTGATTGGCTGGCTCTCTGTGGTTGCCCTGCACGAACAGAGCTGGAAGCAGGTTAGCGGGGTGGGGGAGGATGGGGATTTGCCAGAGCAACCTCCCCTGCCACCCCACCAAGCCACACCACAGAACTGGTAGTAAAAATATTTGAATCCCACCCCCACTGGACTGTTTCCCTAATATGATTTGAGTGTTATTGTACTCTTCGGGACTATAGTCTATTACTATATGCCCTATGACTAATTATAGTGTGGACCTTATGATTCTTGACGAATTGTATCTTTGTCCTTTTCTTAACCCGGAAATAAGGGAAACTTTCTGACAGTGAGAACAACAAACAGGGAAGAGAAGGTGCCCCGGGGAAGTGTGGGAGCGCCTTCCTTGAGACTTTCAAGAGAGATTGTGGCCTGCCACTTTATCAGAAATGGTGTAAGGGCCCTGTTTGGCAGGGGGTTGGAACAGATGGACTACAAGGTCCCTTCCAACTTCCATTATCTGTTTATCTGTCGTTATGTACACTGAGGGTGTAGGCACGAAGACAAATTTCGTGTGTCCAATCACCTGGCCAAAAGAATTCGTGTAGTTTACTCTACTCTATCCCTTCATATGTCTATCTATCTATTCTATTCTTTTCTGTCTGTTCTGTTCTGTTCTACTATACTATACTAATTCCACTGCAGCACTGCACTCACTCCATCCCACTATGATGATGTGACTAATAGGGTAATGAAACGTCTGAGGGAAACTAACCGCTCAGGGGGCGCCCCAAGGAACCCCCCACCGTGAGGTCGTGTCTGGATGCAGAAAGCCGGCATGAGGCTACTCCGTTCAGCATCCCACAACCGGGGAAACCCTCATTGTCGGTACCCTCAGCCTCCCCCCCCAAAAAAAAACGGGTCT
>CM042834.1:9792747-9821943 GCA_023653725.1 Bungarus multicinctus | reverse complement strand
TGGGCAGCATCCTTCCTCTGGGAGGGACCCTCTTTCTCCTCTCCCCAGTTCCTGGGGAGGGGAATATGTGGCCGGAGGAGCCACCAGACCCATCACTCACCTTCACTCTGATTGTAGCGACTCCTCAGAATCTCAGGCTTTGTCTGAAAAATCTCTTCATTGCCACGTTCTTTCTGGGTCTCTCTCTCCCAGTACTGGGGATCCTCCTTCCCCACCTTCTCCATCCAGGAGACTCGAGGCTGCAGCTTCCAGCTGTTGCTGTCAAAGTGAACAAAGACCTGACCGTCCACGTAGCCCACAGCGACAAACTGGGGCAGCCCCTGACTGGGCTCCGAGATGGCGGTGGAGAAGTACTTCAGGGAGTGGGAGGAGGCGCCTGGAAGAGAGCCAGAGGGACAGTGTTAAGAGAGTCTAGATGAGGCTACAGCCTCCTGTCTTGAAATACACGGAACCGAGTCAAGAAAGGAGCCGGATCCTCCCAGCACCAGAAGCCAGAAAGAGCCACCAAATCTGGCACAAAGTAGGAAGGAAGACCCAGGCAGAAGTTGTTGTGTTGAAGGCAGCCAGGAAGTTCAGGAACTGACCTGATCCCCTGCAAACGCCGCTTTCCGACAATCGACCCTTTGGGGGAGGAAAGGAACTACGCTTGGGGGCGACCAGGTAGACTTGACTGACGTCTGGAGGGGCCACCCTTGTTCCCAGAGGGGCTCTCCTGGATGGGGGGGGGGGGGGGAGCGAGGAGAGGCAGCAGCAGAGTCCCCATCCAGGCTTTGGAACGTAATCTCAAAGTGGCCAGAGTGGGGAGGGGGAGCGGACTAGAAAGAGGACCGAATCAGGATTCTGTTTTGGGGAATAAACTTTTGGGGGGACGGAGAGAAAAAGAGTCCCTGGAAGAAAAAGGGGCCGGAACTCCCCAAGGCCTTAAAGGGACTCACCAATGCAGTTCACGCGTGAGGCGATCGCCAGCAGCACCAAGAGCCAGTGGGGCGCAGAGCGCAGAGCCATCCTGACCACGGTCCTCAAACTGCGTTCCTCTTGCCGGAAATTGCAGGGTAACGAAGAGTCCTGCGTGATCAACAGCGCAACAATCCAGAGCAAGCCGGCGATTGGCCAAGCTCAACCAATAGCAAAAACGTATCTCTAATGTCGTCATTGTTGCTAGGCGGACGCCCAGGCGCAACCGGCCACAGAGAGGAGGGGAAAGGAAACCGAAAGATCCGTTGTGAAATCCAGACCCAGGCAAGTCCGCCTCTTGGGGGATCTGAAGGGCAGAACTGGGGGAGCTCGGAAAAAAGGGTGGGGGGTTTCTCTGGGCCTGGGAGGGGCCGTCTTAAAGAGCATTATGGCCCCCCAGGGAAAACTGTCCTTGGGCTCCTACAGAACTAATTAAATATGTACACGGTCGATAAAATTAAACATATATTTATTTTATTGGCGCTTCCCACAAAATCGGGGTTGAAGCATTAAACACATGCTGTGCACCAACCCCTAATCAACAGGATAAGCATTTGAACAATGCACGAGGCTGGAAAAACACAATAATGTAAGCCCCACAGTTGCTTTATTTATATCAGGGGTCCCCAAGCTTGACCACTTTAAGACGTGTGAACTTCAACTCCCAGAATTCCTCCTCCAGTCATGTTAGCTCAGGAATTCTGGGAGTTGAAGTCCACATGTCTTAAAGTGGCCAAGTTCGGAGACCTGATTGATATGATGCAAAATGCCTTGAAGGGTTACCATACAAAGATTAGTATGGGGCCCCTATGCTCGTGGGGCCCACAGGCAAGGGCCCATCAGGCCTAGGCATTAAAACAGGCCTGGCTGGGCACATGTCCCTTTCAGAGCCCACACAGCCGATTGCAGCTGGCCATTTGGGGGAGGTGGGAAAAAAGGAATAAATTTAGATGGCTGCTCCTTCCTTTTTTTTAAAATTTATTGTTTTATTTTAATTATAAGAATACAACATGGTGCAGCTGATCTGGCATTACAATTGTTATCCATATATACATTTTACTTCATCATTTATAATCTCTTCCTTTGATATATTATTTACTGATTATTCTAATCAAGATAGCTACTTATGTATCCACCTTACCTTCTTCTATGTAACAATTTATAAAATTTATTCCATGTTTCATAGTATTTAGATTCTCCTTTCTTTCTTTCTAATTCTAGAGTTTATTTATCTGATTCTGCACATGCCATAATTTTTCTTATCTCTATTTCTGGAAGTATGGTTTCATTTTTCCAGTATTGTGCATATATTATTCTAGCAGCTGTCAATGCATGTACTATTAGATATATTAAATCCTTCCTATATCTTTCTGATATTATTCCTAGGAGAAAAAAATCCGGTTTAAATGGAATACACTCTCCCACCATTTGTTCCACTCATGTCTGAATCAGTCTCCAATATTTTTTTGCTGCATTGCAAGTTCACCACATGCGAAAAAAATGTGCCTTTTGAAGGATCAGATGATGGAATGGTATGTGCAGAGGAAGCCCTGGGGATCAGAGGAAGGGTCATGTGTGGAGATAGGACCCAGGTACGGATGGAATGGACATGAGAGTGAGGAATATGAATTCTGATCAAACATTTTCTCTTGTCTTCATTTCTCTGCCTTAAGCAGCCTTGCTCCTTCCTGTTGCTGGAAGAAATATCCTTCTGGGTTCAGTTCCAAGTGGGGAAAAAGACACTGGATTCATGGAAGTTGCTTGGAAGGATGGCTTTAATGGTGGACAGGACCTCCTGCCTTGGAGCTCCTGAGCGAAAAGGGAAGAGATGCCGAGAGTCCCTGGGTTTTATGCCCTCTCTGGGCTTTGAACCTGCTTCCTGTTCCTGTGCGCAAGAAATGTGTCCTGATTGGTTGTCAGACTCCCATGGAGCCATGCAGGGGTAGCTTGGTGGTGCAACCTTCCCAAGTACCATGGGGTGAGATAGGTAGAAGGCTAATGCTCTCATGCCCTGATCCCATCACCCTGGATCTGAAGGGGGGGAGGCAGGAAGCTGCTTTGTCTTTAAATGCATGTTTCCTCTTTTCTCAACTAGGGAAATACAATATTCTGCCTTTTTAATATTTCCTAGAATATTTCATTCTTCTAGGAGAGGGGTGGGGGCTGGCTTTCAAAAGTGCCTGTCGGCCAGACAAGGAATAATGGATGGAAACTGAACAAGGATAAATTCAACCTGGAAATAAGCAGAAACTTTCTGACAGTGAGAACAATCAACCAATGGAACAGAAGTTGCCCTCAGAAGTTGTGGGAGCACCATCATTCGAGACTGTCAAGAAGAGATTGGACTCCCATCTATCAGAAATGGTGTAGGGTCTCCCGCTTGGGCAGGGGGTTGGACTAGATGACCTACACGGCTCCTTCCAACTCTAATTATCTGTTTATCTGTTAATCAATGCAGCTGGTAGAACATACCTCTGGGATTTCCCAGCCCATCTTGGACAGTCCTTGGGTGGTGGAAGAGAGGTCTATGAGCTATGGCTGTCGGGAAACTCCAGAAGAAGGATCTTCAAAGAAAGACTTGGCAAGTTTAAGACTTGTGGACTTCAACTCCCAGAATCCCTGAGCTAACATGACCTGAGAAGGAATTCTGGGAGTTGAAGTCCGCAAGTCTTAAAGCTGTCAAGTTTGAAGACCCCTGCTCTACACCATAGAATATGCCCTCTGGGGTTCCCCAATTTAGAAGTGGGGGCTGTCCTGGAGGACTAATCCAGGCAAACTCCTTCTTACCTGTTTTGTCCATGGAAAGGCTTCAGCTGCTGTCAACTGGCTGGCCTACCTTAGAGGACTGTTGTGAGAGGAAAGGAATGAAAACATTCAGACCCTGCAGAGATGGAACTCAACCAAGGCCTAATGGTTTGCAGAAAGAGAGACCCACAACTAACAAGAAGCAACGGATGGAAACTAATCAAGGAGAGAAGCAACCTAGAACTAAGGAGAAATTTCCTGACAGCGAGACCAATGAATCAGTGGAACGATTTGCCTCCAGAAGGTGTGAATGCTCCAACCCTGGAAGTTTTAAAGAAGGGATTGGATAATCATTTCTCTGACGTGATATAGGGCTTCCTACCCAAGCAGGGGGTTGGACTAGAAGACCTCCAAGGTCCCTCCCAACTCTGCTATTCTGTTGTGTGCGTGTCAACCCATGAACACCCAAGATGTCAGCATTCCAGCAAACCTCCATTCCAATCAATAACGCCGAGACAGACATATCTCAAAGATACCTTTATTTGGATAGAAACTGGTACATCTGTGGAATCCCGAATCTGAATGTTTTCAGGCTTCCTTGCCATATTCAAAACTACAAATCCATCCCCCCCTGCCTTGGCCATCATCACATCACATGGCTCAATCAAGATTCACCCTAAAGTAAAATTCTTACTTTATACTCAATGACCTTGAACTAACAAAAGAACTTCATTTTGTCTGCTTAGAGATACTCAATTGATCGTCCCTCCTCCCACTTTCTCAGGCTAGTGGCAGCGTGGGAGCATCGAATCTCAACATGGCTTCCAAAGCTGACCCACGAAGTCAACACACGGTTTCCACTTAGCCTTTACTATTTTAAAAAACGGAGAGAGAGAGAGGGAGAAGGTTGAGGAGTAAATTCATTGATCGTAAAATTTGGGGATATCATCCCCTATAACAGCTTCTTCCTTGACGCCGTCTTTGGTGATGGTGACGAGATAGATGATGCCCCCACTGGAACCATCGCGGACCATCGCCAAGGCAATAGCTGGAGGAGGGAAGAAAAGAGTTAAAATCAGCCCCGGAAACAATTGATTGGAGCAAAATAAAGAGATGAGTCAGAGCGACACCAATCGCATTGAAGAGAAGGTAGCTTGGCTTTTCCGAGGAGTGAACATTCTCCAATCAGCTAAGGTCCCGCCCACCAACTGGCCTGAAAAACAGATTCTTGTTCTTCTCAAAAGAGGATGCTGGAATCCTGCCACAGTCTGAGTTCCTATCGGTTTCATTTCTCAGAAGGTTCTTAGGCTTGCATGAGGGTAGGGTAGGGTAGAATAGAATAGAATAGAATAGAATAGAATAGAAGTAGAGTACAATAGAATAGAAGTAGAGTAGAATAGAGCAGAATAAATAGAAGTACAATAGAAGTAGAGTAGAATAGAGCAGAATAAATAGAAGTACAATAGAATAGAAGTAGAGTAGAATAGAGCAGAATAAATAGAAGTAGAATAGAATAGAAGTAGAATAGAATAGAATAGAAGTAGAGTGGAAGTAGAATAGAATAGAAGTAGAGTAGAATAGAAGTAAAATAGAATACTAGAATAGAATAGAATAGAAGTAGAGTAGAGTAGAGTAGAATAGAATAGAAGTAGAACAGAATAGAAATAGAATGGAATAGAGAAGAGAAGAGAAGAGAAGAGAAGAGAAGAGAAGAGAAGAGAAGAGAAGAGACAAAGTTGGAAGGGACCTTGGAGGTCTTCTAGTCCAACCCCCTGCTCAGGCAGGAAACCCTATACCATTTCAGACAAATGGCTGTCCAAACTCTTCTTAAAAACTGCCAATGTTGGAGCATCGACAACTTCTAGAAGCAAGTTGTTCCACTGATTAAATGTCCTCCCTGTCAGGAAATTTCTCCTCAGTTCTAGGCTGCTTCTCTGCTTGTTCAGTTTCCACCCATTGCTTCTTGTCCTGCCCTCAGGGGCTTTGGAGAATAGCTTGACTGCCTCTTCTTTGTGGCAGCCCCTGAGATATTAGAACGTATCATGTCACCCCCAGTCCTTCTTTTCATGAAACTAGAAATGCCCAATTCCTGCAACTGCTCTTCATAGATTTTGGCCTCCAGGCTCCTAATCATCTTTGTTGCCCTTCTCTGCACTTTTTCCAGAGTCTCAACAACTTTTTTTACATCGTGGTGACCAAAACTGGATGCCGTATTCCAAGGGTGGCCTCTCCAAGGCCTTATAAAGTGGTATGAACACTTCACATGATCTTGATTCTATCCCTCTGTTTATGCAGCCTAGGACTGTGTTGGCCTTTTTGGCAGCTGCAGCATACCTCTGGCTCGTATTTGTCCACTGCTACTTCAAGATGCCTCTCACAATTACTGCTATTGAGCAAGGTACCAAAGATATTGGACCTGTGCATTTCATTTTCCTCGCCTAAATGTAGAACCTTACTTTTTTTTTCATTTCGTTCGTCCAAATTTCACTGAATTTCATTTCTAGTCCAACCATTTTGGACGAATGATTGTCCAACGTCCTCTTAAAAACTTCCAGTGTTGGATCACTCACAACTTCTGGAGGCAAGTTGTTCCACTGATTAATTGTTCTAACTGTCAGGAAATTTCTCCTGAGTTCTAGGTTGCTTCTCTCCTGGATTAGTTTCCATTCATTGCTTCTTGTTTTGTCTTTGAAGAATAGCTTGACTCCCACATCTTTGTGAAAAATAGTTAGATATAGGAACGTTTCCTCCAGATTAGACTATGGAACAACTTCCCTCCAGAAGTTGTGAATGCTCCAACACTGGAATTTTTCAGAAGAGATTGGACCACCCTTTGACTGAAACGTTATAAGAGTTTCCTGCCTGAGCAGGGGGGGTGGACTAGAAGACCTCTCAGGTCCCTTCCAACTCTGTTATTTTGTTATTCACGAAGGCCACCTTAGAGCTCCTAATGGCTTTCTCTGCTGGGAGGCTTCTGTGGGTCCCCTCAGCCTGCTCCATAGATGTGCATGGATCCTGAGGGGCTGAATTTCCTTGAACGCTTAAACACAACTGAGAGGTTTACTGTTTGAAATGGTGTGGGATTTCCTGCCTGAGCAGGGGGTTGGACTAGAAGACCTCGAAGGTCCCTTCCTGCTCTATTCTAATCCTAAATTCGCCCTCGAAGTTTGAACCCGCAATTCTTCCACTGGGAGCGTTAGCACCGGATTAGGAGGGATTTGGGGGGGGGGGGGGCGCAGCAAAACTCCAGTATGGGATCACCCAGCCAATGGCTGAAGAGAAAGTCCTTGCGTCAGCAGTTGCTATGTGGCTTCAGTGGCGGAGGTTGACAGAGCAAGCGGGGAATTTCCCTGCCAACTGTGGAGAAGCTTAGTTGGCGCCCCCTGGAGGTGGAGAGATGCAATGAGCGGCCGTTGGCGGGAATCTCGGCTTTTTCTAGGAAAGAAGACAACCTCAAACAAGGAGGAAGGACCGACGGCCGTGGGGGGCATCGTGGGAAGGGTTAAAACATTAGGATAGGGACGTTAGGATAGGATAGGGGCAGATTGTCTTGAAGAAACTCTGTGTGGTGGATAAGATTCGATAATGACTTGACAGCACACAGTCAGATTAACAGATTAAGAGAGTTGGAAGGGGCCTTGTAGGTCATCTAGTCCAACCCCCCGCCCAAGTGGGAGGCCCTACACCATTTCTGACAAATGGCAGTCCACTCTTTTTTTAAAAAAGGTTTCCAGTGATGATGTTCCCACAACTTCCAAAGTTTCTGTTGTATTGGTTGATTATTCTCACCGTCAGAAAGTTTCTCCTCATTTCCAGATTAAATCTCTCCTTGTTCAGTTTCCATCCATTATTCTTTGTCTGGGCTAGAGGTGCTTTGGAGAATAGATTGATTCCATCCTGTGTGTGGCAGCCCCTCAAATACTGGAAGACTGCAATCATTTCTTCCCTGGTCCTTCTCTTCATTAGATTAGCCAGGCCCAATTCCTGTAACCGTTCTTCGTATGTTTTAGTCTTCAGTCCCCTCATCATCCTGGTTGCTCTTCTCTGCACTTTTTCTAGAGTCTTAACATCTTTTTATAACATGGTGACCAAAATTGGACGCAGTACTCTACATGTGGTCTTACTAAGGCTTTACAAAGTGGTTATTAGTACCTCACTTGATCTTGATTGTATCCCTCTGTTAATGCAACTTAGGATTGCATTAGCTTTTTTGCCTGGTGCTGCACACAGCTGGCTCCTATTTAGCTGGTTGTCCACTAAGACTCCAAGATCCCTCTCACAGTTACTGCTATTGAGCCTGGTTTCACCCAGTCTATATGTGTACTTTTGGGTTTTTTTTGGCTAAGTGTAGGATTTTACTTTTCTCTACAATGAATTTCATTTTGTTAGATATGGCCCGGTGTTCTAGTCTGTCAAGATCCATCTGGATCTTGAGCCTATCTTCTTGGGTGTTAGCTATTCCTGCCAGCTTAGTATCATCTGCAAATTTGGTAAGTTCCCCTTCTATTCCCTCATCTAAGTCGTTAATGAAGATATTGAAGAGTACTGGGCCTAAGACGGAACCTTGTGGCACCCCACTGCTCACTTGCCTCCATGTAGACTTAGACCCATTAAGGACTACTCGTTGAGTACAGTTTGCCAGCCAGTTGTGAGTCCATCTGGTGGTGGTGCTATCTATCCCACTTTTTTCTAGCTTACCAAAAAGTAGGTTGTGGTCCACTTCTCTGCACTTTTTCTAGAGTCTCATATATTTTTTTTATCGTGCGGTGAGTATAAAAGTGGAATCTATCGATCGATCAGTGGAACAACTTGCCTTCAGGCATTGTGGGAACTTCATCCCTGGAGGCTTTTAAGAAAAGACTGTACAGCCACCTATCTGAAAGAGCATAGGGTCTATTTATAGGGTTATTTATTTTATTCTATGTACAAGACAACAGGTTTAAGTATAAATATAAACTTCGCACAGTCACTTCCGCCCTCGTTATCTCCCACTTGGATTATTGCAATGCTCTCTACATGGGGCTCCCCTTGAAGAGTCTCCGGAGGTTGCAGTTAGTCCAGAATGCAGCCGCGCGGGTGATCGTGGGCGCCCCTCGAGGCGCACACGTAACACCACTTCTCCGCAGGCTGCACTGGCTTCCTGTGGCCTTCCGGATTCGATTCAAGGTGGTACTGATGGTATTTAAAGTGCTCCATGGCTCGGGACCTGGGTACTTACGGGACCGCCTGCTGCCATCAACAACCTCCCGCCGCCCAGTACGCTCCCACAGGGTCGCCCTCCTTGGGGTACCGCCACCTGATCGTTGTCGACTGGCGGCCCCGAGGGTGCGTGCTTTCTCTGTGGGAGCGCCCTCCCTGTGGAATGATCTCCCCCCGGAGATACGAGCCATGACAGACATCCTCTCCTTCCGGCGCGCAGTTAAGACCCTATTTTTTAAACAGGCTGGCCTGGCCCAGTAAGGGTTTAAGGGGTTTTAGTAAATAGGGTTTTTTAAATTTTAACTTATTTTTAAAATTTTTGGGATGCAGCCATACTCATATTTAATTCGGTTTTAAATTCTATTTAATTTTGTATCTCTGTATTTTATGTATTTATTAGGCTGTACACCGCCCCGAGTCCCTTTTCGGAGAGGGAGCGGTATAGAAATACGATTATAAATAAATAAATAAATAAATAAAAAATATGAACAAAGGAAGTAAATACAGATAAGTGGGGACAGTGAGACAGGGATGGTAGGCACGCTGGTGCACTTATGCACGTCCCCTTTAAGGACCTCTTAGGAATGAGGTGAGGTCCACGGTTGATATGGGTTAGACTAGAAGATCTCCAGGGCCCTCCCGACTCTGTTATTCTGTTTTGCTATTCCCTTAACCGTGATACCCAACTGCAGTTTGTGAGTTTAGGACGGTTGCTCCTGTTTTTGAAAAAAAGGGATTCTGGCAATTTCCACTCATGCTCACCGACCCGGAATGGACCCAACCGCACAGATACCGTTTTTGGTGAATTCACGACATTCGTCACGACTCATCCCGGATTTGTAGACCGAATCCACGTAGCCGTGAATGAAAGTGCTTCCAGACCCTCCAATGGAAACGGGCTGCCGGTTCAACATTCCTTCCAATGTAACGTACACCTGTCAGAATTGAAGGAGAGGGTGAATCCTGCTTTTTTGGCGCAAAGTCAGCAAATTCAACTGTTGTGGTGGTTAGAATACATTCACCCTGCATATTATTCTGCCTATAGATTACTTCTGAGGGAAAGAGCGGGACTTTCCTTATTACAAAGCTGGATAAACTGACTTCCTGGTCCATAGGAACTGTGCTGTCCAGCCAATGTATGGGAATTGGATAGTTAGGTAGCAATTGTGAGCTGTCCCCTTAAGGGAATGCATCGTGGTAAATGTAGCTAAGGTATACTGGGAAATGTAGTCCATGTCACGTGACCACATCTGTAATCCTGATTGGTCACTAAATTGACCCTCGGTGGGTTGGGGGAGTTTTCCTCACTCTTGGCTGAACTCACGGACTCGTGGTAACTGGTCTACTTCTATCGCTACGAGATGGGAGAAAAAGGATAGGATATAAACCATCTTTTTACCTACAAGACAGATATGCAAAGGATTGGTCACTAAAGAAGAACTTCATCACAAGTGTGGGTTAGGAGGATACCTGATAAACCAATAAAAGTACTTTGTTATGGATGTTTTGTGGAGTTTATCTATCTGCATCTGTACAGAACACAAAGCTATCACTGTACAGAATACAGAACAGGAACCACATGAATGAAATATATCAGGGGTGTGAAACTCAAGGCCTACGGGGCCACCCTGGAAATGGGGAAAGACCAGCCCGCGGTGCCTCTGCCAGCGAACACGGGGGCTCCGTTTTAGTTTGCAAAACCAACTAAAACAAAACAAAATGTTTTCGGAATTGTTCCCCCTTTTGCATTTTGAGCATCTGAGAGGAAAGGAGAAAGGGTAAAGAAAAAGGAAAGATGGGAAGAGAGTCAGGAAGGAAAAAGAAGGAGAAAGAGGGGAAGGAAGAAGAAAGAATGAAGAGGGAAGGAAGGAAGGAAGGAAGGAAGGAAGGAAGGAAGGAAGGAAGGAAGGAAGGAAGGAAGGAAGGAAGGAAGGAAGGAAACTCCAAGGACTTGCCCAGGCAGCCTCCAAGAGATGGACACAACTAAACAGAAGAAGAGAAGACACTTTGGCTAAGTGGCATTGTGTGTGAGAGGGAACCAGGAGTCTTCATAGATTATGATTCATCACTTATATCTCTTATGTGCACTGAGAGCTTATGCACCGAAGACAAATTCCATTCACACTTGGCCAATAAAGGATTCTATTCTATCATCAGCTGGACCCAGGGGTGGGATTCTACCAGTTCACACGTATTCGCTAGAACCGGTTGTTAACATTCTAAGCAGTTCGGAGAACCGGTTGTTACAAGAAATGACTGGCCTAATCCTGTAAGGAAAGCAGGAAGGAAACATTCTGGTGTTGCTTAGAGAAACTGCCTCTCCGTTAACTCTGATTACATTCTTGGCAGGACTAGACTTCCTGTCTCAGGAACTTCTCTGGGTTTTTTTTCCCCTCCTTTGCTGGTACTTTGCTTGTGTGGAGTGACCATTTAAAGTTACAATGGCACTGAAAAAAGTGACTTATGACTATTTTTCACAGTTACAACTGTTGCAGCATCCCCACAGTCATGAGAGGCCAGACGAAGAGATGCGTGCCTCGATGTGAGTGATCTTGAGTTGGCCACGCCCAGCCGATAACATGACCACCAAGCCATGCCCACCCAGTCACATGACCACCAAGCTACACCCACCACTAAGCCACGCCCACAGAACGGGTTGTTAAAAATTTTGAATCCCACCCCTGGCTGGACTTGATAGAATACTGGATCCTGTTTTGATCACCATATTATAAAAAAGATGTAGAGGCTCTGGAAAGAGTGCATAAAATTTACAACAAAGATTATTTGGGGTGGGGTTGGAGGCTAAAACATATGAAGAATGGTTGCACAAATTGGATTGCTGTTGTTGTTAGTTGCGAAGTCGTGTCTGATCCATCACGAACCCACCGATAACGTTCCTCCAGGCCTTCTTGTCCTCTACCATCTTCTGGAGTCCCTTTAAGCTCACGCCGACTGCTTCAGTGACTCATCCAGCCACTTCATTCTCTGTCGTCCCCTTCTTCTTTTTGCCTTCAATCTTTCCCAGCATTAGGCTGTACTCCAGTGAGACCTTCTGTCCTGGACGGATTCCATTTCCGGAGCCAGGATAATCCGAGTAGAAGGGGGTGCTCTATCCCAGGGGCCACGATAAAACACAAAGTCTCTCGGTGGTCCCCCATCCACATTTCCACTGGCTCCATTACAAAATGAGCCGGGCCTCCTCCAGCCACCGATCCATCTAAGTGGCAGAATGCTATGGCTATTTTCAACGTCTTTAATCTCAGCCAAAAAAGCTAAGATGAATTAACAGAAGGATACAATCAAGATCAAGGGAGGAACTAATACCACTCTATAAAGCAGGGATGGGATCCGACAGGTATAACTACTGGTTCTGTCGCTCTGTGTCGCGCAGGCACACGAGTGCAATTTACGACCTGCTGAGCTGCTCGGACAGCTGAGCAGTGCTGCGAGTAAGTGCGCAGCCCTTTCCCCCTGCTTTTTCAACCACAGCTGTGTCGCGCAAAGCAGCTGTGGTTGAAAACACAGGAAATAAAGGTAAGAGCCCGGGCGGGCGGATGGGTCAAAACAGCAGCAAACATAGAACCGATTCTATTACTGCTCTGCAGAGCAACCGGTTCTACAGAAGTGGACAATACCAGTAGAATCCCACTGCTGCTATAAAGCCTTAGTAAGACCATACCTAGAGTACTGCATCCAGTTTTGTTCACCACATTATAAAAAAGATGTTGAGACTCTAGAAAAAGTACAGAGAAGAGCAACCAGGATGATTAGGGGACTTGAGACTAAAACATACGAAGAACATTTGCAGGAACTGGGCCTGGCTAATCTAGGGAAGAGAAGGACCAGGGGAGACATGATAGCCGTCTTCCAATATTTGAGGGGCTGCACAGAGAGGAAGGGGTCAAGCTATTTTCTAAAGCACCAGACAAGGAATAATAGATGGAAACTGAACAAGGAGAGATTTAACCTGGAAATAAGGTGAAACTTTCTGACAGTGAGAACAATCAACCAATGGAACAGAAGTTGCCCTCAGAAGTTGTGGGAGCTTCATCCCTTGAGACTTTCAAGAAGAGATTGGACTGCCATCTGTCAGAAATGGTGTAGGGTTGTGTTGGCAAACCTATGCCACGTGTGCTGGAAGTGGCACGCAGAGCCATTTCCTCCGTCATGCGAGAATTTGCCCTGAAGAGCTCCACTGCGCATGCCCACGCGTGCTGCCACCCAACAGCTAATTGTCGGGTATCTGGCGTGCATGCTCAGGGGGTGGAGGGGGGATATGCATGCGCAGGGATGTGCTGCACGTGAGGGGATCATGCACGCAGACGAATGGCGCGTGAGGGGGAAATTGCACACGCATGCGCAGACGTGCGGCGCATGAGGGGGAATCGCATGGGCATGTGCAGATACATGGCGTGTGAGGAGGGAGTCATGCACGCATGTGCAGGGGGCGTGGGCCCCCCCCCCAGCATGCATTGCCTTCTGGGTGCTGGCACAGGAGCGGGCGCAAGCAAGCACGCATGCAATTATCGGCACGGGAGCCGAAAAAAGTTAGCCATCACTGGTGTAGGGTCTCCTGCTTGGGCAGGGGGTTGGACTAGATGACCTACAAGGTCCCTTCCAACTCTGATTATCTCTTATCTGTTATCTAGTCCTAGTTTCTCCACCACCTCTAGTACACCCAGAATCCAAAGGGGCTAACTTCTTCCCTTGGGCGCCAGGGATGGTCATGGGGCCCACTTGTCGAGTTACCAAGGAGCTGTCGCTGGAGTCAGTTTCGCTCTCCCCTGAAGTGGTCAGAGTTCCCAACTCCCCCTTTTCCGGAGGAGCGAACTCAATGACTTCCACTTCCTTCGGGGCCGTTTCGCGGCACTTGGCTGAAGGGTTTTCGTCTTTCTTCCCTCTGGCGGGCGTTGTTTTGAACTTGGGTTTGGCATGGCAGTCAGCAGCTTCCCGCATCGGAAACAGGCCGTGGATTTGGGTTTCGCAGCTGGCCTGCTTTTTGTAGCTTTAGGGACCTCTCTGGGGGCGGTAGGTGGAGTCCTACTCCAGTTGAGGCCACCACAGCATCTGTTTCTGACCAGATCAAGCTCTACATCGGCTGCCAGCACATACCAGCGCTGAAGATCTTGAGGGGCCCCTCTGGAGATACACCTTTGGTAGACCTTCTCCTTCAGGCCATCTTTGTAGGCCTCCATCAGGGCCTCCTGGGACCAACCACGCATGTGGCACGCCAAGTCCCGGAATTCCTGGGTGTATTCAGCCACTGACCTCCGCCCCTAGTTTATGGTTTTCATCCAAATCTTGCCTTACGTTCCGCAAGGGGGTCTTCAAATCGGGCTCGTAGGGCCCTCATAAACATGGAGAAATCCCTCAGCTGGGGGGCACCCGCATCATTGTGAAGGGAGACCATCCATTGTGCCGCCGTCCCTTCCAGGGCCCTGGCGAGACACCTCACTTTGGCTGCTTCTGAGGTAAAGTCGTCCCCGTGCTCCTCCATGTGATTCCAAATTTGGGCTAGGAAGAATCCCAAATCTTGGGAATCTCCTCCGTATTTTACTTCCAAGCGGGGAACCTTCGGAAGTCGATGCCTCCTGGGGGCTGCCCTCCCTGCAGTGGGGGCTTGAGCCGCTGCAGCCGCTTGAGTTTTTTCTTCAGTATCACCAGGGGCGTCTCCTCCCCTCTCTTCACACGCCGGTAAAACATACCTTTCCCGAGCTCTCCTGTTCTCAAGAGCTTCGGTTAGTTAGGAGATGCAGGGCTTGGGTCAGTAGGAGGTCTTTTTTGTCTGCCTCCCGCCAAGTTGCTACCTCCCGCCGGCGTCTGGCAGTGGTTACTCCAGAAGAAACATCGTCGTCAGGATTTTCCGTTTCTGTTTGCCCCACGCTTAACAACCACCTGGCTCGGCCTGGCTTCTCCTCCATTTGCAAATCAGATAGCCATCCGATTTCCTCCCGAGACGATGCCGCAGCTCCCATATCCTCTTGATCCCTGCCTTGGTTAGACATTTCTTTGCACACGGAAGCAAAAATATATCTCCGGGATGGCTGGTTATGCGGAGGTCAGGATTCCGGAAGTTACCTCCTAATGAAATCACTGAGTCTTGAGCCAAACGTCCAAAACTTCAAAAGGATTTATTGGGAGTAAATAAAAATATGTCTATGGTCTTTTTAGAATTGCAAGCGGATCTTGCTCAACGTCAGATGTGCCTCATTCAAAACCCAAGAAAGAACTCCCTCCGCTCCGTTTTGGTAGAGGAAAATTTATTTATTTATTTTATTTATTTGAGCACTTATATACTGCCCTTCTCCCGAAGGACTCAGGGCGGTGCACAGCCGATCCTACCCCAAAACACTATACAAAAATTAAAATGAATTAAATAATTTAGGCTGTATTAATTAAAAAGTTTACCCTCCCCCATAACTAATTAAAAACCCCAGATATTAAAACCCAATTTAAAACGGGAGACAAAGTTAAAATCTTGTGTCAGCCTAGGCCAGCCTGCTCAAAGAGCCAAGTTTTTAACGCCCGTCTGAAGGCTCTCAGGTCCGTGCTGGTGCGTATCTCTGGGGGCAGACTATTCCAGAGGGCGGGGGCCCCCACAGAGAAGGCCCTACTCCTGGGGGCCGCCAGGCGGCACATAGAAGCCGACGGCACCCAGAGAAGGGAACGCACAGGTCTGTTGGAGATCACTGGCAGAACGCGGTCCTGCAGGTAGCCTGGCCCAATGCCATGGATCGCTTTAAAGGTCAAAACCAGAACCTTAAAGCGAACCCGGAAAGCCACACGCATGTGCAGTGAGGTAAGTTTGTCTGCAGCTCACGTGCCAGCACAAATGGCTCTGCGTGCCACCTGTGGCATGCGTGCCATAGGTTCACCATCATGGGCCTAAGCCACTTCTGACAGATGGGAGTCCAATCTTTTCTTGAAAATCTTAAGTGATGACGCTCCCACAACTTCCGAGGGCAACTTCTGTTCCATTGGTTGATTGTTCTCACTGTCAGAAAGTTTCTCCTTATTTCCAGGTTGAATCTCTCCTTGATCAGTTTCCATCCATTATTCCTTGTCTGGCCTTCGGGCACTTTAGAAAATAGCTTGACCCCTTCATCCTCTCTGTGGCAGCCCCTCAAATATTGGAAGGCTGCTATCCTGTCTCCCCTGGTCCTTCTCTTCCCTAGACTAGCCAGGCCCAGTTCCTGTAATCGTTCTTCATATGTTTTAGTCTCCAGTCCCCTAATCATCCTGGTTGCTCTTCCCTGCACTCTTTCTAGAGTTTTGCCGGCTCTTTTAAAGGTAAAAAGTTTTGTATCTCTTTTTTTTTCTATCCTTTTCTTCTGCCCTTTTGTGCTTCTTTTTATACCTTATTTATTTTCCTTGGTTACTGTGATGGTAGTTTTATTTATTCCTTTCTTCCCTATATTTTGAAAAAGTTTCTGAGCTCCAGTTCCCTCCTATCTTATTATTTAAGATTTGCCGTATTTGTTTGATTGATATTTATGAATCCTATTCTTCCCTCGATTTCTAATTTTCCACTCTTGCCCTTATTATTTGCCTGTTTATTTTTTTTTCTCTTTTATTTTCTGCCCTGTATTTATTTTTAGTCTCTACCCAGGTCTTCCCTCTCTGCTTATTGGCTTCCTTCAGGCTTAATTTATTGCCTTCACTTCTCTCCTTTGCTGCTCTGGCCTCTTGTTGTTTTCTCTGTCAGATCCTTTCTGCCCTTTGGTGCTCGAGTCTTTTCAGTCTCATCGCCGCTCCGGTCAGCTTTTTAGGCCTGCCCTGCACCTTTCTAGTCAGCTCAGATCTGCTGTCTGGTCTGCTCCACTCAGTCCTCCATTCAGTTCCATCTTGTCAGAAGAAATATCCTTCTGGGTTGAGTTTCCAAGTGGGGAAAAAGACACTGGAAACATGGAGGCTGTTTGGAAAGAGGGTTTAGTGGCGGACAGGACCACATGGGTTTCAGGTCCTACGTGGCTGACCACATGGAGTGGAGAGTGAGTGATATTTATACCCTCTCTTGGGCTTTGAACTTGAGCTTTCTGTTCCTGTGGCAAGGGCATATATTCTATTGGTTGCTTTCAGATTCCCAGGGGGCTATGCAGGGGTCACAGCTGAGGTTGTCTGTGTTGGAAGAAATATCCTTCTGGGTTCATTTCCAAGTGGGGAAAAAGACACTGGAAACATGGAGGCTGCTTGGAAAGATGGTTTAATGGTGGACAGGACCACATGGCTTGGAGCTCCAAAGTGAAAAGGACGATCACATGCTTCAAGAGGAAACGGGCCCATTTCCAGCCTTCCCGAACTTCCGGGAGGCCCTTTGTTCGCCCTCCCTGAGCCTCCGCACACGTCCGGTACTTACCTGCAACCAAAATGGGCCAGGTGGGGACTCCTGGGAGGGGCGGGGTGGGGAAGCCGGAGCCAGCCAGGAGTGGGATTTGCGGGTTCTCTGAACTGCACAGAATCTTAGCTAGGGGCTTGTTGTAGTTCGTTGCCAGCCAGTGCAGCCGGCAGAGGTATCGGCTTTATAGAGTGGTATTAGTATCTCACTTGATCTCAATTGTATCCTTCTGTTAATGCAATTTAGGACTGTGTTGGCCTTTTTGGCTGCTGCTGCACACGGCTGGCTCCTATTTAACTGGTTGTCCACTAAAACTCCAAGATCCCTCTCACAGTTACTGCTGTTGAGCCTGGGATCCTGCTCATAGTGGAATCCTCTCTTTCAACAGACTTCCTTGCTTTTGCTGCACTGCCCATTGGCTTATTTTCTTCCTCCCTCTGTTAATGCAACTTAGGATTTTGTATCCTAAGGCTGCTAACATCGAGGCACGCATCTCCTCGCCTGGCCTCTCATGACTGTGGGGATGCTGCAACAGTCGTAAATGGGAAAAGGGATCATAAGTCACTTTTTTCAGTGCCATTGTAACTTTGAATGGTCACTCCACACAATCAAAGTACCAGCAAAGGAGGGGAAAAAAAACTCCAGAGACGTTCCTGAGACAGGAAGTCTAGTCCTGCCAAGAACATAAAAAGGGTTAATGGAGAGGCAGTTTCTGTAAGCAATACCAGAATATTTCCTTCCTGCCTTCCTTACAGGATTAGACCAGTAATTTCTTCTAACAACCGGTTCCCCGAACTGCTTAGAATGTTAACAACCGGTTCTAGCGAATAGGTGTGAATTGGTAGAATCCCACCCCTGCCACCTGGTGTTTCGGCTTCTAAAGTGCATGCGTGCGCCGGCCAGCTGTTCTTCATGCATGCATGTGCATTAGAAACCGGAAGACCAGGTAGCTGGCGACATGCGCGCACTGGGAGCTGCTCTTCCAGTTTCTGGAGCTCTTGCGTGTGTGAAGACCAGTTGGCTGGTGCGCATGGGAACCCGGGAGAGCAACAGGCTATGGCTGGTGTGTCTGGAGCCATGGCTCTGTGTGCCACTTCTGGCATGCGTGCCATAGGTTCGTCATCATGATATAAAATCTCCTGCTTGAGCAGTGGGTTAGACTAGAAGACCCCCAAGGTCCCTTCCAGCTCTATTCCGATTGATCAATATTTCTCCACCGAGCAGCCTCTTGTCCCAAGTCCCCTGCTGGACTTACCTGCCCGCCATTCTGGGGGTCCCATCCAGCCACCAGCAGGTGGGCCGAGAGCTCCGGGTGCTGGTAGCTGAGGCCTTTGACCAACGTGGCTGCAGCCAGGACCCGCGGGGTCACCTCCGTCTCCAGGCTGTGGAGGAGAAAGGAAAAGGCTGAGCGTGCTCCCTTGTGCCTCGGTTTCTCTCTTTCCGTTTGAAGTTTGGGAAGGCAGGTCCCAAGTGGATCTCTTGAAGACCTTGGGGCTCGCCGGTCACTGGTGTGAAAGCTGCGACTGCAGTTTCTGGGACATTTGATCAAGGGCTTCTCAGGGGGTCATTCACACAACGCTTTTAACTTGGGTGTCGAGTTTTATTTTATTTTATTTGGTTTGTCAATTGCTTACAAGATAATAAATATAAATAAAAATGTAGTTATGAATACACGAATACATATAAGAAAAATAAAAGAAACAATAGAACGGTAGGCACGTTGGTGCGCTTATGCACGCCCCCTACAGACCTCTTAGGAAAGGGGTGAGGTCAATAGTAGACAGTCTAAGGTTAAAGTTTTTGGGGTTTGGGGAAGAATCCACAGAGTCAGGTAGAGTATTCCAGACTTTGATCACTCTGTTGCTGAGGTCATATTTTCTGCAATCAAGTTTGGTACGATTAACCTTGAGTTATGCCATTTTCTGGGCTTTGTCCTGTACAGCAAAGAGCCTGGAATTGCATCCCATGCTAAGTCCCTACCAAGTAACCCGGATTAAAAATAATTACAGGCAGGGATGGGCTGCTGGGGGTTCGCAGGGGTTCGGGAGAGCCCTGTTCTGACCCAGGGTTTCGTCCAAATTAAGGAAACGCAAACTGAGTGTAACATCAAAACCTATTTTAATGCAATGCTGGGAAGTTCTTGCATTCCCATCCAAAACTCATTAGACACAATTCTCTGAGACAAGCTCACGCCTTTCAGGGTCGTAGAAGGCTGCCAAGAAACAGAAGTCCAATTACTAGAATATAAACCGACAGAAGTTCCAGCGAAGAGAAACCAGAGTTCTCAGGGCTTCAATGAGGAATCAGAATCTAATGAACTTCTTTGCTTCCTGCAAAGAGCACGTCACCGAGGACTGACTTTTATCCCTGATGGGAGGAGCAATTGCCTTACTCCCCAGTCACCCCTGCTGCTTCAGCTACTCTCTCCTCCTAGCAGCTCTGCGCACACATGCGCACTGAGAACAGGCTCCTCTGCTTCGGGGTCCTCTGAGAACAGGCTCTTCTGAACGGGGTCCTCTGCTTCATTGCTACCAGACTCCGAAGGCTCCGAAGGCAGCACGCCACTCTCAGATGGTCCTGGCCCCATCCCTGCATTGGATGCAGGACCCTCGTCCAAATCCTCGCCAGACTCCCTGATTGGTTCCCTTCTGTCCTCACTGTCCGATACCTCTGCCAGCTGCACCGGCTGGCAACGAACTACAACAAGCCCCTAGCTAAGATTCTGTGCAGTTCAGAGAACCCCCAAATCCCATTCCTGGCTGGCTCCGCCTACCCCACCCCGCCCCTCCCAGGAGTCCCCACGTGGCCCATTTTGGTTGCAGGTAAGTGCCGCACGCGCGCGGAGGCTCAGGGAGGGTGAAAAAAGGGCCTCCCGGAAGTTCGGGAAGGCTGGAAATGGGCCCGTTTCCTCTTGAAGCATGTGACCGTCCTTTTCACTTTGGAGCTCCAAGCCATGTGATCCTGTCCACCATTAAACCATCTTTCCAAGCAGCCTCCATGTTTCCAGTGTCTTTTCCCCCACTTGGAACTGAACCCAGAAGGATATTTCTTCCAACACAGACAACCTCAGCTGTGACCCCTGCATAGCCCCCTGGGAGCCTGAAAGCAACCAACAGAATACATGCCCTTGCCACAGGAACAGGAAGCTCAAGTTCAAAGCCCAAGAGAGGGTATAAATATCACTCACTCTCCACTCCATGTGGTCAGCTGCCCAGGACTTGAAACCCATGTGGTCCTGTCCGCCACTAAACCCTCTTTCCAAACAGCCTCCATGTTTCCAGTGTCTTTTTCCCCACTTGGAAACTCAACCCAGAAGGATATTTCTTCCGACAAGATGGAACTGAATGGAGCAGACCAGACAGCAGAACTGAGCTGACCAGAAAGCTGCACGGCAGGCCGAGAGAGCTGACCGGAGCGGCGATGAGGCTGAAAAAACTCGAGCACCAAAGGGCAGAAAGGATCTGGCAGAGAAAACAACAAGAGGCCAGAGCAGCAAACGAGAGAAGTGAAGGCAATAAATTAAGCCTGAAGGAAGCCAATAAGCAGAGAGGGAAGACCTGGGTAGAGACTAAAAATAAATACAGAGCAGAAAATAAAAGAGAAAAATAAATAAATAAACAGGCAAATAATAAGGGCAAGAGTGGAAAATTAGAAATCGAGGGAAGAATAGGATTCATAAAGATCAATCAAACAAATACGGCAAATCTTAAATAATAAGATAGGAGGGAACTGGAGCTCAGAAACCTTTTCAAAATATAGGGAAGAAAGGAATAAATAAAACTACCATCACAGTAACCAAGGAAAATAAATAAGGTATAAAAAGCACAAAAGGGCAGAAGAAAAGGATAGAAAAAAAAAAGAGATACAAAACATTTTACCTTTAAAAGAGCCGGCGAAACTCTAGAAAGAGTGCAGGGAAGAGCAACCAGGATGATTAGGGGGACTGGAGACTAAAACATATGAAGAACGATTACAGGAACTGGGCCTGGCTAGTCTAGGGAAGAGAAGGACCAGGGGAGACAGGACAGCAGTCTTCCAATATTTGAAGGGCTGCCACAGAGAGGAGGAAGGGGTCAAGCTATTTACTAAAGCACCAGACAAGGAATAATGGATGGAAGCTGAACAAGGAGAGATTCAACCTGGAAATAAGGAGAAACTTTCTGACAGTGAGAACAATCAACCCATGGAACAGAAGTTGCCTTCGCCAAGTGGTGGGAGCGCCATCATTGGAGGCTTTGAGGAAGAGATTGGACTGCCATTTGCCAGAAATGGTGTAGGGTCTCCCACTTGGGTAGGGGGTTGGACTAGATGACCTACAAGGCCCCTTCCAACTTTGTTAATCATCTGATTGTGTGCTGTCAAGTCATTATCGAATCTTATCCACCACACAGAGGTTCTCCAAGACAATCTGTTCTTATCCCATCCTAACGTCCCTATCCTAATGTTTTAACCCTTCCCACGATGCCCCCCACGGCCGTCGGTCCTTCCCCCTTGTTTGAGGTTGTCTTCCTTCCGAGAAAAAGCCG
The DNA here is from genome assembly GCA_023653725.1 of Bungarus multicinctus. Taxonomy (NCBI): domain Eukaryota; kingdom Metazoa; phylum Chordata; class Lepidosauria; order Squamata; family Elapidae; genus Bungarus; species Bungarus multicinctus. The sequence goes on along the minus strand of CM042834.1, from coordinate 9,800,184 downwards.
AGATTCCCGCCAACGGCCGCTCATTGCATCTCTCCACCTCCAGGGGGCGCCAACTAAGCTTCTCCACAGTTGGCAGGGAAATTTCCCGCTTGCTCTGTCAACCTCCGCCACTGAAGCCACATAGCAACTGCTGACGCAAGGACCTTCTCTTCAGCCATTGGCTGGGTGATCCCATACTGGGGTTTTGCTGCCCCCCCCCATCCCTCCTAACCCGGTGCTAACGCTCCCAGTGGAAGAAATGCGGGTTCAAACTTCGAGGGCGAATTTAGGATTAGAATAGAGCAGGAAGGGTCCTTCGAGGTCTTCTAGTCCAACCCCCTGCTCAGGCAGGAAATCCCACACCATTTCAAACAGTAAACCTCTCAGTCGTGTTTAAGCGTTCAAGGAAATTCAGCCCAGGATCCATGCACATCTATGGAGCAGGCTGAGGGGACCCACAGAAGCCTCCCAGCAGAGAAAGCCATTAGGAGCTCTAAGGTGGCCTTCGTGAATAACAAAATAACAGAGTTGGAAGGGACCTGAGAGGTCTTCTAGTCCACCCCCCCCCTGCTCAGGCAGGAAACTCTTATAACGTTTCAGTCAAAGGGTTGTCCAATCTCTTCTGAAAAATTCCAGTGTTGGAGCATTCACAACCTCTGGAGGGAAGTTGTTCCATAGTCTAATCTGGAGGAAACGTTCCTATATCTAACTATTTTTCACAAAGAAGAGAGAGTCAACCTTTTCTCCAAAGCACCTGAAGACAAAAACAAGAAACAATGGATGGAAACTAATCCTGGAGAGAAGCAACTTAGAACGGAGGGGAAATTTCCTGACAAGTTAGAACAAGTTGCGGCAGCTTCATCACTTGAGATTTTGAAGAAGAGATTAGAATTAGAATTCTTTTATTGGCCCAGTGTGATTGGGACACACAAGGAATTTGTCTTGGTGCAAATGCTCTCGGTGTACATAAAAGGAAAAGACACATTCATAAAGTGTCAAGAGTCACAAGGTAAGACACTTAGTGATAGTCATAGGCTACAATAAGCAATCAAATCATACTAGGAAACAGTCAATATACATCGTTAGGATATAAATAACAAGGTTACAGTCATACAGTCATAAGTGAGAGCAGATGGGTGATAAGGTGTGATGAGAAGATTAATAGTAATAGTACCGCAGACATTTAAATAGTTGCACAGTGTTGAGGAAATTATTTGTTTAGCAGAGTGATGGAGTTTGGGGAAAAAACTGTTCTTGTGTCTAGTTGTTCTGGTCACAAGCACAGTTTTTTTCCCAAAAGCCATCCCTCCGCTAAACAAATAATTCCCTCAACACCGTGCAACTATTTACAAAGTCTGCGGTATTATTGGACTGCTATTTGTTGGAAATGGTGTAGGGTCTCCTCCTTGGGGGAGGGGTTGGACTAGATCAGCGGTAGGGAACCTTGGCTCTTTTATCACTGATGGACTTCAACTCCCAGAATTCCTGAGTAAGCCATAAACTTTCCCCATCCCTGGTCTAGTGGTTTTTCAGTTGTGAGGGAAATCAATTTTTGACTTAAATGGGACTGTTTAATATACAAATGTAGGACATATAAAGAATATTGATCATTCAAGTCAAAAATTAGGACATTTGTATATTGAACAATCCCATTCAAATCAAAAATTGATTTTCCTCACAACTGAAAAACCAGTAGGCCAGGGATGGGGAACTTTTTATAGCTCATTCGGGAATTCTGGGAGTTGAAGTCCATAAGTGATAAAAGAGCCAAGGTTCCCTACCACTGGACTAGATGACTTACAAGGTCCCTTCCAACTCTGTAAATCCATATGCTTCATTCTACAAAAACAAAACAGTTGGCACCTTTCAGTCTGTAATTATTCTCCCACTCATTTGTGGTGGGAAAATCCACTTGAACTCAGGAGTGCATAGCGCTGCCTTGCAAATATCAATCGGAAAATAAAAAAGCAGAGTTTAGAAAGCACTTCAGGCAACACCCAAAATAGCAACAGAATTCTTGACCTTGGAGGTCCGGTACTTTCCAGGTACTTTCCAACTGCTCGCTGCAGGGAGCGCTTGATTCCCCCTGACGGGAGCCAATGGGATCTGTCCTTTGGCCACTGCCTTTTCTGGGAAATCAAGTGATAAAAAAGAAGCCCCGTTTTTATAATGGCCACCAGAGGGCGGTGCTATATCAATAACAGTTTCCCCATCAAGGTTGAGCTGGAAGATTTGACTCTCTCAGAAACAGCAATGAATGAACAAACGGCTTTCATCATAAGAGGATTGCTTGAGGCACCTTTTCCCCTTGTTTAGAGGGGAATAGAACAGAATAGGATGGAATGGAATGGAATAGAATAGAATAGAATAGAATAGAATAGAATAGAATAGAATAATAGACTTGGAAAGGACCTTGGAGGTCCTCTAGTCCAACCCCTTGCCTAGGCAGAAAACCCTACACCACTTCAGACAAACAGTTATCCAACATCTTTTTTAAAAAGTTCTAGTGTTGGAGCATTCAGAGGCCCAGGGAAAAAAAAACACAGTTAAAATGGACACCTAACATCAAAAACGTCATCAAAAAAGCACAACAAAGAATGTTCTTTCTGGGCCAACTCAGAAAGCTCAAACTGCCCAAGGAGCTGCTGATCCAGTTCTACAGTGGAATTATTGAGCCTATCATCTGCACCTCTATAACTGTCTGGTTTGGCTCTGCAACCCAACAGGACAGACACAGACTTCAGAGGATAATTAGGACTGCCGAAAAAACAATTGCTACCCACTTGCCTTCCATCGAGGATCCGTATACTGCATGAGTCAAAAAGAGGGCTGTGAAAATATCTACAGACCGCTCACATCCTGGACACAAACTGTTTCAACTCCTACCCTCAAAACGACGCTAGAGCACTGCACACCAGAACAACTAGACACAAGGACAGTTTTTTCCCGAAAGCCATCACCCTGCTAAACATCTAATTCCCACAAAAAATGGCATTCTGTGATCGAAAGACTGTCCTGCTTTATGTACATTGGGAATTTCAAAGCTTTAATCACTATCTTGATGTTTTTGACCCCTACCCCTTATGAAGATGAGGAACATATGGGCCGATGATTGCCTTGGCGGCTAATTTCCACCCTTCTCTCTCCTGTTCATCCCTGATCACTACTGATCAGGAGTGTCGGGCCTACTCTATCTAGATCCCACTTTGTGCTCTGCTGATCTCTCCTCCTTCTGTTCAGATCTGCTACCCTGCCGGTTGGTGCCCCTTGGATGTGCTTTCCTTTCTGGGACCAGAAAATAAGCAGAGCTGGAGACCACTCTGGGGCTGGGCTTCTATGGTAGAGGAGGACCCCCGGTAGGCTCCCGTGAGCAGCTCTGTAAACTTCCTCACCTGTGGAGCTCCAGCTGGTAATTGATCAGATCGACCATGGCCTGAGCATCAGCTGCAGAGCCGGAAAGGGCGCAGTAAATCCGGTCGTGCAGCGGCTCTAACTTGTTGAAGAAGCAGTTGACCACCGATTGCCTGGAAAGAAGAAGGCAAGATGTTGAAAGCAATCGGAATAGAATTAGAATTAGAATAGAATATAGAATAGAATTAAGAATAGAATATAGAATAAAGAATAGAATTTAGAGTAGAATTAAAATAGAATAGAATTAAGAATAGAATACAATAGAATTAAGCATAGAATATAGAATAGAATAAGAATAGAATAGAATATAGAATACAATAGAATTAAGAATATAGAATAGAATAGAATATAGAATACACTAGGATTAAGAATAGAACAGAACAGAATAGCACAGGACAACAGAACAGAATAGAACAGAATTATTTATTTATTCCTTTATTTATTTATGGAAATTTATATTGCCGCCTGTAGGAATCAAGACTCAGGACCGCATGGAGATGAGACAAGCTGCTTTCTTTATTGTCAGGTTGAGAATAAGAAGAGCTGTCTGCTCTCTTGCCAGAGTTCGTTCTATCTCTCTATATCCATAGTAGCATACCAGTGGTTATTTATACACTATACATCTATTTAGACAACCTTTGTTACTGTCTGCTTAAGCAGTTTATACATTCATTTCCAGTTAGGATTAACTTTTAATTAAGATTAACATACGCTTCAGTTCCTGCCTTTGTTCCTTCCTATCTAGGTGTTAAGGTCTTGTTTCCTCCAGGTAAATATGCAAATGTTTCCCCCAAGTAAACATGCAAACGTTGCACTTTGCACGGAATGTTCTTTGTCTGAGGTTTGCCATCCAAGACAAGAATATCCAGAAAGCACAATGCCTACAGCCGCCTATTCACACTTACTGGCCAAGTGTGACACAAGGAATTTGTCTTCAGTACATAAGCTATAGTGTACATACAAGCAACAAATGATAAATCAGGATCATAATCATCAAAATACATTCATCATAAATCATAAGGAAAAATACCAATGATAGTCGTGGGATACTAAATAAGCGAATAACATAATCATACTAGGATACTAAAACAAAAAATTGTAAGAGGACTGAGAGAGACACAAGGCCCTTCACATGATCATCTTACCGCACTTTCTGCTTTGGTGCACTTCCCATACTTCACACCGCCAGCAAGACTGGGCTGGCCTGGTAAGCCTAAAGATGCTTCGTCCTACCTCCCCGCTCCCTTTGCAAAGCAGGTTTCTCCCCTTCCCTGGCATCAGCTGCAGGTAAACTCACATTCCAGCAAGAATCACCTGCCCTGCGTGGGCATTTCATTTCTCTTTGGTGAAATCAGGAGTCTCCAAACCTGGCAAATTTAAGATGTGCGGACTTCAACTCCCAGAATTCCCCAGCCAGCACATGGGGAATATGCTTTAAGGTGCTGCCTTAAATCTCACCCAGTTCATCTCCTGGTAGGATTAAGCCAACTTTGGCTGATGTGGAAAGAATCAGTTAATACTCGTGTTTCCCCGAAAAATAAGACCCCGTCTATATTTTTTTGCCACCCAAAAAAAAAAAAAGGCCACAGGTCTTATTTTCGGGGGATGTCACTCACTGACTAACCTCACTTCCTGGCCTCCTTTTCGCTGTCAGAAACCTTCAGGAATTTCTTCTTCTGCGGCCGGCAAGGGCTTTCCTGAAGGCCTCCGAGAGCTGAAAACAGAGCTCCGGATCGAGTGACAGCTGTGTTATCATCTACAGAGGCCTTAAGGAAAACCTTGTCAGCCTTGCCGGGGCGCAGAAGAAAATGGGACGGCAAGGCAGGTTGTCGGGGTGTGTGAGGACTGGCTACAACTGTCAAAGATAAGTAGTAGGGCAGCTCCACCGCCATCCCCACCCTAGATTAATTTTTACCTGTGCACTCTGGAGTGGGCGGGGATCGTAATTAAGGCTTATTTTTGGGGGGGAGGTAGGGCTTATATTGGGCGCACATGGAAAAAACCAAGCTAGGACTTACTTTCAGGGTAGGTAGTATTTTCAGGGAAAGGGGTACTGGGATGGGGGACGCTAGGAAATCCCACGGAGGAGAGAATAGGATGGGTGGCTTGGGAAAAAAAAAAAACACCCTGGCTAAGGCAAGAGCAAAGGACTTCTTGGTCCAGCGGATCACCAAGAGTTCACTTGAAGGAGACGGTCCACTTCTCCTCTGTGCAATGAAAGATATTAGGCCTCTCTTACGTGCACCCAGATACACAGATTCCGTCAGCCATTACCGAAGAAAACTCGGGAGTCAGAGCCAGGATGGACCCCGCTCATCAAACTCCACGGCCATGATGGTGGTCTGTAGAGGAGAAAAGGAAAAAAGTATTATTTGTAGAGCAGTTAGAGAAATTTTTCTGTATTCGCACCAGTGGTGGATTTGTAAGCTGTACAGATGCAGATGGTTAACTCAACAAAACACCAATGCAAAGTATTTATTATTGGTTCATCGGGTATCTTTCCGACTCACATTTGTGATGAAGTTCTTCTTTATGGTCAATACTCTGGATATATGCCTTGTAGGTAAAAGATGGTTATCTTCTAACCAAGCGGTAGGGAACCTGGGCTATTTGATCACTGATGGACTTCAACTCCCAGAATTCCTGATTGGAGCATAACGTTTCCCATCATGGCCTAGGGTTTTTCAGTTGGAGGGGACATCAATTTTTGACGGAATGGGACTGTGTTCATATACAAATGTAGGACATATAAAAATATGATCTTCAAGTCAAAAATAGGACATGTAATTGACAATCCATCAAATCTCAAAAAAGGAGTTCCCCCAACCTGAAAAACAGTAGGCCAGGATGGGGAAACTTTTTATCGCTCATTCAGGGAATTCTGGGAGTTGAAAGTCCATAAGTGATAAAGCGCCCAAAGTTTCCGACCTGTCCTAACCCATCTCGTAGCGATGATTAGAAAGCAGCGCCATGAGTTAGGCAATCACGGCACAAAGTGAGGAAAAACTCACCCACAACCCAAGGGTAATTAGGGACCAAAGGATTACAGATGTTGGCCACGTGACATGAACTCATTTCCCAGGTTACCATGCTGGTTCCTAAGGGGCAAAGTCACAATTGCTACCTACGTATGCCAATTACACTACCATGGTGGACAGCAAAGAACATACAGCGCCTACTGTGATTGCTGTGAATGCGACTGGTGTAGGGGAGGGCATAAGACCAGCAAATGCTTAGCTCCATTCAATGCGCCCCGACTCTAACCGAAGTAGGGGTGACAGCGTGGTAAAAAAAAAGTTAATTTAATCGATCCCAGACAACTCACTGAAAGATTATGTGGTTGCAGTTGGTTTTGTATCGTTGCCAGCAGCTGAAAACAAAACAAAGCGAAAATCTGGCAGGGGGATCTCACAGCGTTTTTGGCAAAACGCTTCTCTTCCCCTTTTATCGAATCCGATCTTTAGAATAACAGAGTTTTTAGGGACCTTGGAGGTATCCGTCAACCCCCGCTCAATAGGAGGCCCTGTACCATCAAGAGAAGTGGCTCTCCAGCTCCCCTTAAATGATTCCAGTGAGGGCCACCACCCTTTTGAAGGGAAGCCAGTCTCTCATTAATTCCTCCCTGTCAGGAAAATTCTCCTAGTTCTAGGTGCTCTATACTGGTCAGTTTCAAACATTGCTTCTTGTCCTGACCCCTCAGGGGCGGGCTTGGAGGATAGCTTGACGCTATGCTTTGGGGCAGCCCCTGAGATATATTGGACATATCATGTCGCCCCAGTCCTTCTTTTCATAAAATTAATAGAATGTCAGGTCCTCCAGAACCGTTCTTTAAGGTTTCAGCCTCAGTCCCTAAATATCTTGGTGATCTTCTCCTGCACTTTTTCTAGAGCAATGATGCGTGAACCTTTTTGTTGTGGTGTGCCGGAAAGAGCGGTGAGTGGCCGGCAAGCACAATGCAATGTTCCCACACACAACCGCCGCAACCCTCCACCCTGCCCCCTTACCGCACTGGGCTGCGTGCGCACACTACCTTGATTTTCAGCTCGG
>CM042834.1:9580247-9792247 GCA_023653725.1 Bungarus multicinctus | reverse complement strand
CAGAGCAAGCCGGCGATTGGCCAAGCTCAACCAATAGAAAAAAAGGATCTCTAATGTCGTCATTGTTGCTAGGCGGACGCCCAGGCGCAACCGGCCACAGAGAGGAGGGGAAAGGAAACCGAAAGATCCGTTGTGAAATCCCCACCCAGGCACCTCCGCCTCTTGGGGGATCTGAAGGGCAGAACTGGGGGGGCTCGGAAAAGAGGGTGAGGGGTTTCTCTGGGCCTGGGAGGGGCCGTCTTAAACAGCATTATGGCCCCCCAGGGAAAGCAGTGTCCTTGGGCCCCTACGACAACTACTCATAAGAAATGTACACGGTCGATAAAATTAAACATATTTATTTTATTGGCGCTTCCCACAAAATCGGGGTTGAAGCATTAAACACATGCTGTGCACCAACCCCTAATCAACAGGATAAGCATTTGAACAATGCACGAGGCTTGAAAAACATAATAATACTCAGTAAGCCCCACAGTTGCTTTATTAATATCAGGGGTCCCCAAGCTTGACCACTTTAAGACATGTGAACTTCAACTCCCAGAATTCCTCCTCCAGTCATGTTAGCTCAGGAATTCTGGGAGTTGAAGTCTACACGTCTTAAAGTGGCCAAGTTCGGAGACCTGATTGATATGATGCAAAATGCCTTGAAGGGTTACCATACAAAGATTAGTATGGGGCCCCTATGCTCGTGGGGCCCACAGGCAAGGGCCCATCAGGCCTAGGCATTAAAACAGGCCTGGCTGGGCACATATCCCTTTCAGAGCCCACACAGCCGATTGCAGCTGGCCATTTGGGGGAAGTGGGAAAAAAGGAATAAATTTAGATGGCTGCTCCTTCCTTTTTTTTTAAATTTATTGTTTTATTTTAATTATAAGAATACAACATGGTACAGCCGATCTGGCATTACAATTGTTATGCATATATACATTTTACTTCATCATTTATAATCTCTTCCTTTGATATATTATTTACTGATTATTCTAATCATCATAGCTACTTACCTTCTTCTATGTAACCATTTATAAAATTTATTCCATGTTTCATAGTATTTAGATTCTCCTTTGTTTTTTTTTAATTCTAGAGTTTACCTATCTTATTCTGCACATGCCATAATTTTTCTTATTATCTCTGTTTCTGGAAGTATGGTTTCATTTTTCCAGTATTGTGCATATATTATTCTAGCAGCTGTCAATGCATGTACTATTAGATACATTAAATCCTTCCTATATCTTTCTGATATTATTCCTAGGAGAAAAAAATCCGGTTTAAATGGAATACACTCTCCCACCATTTGTTCACTCATGTCTGAATCAGTCTCCAATATTTTTTTGCAGCATTGCAAGTCCACCACATATGAAAAAAATGTGCCTTTTGAAGGACCAGATGATGGAATGGTATGTGCAGAGGAAGCCCTGGGAAGGACCAGATGATGGAATGGTATGTGCAGAGGAAGGGTCATATGTGGAGATAGGACCCAGGTACGGATGGAATGGACATGAGAGTGAGGAATATGAATTCTGATCAAACATTTTCTCTTGTCTTCATTTCTTTGCCTTAAGCAGCCTTCCTGTTGCTGGAAGAAATATCCTTCCGGGTTCAGTTCCCAGTGGGGAAAAAGACACTGGATTCATGGAAGTTGCTTGGAAGGATGGCTTTAATGGTGGACAGGACCACCTGCCTTGGAGCTCCTGAGCGAAAAGGGAAGAGATGCCGAGAGTCCCTGGGTTTTATGCCCTCTCTGGGCTTTGAACCTGCTTCCTGTTCCTGTGCGCAAGAAATGTGTCCTAATTGGTTGTCAGACTCCCATGGGGCCATGCAGGGGTAGCTTGGTGATGCAACCTTCCCAAGTATCATGGAGTGAGATAGGTAGAAGGCTAATGTTCTCATGCCCTGATCCCATCACCCTGGATCTGAAGGGGGGGAGGCAGGAAGCTGCTTTGTCTTTAAATGCATGTTTCCTCTTTTCTCAACTAGGGAAATACAATATTCTGCCTTTTTAATATTTCCTAGAATATTTCATTCTTCTAGGAGAGGGGTGGGGGCTGGCTTTCAAAAGTGCCTGTAGGCCAGACAAGGAATAATGGATGGAAACTGAACAAGGATAAATTCAACCTGGAAATAAGCAGAAACTTTCTGACAGTGAGAACAATCAACCAATGGAACAGAAGTTGCCCTCAGAAGTTGTGGGAGCACCATCATTTGAGACTGTCAAGAAGAGATAGGACTCCCATCTATCAGAAATGGTGTAGGGTCTCCCGCTTGGGCAGGGGGTTGGACTAGATGACCTACACGGCTCCTTCCAACTCTAATTATCTGTTTATCTGTTAATCAATGCAGCTGGTAGAACATACCTCTGGGATTTCCCAGCCCATCTTGGACAGTCCTTGGGTGGTGGAAAAGAGGTCTATGGGCTATGGCTGTCGGGAAACTCCAGAAGAAGGATCTTCAAAGAAAGACTTGGCAAGTTTAAGACTTGTGGACTTCAACTCCCAGAATCCCTGAGCTAACATGACCTGAGGAAGAATTCTGGGAGTTGAAGTCCACAAGTCTTAAAGCTGTCAAGTTTGAAGACCCCTGCTCTACACCGTAGAATATGCCCTCTGGGGTTCCCCAATTTAGAAGTGGGAGCTGTCCTGGAGGACTAATCCAGGCAAACTCCTTCTTACCTGTTTTTTCCATGGAAAGGCTTCAGCTGCTGTCAACTGGCTGGCCTACCTTAGAGGACTGTTGTGAGAGGAAAGGAATGAAAACATTCAGACCCTGCAGAGATGGAACTCAACCGAGGCCTAATGGTTTGCAGAAAGAGAGACCCCCAACTAACAAGAAGCAACGGATGGAAACTAATCAAGGAGAGAAGCAACCTAGAACTAAGGAGAAATTTCCTGACAGCGAGACCAATGAATCAGTGGAACGACTTGCCTCCAGAAGGTGTGAATGCTCCAACCCTGGAAGTTTTAAAGAAGGGATTGGATAATCATTTCTCTGACGTGATATAGGGCTTCCTACCCAAGCAGGGGGTTGGACTAGAAGACCTCCAAGGTCCCTCCCAACTCTGCTATTCTGTTGTGTGCGTGTCAACCCATGAACACCCAAGATGTCAACCTTCCAGCAAACCTCCATTCCAATCAATAACGCCGAGACAGACATATCTCAAAGATATCTTTATTTGGATAGAAACTGGTACATCTGTGGAATCCCGAATCTGAAAGTTTTCAGGCTTCCTTGCCATATTCAAAACTACAAATCCATCCCCCCTCCCCCCGCCTTGGCCGTCATCACATCACATGGCTCAATCAAGATTCACCCTAAAGTAAAATTCTTACTTTATACTCAATGACCTTGAACTAACAAAAGAACTTCATTTTGTCTGCTTAGAGATACTCAATTGATCGTCCCTCCTCCCACTTTCTCAGGCTAGTGGCAGCGTGGGAGCATCGAATCTCAACGTGGCTTCCAAAGCTGACCCAAGAAGTCAACACACGGTTTCCACTTAGCCTTTACTATTTTAAAAAACGGAGAGAGAGAGAGGGAGAAGGTTGAGGAGTAAATTCATTGATCGTAAAATTTGGGGATATCATCCCCTATAACAGCTTCTTCCTTGACGCCGTCTTTGGTGATGGTGACGAGATAGATGATGCCCCCACTGGAACCATCGCGGACCATCGCCAAGGCAATAGCTGGAGGAGGGAAGAAAAGAGTTAAAATCAGCCCCGGAAACAATTGATTGGAGCAAAATAAAGAGATGAGTCAGAGCGATACCAATCGCATCCAAGAGAAGGTAGCTTGGCTTTTCCGAGGAGTGAACATTCTCCAATCAGCTAAGGTCCCGCCCACCAACTGGCCTGAAAAACAGATTCTTGTTCTTCTCAAAAGAGGATGCTGGAATCCTGCCACAGTCTGAGTTCCTATCGGTTTCATTTCTCAGAAGGTTCTTAGGCTTGCATGAGGGGAGGGGAGGGTAGAATAGAATAGAATAGAATAGAAGTAGAGTACAATAGAATAGAAGTAGAATAGAAGTAGAGTAGAATAGAATAGAAGTAGAATAGAAGTAGAGTGGAAGTAGAATAGAATAGAAGTAGAGTAGAATAGAATAGAATAGAATAGAATAGAAGTAGAATAGAATAGAATAGAATAGAATAGAAGTAGAGAAGAGTAGAATAGAATAGAAGTAGAATAGAAGTAGAGTAGAGTAGAATAGAATAGAAGTAGAATAGAATAGAAGTAGAGTACAATAGAATAGAAGTAGAATAGAATAGAATAGAGCAGAATAAATAGAAGTAGAATAGAATAGAAGTAGAGTAGAATAGAATAGAAGTATAATAGAAGTAGAGTGGAAGTAGAATAGAATAGAAGTAGAGTAGAATAGAATAGAATAGAATAGAATAGAATAGAAGTAGAATAGAATAGAAGTAGAGAAGAGTAGAATAGAATAGAAGTAGAATAGAATAGAAGTAGAGTAGAGTAGAATAGAATAGACGTAGAATAGAATAGAATAGAATAGAAGTAGAGTAGAATAGAATAGAAGTAGAATAGAATAGAGCAGAATAAATAGAAGTAGAATAGAATAGAAGTAGAATAGAATAGAATAGAATAGAAGTAGAATAGAAGTAGAGTGGAAGTAGAATAGAATAGAAGTAGAGTAGAATAGAATAGAATAGAATAGAATAGAATAGAAGTAGAATAGAATAGAATAGAATAGAATAGAATAGAATAGAATAGAATAGAAGTAGAGAAGAGTAGAATAGAATAGAAGTAGAATAAAATAGAAGTAGAGTAGATTAGAATAGAAGTAGAATAGAATAGAATAGAATAGAAGTAGAATAGAAGTAGAGTGGAAGTAGAATAGAATAGAAGTAGAGTAGAATAGAATAGAATAGAATAGAAGTAGAATAGAATAGAATAGAAGTAGAGAAGAGTAGAATAGAATAGAAGTAGAATAGAATAGAAGTAGAGTAGAGTAGAATAGAATAGAAGTAGAGTAGAGTAGAATAGAATAGAAGTAGAATAGAATAGAAGTAAAATAGAATAGAAGTAGAATAGAATAGAAGTAGAGTAGAGTAGAATAGAAGTAGAATAGAATAGAATAGAATAGAATAGAATAGAATAGAAGTAGAGTGGAAGTAGAATAGAGAAGAGAAGAGAAGAGAAGAAAAGAGAAGAGAAGAGAAGAGAAGAGAAGAGAAGAGAAGAGAAGAGACAAAGTTGGAAGGGACCTTGGAGGTCTTCTAGTCCAACCCCCTGCTCAGGCAGGAAACCCTATACCATTTCAGACAAATGGCTGTCCAAACTCTTCTTAAAAACTTCCAGTGTTGGATCACTCACAATTTCTAGAAGCAAGTTGTTCCACTGATTAAATGTCCTCCCTGTCAGGAAATTTCTCCTCAGTTCTAAGTTGCTTCTCTCCTTGTTCAGTTTCCCCCCATTGCTTCTTGTCCTGCCCTCAGGGGCTTTGGAGAATAGCTTGACTGCCTCTTCTTTGTGGCAGCCCCTGAGATATTGGAACACTGCTATCATGTCACCCCTAGTCCTTCTTTTCATCAAACTAGAAATGCCCAATTCCTGCAACTGCTCTTCATAGATTTTAGCCTCCAGGCTCTTAATCATCTTTGTTGCCCTTCTCTGCACTCTTTCCAGAGTCTCAACAACTTTTTTTACATTGTGGTGACCAAAACTGGATGCCGTATTCCAAGGGTGGCCTCTCTAAGGCCTTATAAAGTGGTATGAACACTTCACATGATCTTGATTCTATCCCTCTGTTTATGCAGCCTAGGACTGTGTTGGCCTTTTTGGCAGCTGCAGCATACCTCTGGCTCGTATTTGTCCACTGCTACTTCAAGGTGCCTCTCACAGTTACTGCTATTGAGCAAGGTACCAAAGATATTGGACCTGTGCATTTCGTTTTCCTCGCCTAAATGTAGAACCTTACTTTTTTTTTCATTTCGTTCGTCCAACTTTCACTGAATTTCATTTCTAGTCCAACCATTTTGGACGAATGATTGTCCAACGTCCTCTTAAAAACTTCCAGTGTTGGATCACTCACAACTTCTGGAGGCAAGTTGTTCCACTGATTAATTGTTCTAACTGTCAGGAAATTTCTCCTGAGTTCTAGGTTGCTTCTCTCCTGGATTAGTTTCCATTCATTGCTTCTTGTTTTGTCTTTGAAGAATAGCTTGACTCCCACATCTTTGTGAAAAATAGTTAGATATAGGAACGTTTCCTCCAGATTAGACTATGGAACAACTTCCCTCCAGAAGTTGTGAATGCTCCAACACTGGAATTTTTCAGAAGAGATTGGACCACCCTTTGACTGAAACGTTATAAGAGTTTCCTGCCTGAGCAGGGGGGGTGGACTAGAAGACCTCTCAGGTCCCTTCCAACTCTGTTATTTTGTTATTCACGAAGGCCACCTTAGAGCTCCTAATGGCTTTCTCTGCTGGGAGGCTTCTGTGGGTCCCCTCAGCCTGCTCCATAGATGTGCATGGATCCTGAGGGGCTGAATTTCCTTGAACGCTTAAACACAACTGAGAGGTTTACTGTTTGAAATGGTGTGGGATTTCCTGCCTGAGCAGGGGGTTGGACTAGAAGACCTCGAAGGTCCCTTCCTGCTCTATTCTAATCCTAAATTCGCCCTCGAAGTTTGAACCCGCAATTCTTCCACTGGGAGCGTTAGCACCGGATTAGGAGGGATTTGGGGGGGGGGGGGGCGCAGCAAAACTCCAGTATGGGATCACCCAGCCAATGGCTGAAGAGAAAGTCCTTGCGTCAGCAGTTGCTATGTGGCTTCAGTGGCGGAGGTTGACAGAGCAAGCGGGGAATTTCCCTGCCAACTGTGGAGAAGCTTAGTTGGCGCCCCCTGGAGGTGGAGAGATGCAATGAGCGGCCGTTGGCGGGAATCTCGGCTTTTTCTCGGAAAGAAGACAACCTCAAACAAGGAGGAAGGACCGACGGCCGTGGGGGGCATCGTGGGAAGGGTTAAAACATTAGGATAGGGACGTTAGGATAGGATAGGGGCAGATTGTCTTGAAGAAACTCTGTGTGGTGGATAAGATTCGATAATGACTTGACAGCACACAGTCAGATTAACAGATTAAGAGAGTTGGAAGGGGCCTTGTAGGTCATCTAGTCCAACCCCCCGCCCAAGTGGGAGGCCCTACACCATTTCTGACAAATGGCAGTCCACTCTTTTTTTAAAAAAGGTTTCCAGTGATGATGTTCCCACAACTTCCAAAGTTTCTGTTGTATTGGTTGATTATTCTCACCGTCAGAAAGTTTCTCCTCATTTCCAGATTAAATCTCTCCTTGTTCAGTTTCCATCCATTATTCTTTGTCTGGGCTAGAGGTGCTTTGGAGAATAGATTGATTCCATCCTGTGTGTGGCAGCCCCTCAAATACTGGAAGACTGCAATCATTTCTTCCCTGGTCCTTCTCTTCATTAGATTAGCCAGGCCCAATTCCTGTAACCGTTCTTCGTATGTTTTAGTCTTCAGTCCCCTCATCATCCTGGTTGCTCTTCTCTGCACTTTTTCTAGAGTCTTAACATCTTTTTATAACATGGTGACCAAAATTGGACGCAGTACTCTACATGTGGTCTTACTAAGGCTTTACAAAGTGGTTATTAGTACCTCACTTGATCTTGATTGTATCCCTCTGTTAATGCAACTTAGGATTGCATTAGCTTTTTTGCCTGGTGCTGCACACAGCTGGCTCCTATTTAGCTGGTTGTCCACTAAGACTCCAAGATCCCTCTCACAGTTACTGCTATTGAGCCTGGTTTCACCCAGTCTATATGTGTACTTTTGGGTTTTTTTTGGCTAAGTGTAGGATTTTACTTTTCTCTACAATGAATTTCATTTTGTTAGATATGGCCCGGTGTTCTAGTCTGTCAAGATCCATCTGGATCTTGAGCCTATCTTCTTGGGTGTTAGCTATTCCTGCCAGCTTAGTATCATCTGCAAATTTGGTAAGTTCCCCTTCTATTCCCTCATCTAAGTCGTTAATGAAGATATTGAAGAGTACTGGGCCTAAGACGGAACCTTGTGGCACCCCACTGCTCACTTGCCTCCATGTAGACTTAGACCCATTAAGGACTACTCGTTGAGTACAGTTTGCCAGCCAGTTGTGAGTCCATCTGGTGGTGGTGCTATCTATCCCACTTTTTTCTAGCTTACCAAAAAGTAGGTTGTGGTCCACTTCTCTGCACTTTTTCTAGAGTCTCATATATTTTTTTTATCGTGCGGTGAGTATAAAAGTGGAATCTATCGATCGATCAGTGGAACAACTTGCCTTCAGGCATTGTGGGAACTTCATCCCTGGAGGCTTTTAAGAAAAGACTGTACAGCCACCTATCTGAAAGAGCATAGGGTCTATTTATAGGGTTATTTATTTTATTCTATGTACAAGACAACAGGTTTAAGTATAAATATAAACTTCGCACAGTCACTTCCGCCCTCGTTATCTCCCACTTGGATTATTGCAATGCTCTCTACATGGGGCTCCCCTTGAAGAGTCTCCGGAGGTTGCAGTTAGTCCAGAATGCAGCCGCGCGGGTGATCGTGGGCGCCCCTCGAGGCGCACACGTAACACCACTTCTCCGCAGGCTGCACTGGCTTCCTGTGGCCTTCCGGATTCGATTCAAGGTGGTACTGATGGTATTTAAAGTGCTCCATGGCTCGGGACCTGGGTACTTACGGGACCGCCTGCTGCCATCAACAACCTCCCGCCGCCCAGTACGCTCCCACAGGGTCGCCCTCCTTGGGGTACCGCCACCTGATCGTTGTCGACTGGCGGCCCCGAGGGTGCGTGCTTTCTCTGTGGGAGCGCCCTCCCTGTGGAATGATCTCCCCCCGGAGATACGAGCCATGACAGACATCCTCTCCTTCCGGCGCGCAGTTAAGACCCTATTTTTTAAACAGGCTGGCCTGGCCCAGTAAGGGTTTAAGGGGTTTTAGTAAATAGGGTTTTTTAAATTTTAACTTATTTTTAAAATTTTTGGGATGCAGCCATACTCATATTTAATTCGGTTTTAAATTCTATTTAATTTTGTATCTCTGTATTTTATGTATTTATTAGGCTGTACACCGCCCCGAGTCCCTTTTCGGAGAGGGAGCGGTATAGAAATACGATTATAAATAAATAAATAAATAAATAAAAAATATGAACAAAGGAAGTAAATACAGATAAGTGGGGACAGTGAGACAGGGATGGTAGGCACGCTGGTGCACTTATGCACGTCCCCTTTAAGGACCTCTTAGGAATGAGGTGAGGTCCACGGTTGATATGGGTTAGACTAGAAGATCTCCAGGGCCCTCCCGACTCTGTTATTCTGTTTTGCTATTCCCTTAACCGTGATACCCAACTGCAGTTTGTGAGTTTAGGACGGTTGCTCCTGTTTTTGAAAAAAAGGGATTCTGGCAATTTCCACTCATGCTCACCGACCCGGAATGGACCCAACCGCACAGATACCGTTTTTGGTGAATTCACGACATTCGTCACGACTCATCCCGGATTTGTAGACCGAATCCACGTAGCCGTGAATGAAAGTGCTTCCAGACCCTCCAATGGAAACGGGCTGCCGGTTCAACATTCCTTCCAATGTAACGTACACCTGTCAGAATTGAAGGAGAGGGTGAATCCTGCTTTTTTGGCGCAAAGTCAGCAAATTCAACTGTTGTGGTGGTTAGAATACATTCACCCTGCATATTATTCTGCCTATAGATTACTTCTGAGGGAAAGAGCGGGACTTTCCTTATTACAAAGCTGGATAAACTGACTTCCTGGTCCATAGGAACTGTGCTGTCCAGCCAATGTATGGGAATTGGATAGTTAGGTAGCAATTGTGAGCTGTCCCCTTAAGGGAATGCATCGTGGTAAATGTAGCTAAGGTATACTGGGAAATGTAGTCCATGTCACGTGACCACATCTGTAATCCTGATTGGTCACTAAATTGACCCTCGGTGGGTTGGGGGAGTTTTCCTCACTCTTGGCTGAACTCACGGACTCGTGGTAACTGGTCTACTTCTATCGCTACGAGATGGGAGAAAAAGGATAGGATATAAACCATCTTTTTACCTACAAGACAGATATGCAAAGGATTGGTCACTAAAGAAGAACTTCATCACAAGTGTGGGTTAGGAGGATACCTGATAAACCAATAAAAGTACTTTGTTATGGATGTTTTGTGGAGTTTATCTATCTGCATCTGTACAGAAGACAAAGCTACCACTGTACAGAATACAGAACAGGAACCACATGAATGAAATATATCAGGGCTGTGAAACTCAAGGCCTACGGGGCCACCCTGGAAACGGGGAAAGACCAGCCCACAGTGCTTCTGCCAGCGAACACGGGGGCTCCGTTTTAGTTTGCAAAACAAACTAAAACATAACAAAATGTTTTCGGAATTGTTCCCCCTTTTGCATTTTGAGCATCTGAGAGGAAAGGAGAAAGGGTAAAGAAAAAGGAAAGATGGGAAGAGAGTAAGGAAGGAAAAAGAAGGAGAAAGAATGAAGAGGGAAGGAAGGAAGGAAGGAAGGAAGGAAGGAAGGAAGGAAGGAAGGAAGGAAGGAAGGAAGGAAGGAAGGAAGGAAGGAAGGAAGGAAGGAAACTGCAAGGACTTGCCCAGGCAGCCTCCAAGAGATGGACCCAACTAAACAGAAGAAGAGAAGACACTTTGGCTAAGTGGCATTGTGTGTGAGAGGGAACCAGGAGTCTTCATAGATTGTGATTCATCACTTATATCTTTTATGTGCACTGAGAGCTTATGCACCGAAGACAAATTCCAATCACACTTGGCCAATAAAGGATTCTATTCTATCATCAGCTGGACCCAGGGGTGGGATTCTACCAGTTTGCACCTATTTGCTAGAACCGGTTGTTAACATTCTAAGCAGTTCGGAGAACCGGTTGTTTAGAAGAAATGACTGGCCTAATCCTGTAAGGAAAGCAGGAAGGAAACATTCTGGTGTTGCTTACAGAAACTGCCTCTCCGTTACTCTGATTACATTCTTGGCAGGACTAGACTTCCTGTCTTCTTTTGGTTTTTCTTGCCTAAGTGTAGGACTTTACTTTTCTCTACATTGGGATCCTGCTCATAGTGGGATCCTCTCTTTCAACAGACCTCCTTGCCTTTGCTGCACTGCCCATTGGCTTATTTTCTTCCTCCCTCTGTTAATGCAACTTAGGATTTTGTATCCTAAGGCTGCTTGTTTGTTTGTTTTTTTAAATATGAACATGGCACAATGAGCAGAAATTCAACGGGTGTAGCTTTCTGGCATAGCGACGAGACGATGAGAAATCCCCCAATATTTCCCATCGGGCTACAGGTGATACGTTAGCAGTAGTCCAGTATTTGAGGGGCTGCCACAAAGAAGAGGCGGGGGAGGTCAGTTTATTTTCCAAAGCACCAGAAGGCAGGAGAAGAAACAATGGAGGGAAACCTGGAATTACGGAGAAATTTCCTAACAGCGAGGAGGACAATTCACCAGTGGAACTGAAGTTGCCTTCAGAAGTTGTGGGTACTCCATCACTGGAGGTTTTTAAGAAAAGACCGGACAGCCACTTGTCTGAAACGGTATAAGGCAGTGGTGGTTAACCTTTTTGGCACCAAGTGCTGAAATGGGAGTGTGCCTGTTCTGAAAAGGAACTAAGTGCCAAAACGTGCGTGCGCCAAAATCCAGAAGAGCAGCTTCCGGCGCGCACATGTGCAAAGGCCTCCTGGCAAGGGTGGGATTCAAATGTTTTCACAACAAGTTCTGTGGGTGTGGCTTAGTTGGTGGGTGTGGCTTGGTGGTCATGTGACTGGCTGGGCATGGCCAACTCAACATCCCTCACATTGAGGCACGCATCTCCTCGCCTGGCCTCTCATGACTGTGGGGATGCTGCAACAGTCGTAAGTGGGAAAAATGGTCATAAGTCACTTTTTTCAGTGCCATTGTAACTTTGAATGGTCACTCCACACAAACAAAGTACCAGCAAAGGAGGGAAAAAACTCCAGAGAAGTTCCTGAAACAGGAAGTCTAGTCCTGCCAAGAACGTAAAAAGGATTAACAGAGAGGCAGTTTCTGTAAGCAACACCTGAATGTTTCCTTCCTGCCTTCCTTACAGGATGAGGCCAGTAATTTCTTCTAACAACCGGTTCTCCGAACTGCTTAGAATGTTAATGACCGGTTCTAGTGAATAGGTGTGAATTGGTAGAATCCCACCCCTGCCATCTGGTGTTTCGGCTTCTAAAGCGCATGCGTGTGTTGGCCAACTGGTCTTCGTGCGTGCATGTGCATTAGAAACCAGAAGACCAGGTAGCTGGCGCACATGCGCATACTGGGAGCTGCTCTTCCAGTTTCTGGAGCTCTTGCGTGCGTGAAAACCAGTTGGCTGACGCGCATGGAAACCCGGTGAGAGCAACAGACTATGGCTGGTGTATCTGGACTCTGCGTGCCACTTCTGGCATGCGTGCTATAGGCTTGTCATCATGGTATAAGATCTCCTGTTTGAGCAGTGGGTTAGACTAGAAGACCCCCAAGGTCCCTTCCAGCTCTATTCCCATTGATCAATATTTCTCCACCGAGCAGCCTCTTCTCCCAAGTCCCCTGCTGGACTTACCTGCCCGCCATTCTGGGGGTCCCATCCAGCCACCAGCAGGTGGGCCGAGAGCTCCGGGTGCTGGTAGCTGAGGCCTTTGACCAGCGTGGCTGCAGCCAGGACCCGCGGGGTCATCTCCGTCTCCAGGCTGTGGAGGAGAAAGGAAAAGGCTGAGCGTGCTCCCTTGTGCCTCGGTTTCTCTCTTTCCGTTTGAAGTTTGGGAAGGCAGGTCCCAAGTGGATCTCTTGAAGACCTTGGGCCTCGCCGGTCACTGGTGTGAAAGCTGCGACTGCAGTTTCTGGGACATTTGATCAAGGGCTTCTCAGGGGGTCATTCACACAACGCTTTTAACTTGGGTGTCGAGTTTTATTTTATTTTATTTGGTTTGTCAATTGCTTACAAGATAATAAATATAAATAAAAATGTAGTTATGAATACACGAATACATATAAGAAAAATAAAAGAAACAATAGAACGGTAGGCACGTTGGTGCGCTTATGCACGCCCCCTACAGACCTCTTAGGAAAGGGGTGAGGTCAATAGTAGACAGTTTTTGGGGTTTGGGGAAGAATCCACAGAGTCAGGTAGAGTATTCCAGACTTTGATCACTCTGTTGCTGAGGTCATATTTTCTGCAATCAAGTTTGGTACGATTAACCTTGAGTTATGCCATTTTCTGGGCTTTGTCCTGTACAGCAAAGAGCCTGGAATTGCATCCCATGCTAAGTCCTTACCAAGTAACCCGGATTAAAAATAATTACAGGCAGGGATGGGCTGCTGGGGGTTCGCAGGGGTTCGGGAGAGCCCTGTTCTGACCCAGGGTTTCGTCCAAATTAAGGAAACGCAAACTGAGTGTAACATCAAAACCTATTTTAATGCAATGCTGGGAAGTTCTTGCATTCCCATCCAAAACTCATTAGACACAATTCTCTGAGACAAGCTCACGCCTTTCAGGGTCGTAGAAGGCTGCCAAGAAACAGAAGTCCAATTACTAGAATATAAACCGACAGAAGTTCCAGCGAAGAGAAACCAAAGTTCTCAGGGCTTCAATGAGGAATCAGAATCTAATGAACTTCTTTGCTTCCTGCAAAGAGCACGTCACCGAGGGCTGACTTTTATCCCTGATGGGAGGAGCAATTGCCTTACTCCCCAGTCACCCCTGCTGCTTCAGTTACTCTCTCCTCCTAGCAGCTCTGCGCACACATGCGCACTGAGAACAGGCTCCTCTGCTTCGGGGTCCTCTGAGAACAGGCTCTTCTGAACGGGGTCCTCTGCTTCATTGCTACCAGACTCCGAAGGCTCCGAAGGCAGCACGCCACTCTCAGATGGTCCTGGCCCCATCCCCGCATTGGATGCAGGACCCTCGTCCAAATCCTCGCCAGACTCCCTGATTGGTTCCCTTCTGTCCTCACTGTCCGATACCTCTGCCAGCTGCACCGGCTGGCAATGAACTACAACAAGCCCCTAGCTAAGATTCTGTGCAGTTCAGAGAACCCCCAAATCCCATTCCTGGCTGGCTCCGCCTACCCCACCCCGCCCCTCCCAGGAGTCCCCACGTGGCCCATTTTGGTTGCAGGTAAGTGCCGCACGCGCGCGGAGGCTCAGGGAGGGCGAAAAAAGGGCCTCCCGGAAGTTCGGGAAGGCTGGAAATGGGCCCGTTTCCTCTTGAAGCATGTGACCGTCCTTTTCACTTTGGAGCTCCAAGCCATGTGATCCTGTCCACCATTAAACCATCTTTCCAAGCAGCCTCCATGTTTCCAGTGTCTTTTCCCCCACTTGGAACTGAACCCAGAAGGATATTTCTTCCAACACAGACAACCTCAGCTGTGACCCCTGCATAGCCCCCTGGGAGCCTGAAAGCAACCAACAGAATACATGCTCTTGCCACAGGAACAGGAAGCTCAAGTTCAAAGCCCAAGAGAGGGTATAAATATCACTTACTCTCCACTCCATGTGGTCAGCTGCCCAGGACTTGAAACCCATGTGGTCCTGTCCGCCACTAAACCCTCTTTCCAAACAGCCTCCATGTTTCCAGTGTCTTTTTCCCCACTTGGAAACTCAACCCAGAAGGATATTTCTTCCGACAAGATGGAACTGAATGGAGCAGACCAGACAGCAGAACTGAACTGACCAGAAAGCTGCACGGCAGGCCGAGAGAGCTGACCGGAGCGGCGACGAGACTGAAAAAACTCGAGCACCAAAGGGCAGAAAGGATCTGGCAGAGAAAACAACAAGAGGCCGGAGCAGCAAACGAGAGAAGTGAAGGCAATAAATTAAGCCTGAAGGAAGCCAATAAGCAGGGAGGGAAGACCTGGGTAGAGACTAAAAATAAATACAGGGCAGAAAATAAAAGAGAAAAAAAATAAATAAACAGGCAAAATAATAAGGGCAAGAGTGGAAAATTAGAAATCGAGAGAAGAATAGGATTCATAAAGATCAATCAAACAAATACGGCAAATCTTAAATAATAAGATAGAAGGGAACTGGAGCTCAGAAACCTTTTCAAAATATAGGGAAGAAAGGAATAAATAAAACTACCATCACAGTAACCAAGGAAAATAAATAATGTATAAAAAGCACAAAAGGGCAGAAGAAAAGGATAGAAAAAAAAAGAGATACAAAACTTTTTACCTTTAAAAGAGCCGGCGAAACTCTAGAAAGAGTGCAGGGAAGAGCAACCAGGATGATTAGGGGACTGGAGACTAAAACATATGAAGAACGATTGCAGGAACTGGGCCTGGCTAGTCTAGGGAAGAGAAGGACCAGGGGAGACAAGACAGCAGTCTTCCAATATATGAGGGGCTGCCACAGAGAGGAAAGGATCAAACTATTTTCTAAAGCACCAGACAAGGAATAATGGATGGAAACTGATCAAGGAGAGAGATTCAACCAGGGAATAAGGAGAAACTTTCTGACAGTGAGAACAATCAACCCATAGAACAGAAGTTGCCTTCGCCAAGTGGTGGGAGCGCCATCACTGGAGGCTTTGAGGAAGAGATTGGACTGCCATTTGCCAGAAATGGTGTAGGGTCTCCCACTTGGGTAGGGGGTTGGACTAGATGACCTACAAGGCCCCTTCCAACTTTGTTAATCATCTGATTGTGTGCTGTCAAGTCATTATCGAATCTTATCCACCACACAGAGGTTCTCCAAGACAATCTGTTCTTATTCCATCCTAACGTCCCTATCCTAATGTTTTAACCCTTCCCACGATGCCCCCCACGGCCGTCGGTCCTTCCCCCTTGTTTGAGGTTGTCTTCCTTCCGAGAAAAAGCCGAGATTCCCGCCAACGGCCGCTCATTGCATCTCTCCACCTCCAGGGGGCGCCAACTAAGCTTCTCCACAGTTGGCAGGGAAATTTCCCGCTTGCTCTGTCAACCTCCGCCACTGAAGCCACATAGCAACTGCTGACGCAAGGACTTTCTCTTCAGCCATTGGCTGGGTGATCCCATACTGGGGTTTTGCTGCCCCCCCCCCCCCATCCCTCCTAACCCGGTGCTAACGCTCCCAGTGGAAGAAATGCGGGTTCAAACTTCGAGGGCGAATTTAGGATTAGAATAGAGCAGGAAGGGTCCTTCGAGGTCTTCTAGTCCAACCCCCTGCTCAGGCAGGAAATCCCACACCATTTCAAACAGTAAACCTCTCAGTCCTGAATTTCAAGGAAATTCAGCCCAGGATCCATGCACATCTATGGAGCAGGCTGAGGGGACCCACAGAAGCCTCACAGCAGAGGAAGCCATTAGGAGCTCTAAGGTGGCCTTCGTGAATAACAAAATAACAGAGTTGGAAGGGACCTGAGAGGTCTTCTAGTCCACCCCTCCCCTGCTCAGGCAGGAAACTCTTATAACGTTTCAGTCAAAGGGTGGTCCAATCTCTTCTGAAAAATTCCAGTGTTGGAGCATTCACAACTTCTGGAGGGAAGTTGTTCCATAGTCCAATCTGGAGGAAACGTTCCTATATCTAACTATTTTTCACAAAGAAGAGAGAGTCAACCTTTTCTCCAAAGCACCTGAAGACAAAAACAAGAAACAATGGATGGAAGCTAATCCTGGAGAGAAGCAACTTAGAACGGAGAGGAAATTTCCTGACAAGTTAGAACAAGTTGCGGCAGCTTCATCACTTGAGATTTTGAAGAAGAGATTAGAATTAGAATTCTTGTATTGGCCCAGTGTGATTGGGACACACAAGGAATTTGTCTTGGTGCAAATGCTCTCGGCGTACATAAAAGGAAAAGGCACATTCATAAAGTGTCAAGAGTCACAAGGTAAGACACTTAGTGATAGTCATAGGCTACAATAACCAATCAAATCATACTAGGAAACAGTCAATATACATCGTTAGGATATAAATAACAAGGTTACAGTCATACAGTCATAAGTGGGAGCAGATGGGTGATAAGGTGTGATGAGAAGATTAATAGTAATAGTACTGCAGACTTTGAAAATAGTTGCACGGTGTTGAGGGAATTATTTGTTTAGCAGAGTGATGGAGTTTGGGGAAAAACTGTTCTTGTGTCTAGTTGGTTCTGGTCACAAGCACAGTTTTTTTCCCAAAAGCCATCCCTCCGCTAAACAAATAATTCCCTCAACACCGTGCAACTATTACAAAGTCTGCGGTATTATTGGACTGCTATTTGTTGGAAATGGTGTAGGGTCTCCTCCTTGGGGAGGGGTTGGACTAGATCAGCGGTAGGGAACCTGGCTCTTTTATCACTGATGGACTTCAACTCCCAGAATTCCTGAGTAAGCCATAAACTTTCCCCATCCCTGGTCTAGTGGTGTTTCAGTTGTGAGGGAAATCAATTTTTGACTTAAATGGGACTGTTAATATACAATGTAGGACATATAAAGAATATTGATCATTCAAGTCA
Organism: Bungarus multicinctus; assembly: GCA_023653725.1. NCBI lineage: Eukaryota > Metazoa > Chordata > Lepidosauria > Squamata > Elapidae > Bungarus > Bungarus multicinctus. Next base: position 9,774,802 of record CM042834.1, on the reverse strand, counting down.
AAATTAGGACATTTGTATATTGAACAATCCATTCAAATCAAAAATTGATTTTCCTCACAACTGAAAACCAGTAGGCCAGGGATGGGGAACTTTTTATAGCTCATTCGGGAATTCTGGGAGTTGAAGTCCATAAGTGATAAAGAGCCAAGGTTCCCTACCACTGGACTAGATGACTTACAAGGTCCCTTCCAACTCTGTAAATCCATAGGCTTCATTCTACAAAAACAAAACAGTTGGCACCTTTCAGTCTGTAATTATTCTCCCACGCATTTGTGGTGGGAAAATCCACTTGAACTCAGGAGTGCATAGCGCTGCCTTGCAAACATCAATCGGAAAATAAAAAAGCAGAGTTTAGAAAGCACTTCAGGCAACACCCAAAATAGCAACAGAATTCTTGACCTTGGAGGTCCGGTACTTTCCAACTGCTCGCTGCGGGGAGCGCTTGATTCCCCCTGACGGGAGCCAATGGGATCTGTCCTTTGGCCACTGCCTTTTCTGGGAAATCAAGTGATAAAAAAGAAGCCCCATTTTTATAATGGCCACCAGAGGGCGGTGCTATATCAATAACAGTTTCCCCATCAAGGTTGAGCTGGAAGATTTGACTCTCTCAGAAACAGCAATGAATGAACAAACGGGTTTCATCATAAGAGGATTGCTTGAGGCACCTTTTCCCCTTGTTTAGAGGGGAATAGAACAGAATAGGATGGAATGGAATGGAATGGAATGGAATGGAATGGAATAGAATAGAATAGAATAGAATAGAATAGAATAGAATAGAATAGAATAGAATAATAGACTTGGAAAGGACCTTGGAGGTCCTCTAGTCCAACCCCTTGCCTAGGCAGAAAACCCTACACCACTTCAGACAAACAGTTATTCAACATCTTTTTTAAAAAGTTCTAGGGTTGGAGCATTCAGAGGCTCAGGGGAAAAAAAACACAGTTAAAATGGACACCTAACATCAAAAACGTCATCAAAAAAGCACAACAAAGAATGTTCTTTCTGGGCCAACTCAGAAAGTTCAAACTGCCCAAGGAGCTGCTGATCCAGTTCTACAGAGGAATTATTGAGTCTATCATCTGCACCTCTATAACTGTCTGGTTTGGTTCTGCAACCCAACAGGACAGACACAGACTTCAGAGGATAATTAGGACTGCAGAAAAAACAATTGCTACCCACCTGCATTCCATCGAGGACCCGTATACAACACGAGTCAAAAAGAGGGCTGTGAAAATATCTACAGACCGCTCACATTCTGGACACAAACTGTTTCAACTCCTACCCTCAAAACGACGCTACAGAGCACTGCACACCAGAACAACTAGACACAAGGACAGTTTTTTCCCGAAAGCCATCACCCTGTCAAACATCTAATTCCCACAAAAAATGGCATTCTGTGATCAAAAGCCTTATGTACATTGGGAAGTTCAAAGCTTTAATCACCATCTTGATGTTTTTGACCCCTACCCCTTATGAAGATGAGGAACATATGGGCAGATGACTGCCTTGGCGGCTAATTTCCACCCTTCTCTCTCCTGTTCATCCCTGATCACTACTGATCAGGAGTGTCAGGCCTACTCTATCTAGATCCCACTTTGTGCTCTGCTGATCTCTCCTCCTTCTGCTCAGATCTGCTACCCTGCCAGTTGGTGCCCCTTGGATGTGCTTTCCTTTCTGGGACCAGAAAATAAGCAGAGCTGGAGACCCCTCTGGGGCTGGGCTTCTATGGTAGAGGAGGACCCCCGGTAGGCTCCCGTGAGCAGCTCTGTAAACTTCCTCACCTGTGGAGCTCCAGCTGGTAATTGATCAGATCGACCATGGCCTGAGCATCAGCTGCAGAGCCGGAAAGGGCGCAGTAAATCCGGTCGTGCAGCGGCTCTAACTTGTTGAAGAAGCAGTTGACCACCGATTTCCTGGAAAGAAGAAGGCAAGATGTTGAAAGCAATCGGAATAGAATTAGAATTAGAATAGAATATAGAATAGAATTAAGAATAGAATATAGAATAAAGAATAGAATTTAGAGTAGAATTAAAAATAGAATAGAATTAAGAATAGAATACAATAGAATTAAGCATAGAATATAGAATAGAATAAAGAATAGAATAGAATATAGAATACAATAGAATTAAGAATATAGAATAGAATAGAATATAGAATACACTAGGATTAAGAATAGAACAGAACAGAATAGCACAGACAACAGAACAGAATAGAACAGAATTATTTATTTATTCCTTTATTTATTTATGGAAATTTATATTGCCGCCTGTAGGAATCAAGACTCAGGACCACATGGAGATGAGACAAGCTGCTTTCTTTATTGTCAGGTTGAGAATAAGAAGAGCTGTCTGCTCTCTTGCCAGAGTTCGTTCTACCTCTCTATCTCCATGGTAGCATACCAGTGGTTAATTTATACACTATACATCTATTTAGACAACCTTTGTTACTGTCTGCTTAAGCAGTTTATACATTCATTTCCAGTTAGGATTAACTTTTAATTAAGATTAACATAAGCTTCAGTTCCTGCCTTTGTTCCGTCCTATCTAGGTGTTAAGGTCTTGTTTCCTCCAGGTAAACATGCAAATGTTTCCCCCAAGTAAACATGCAAATGTTGCACTTTGCACGGAATGTTCTTTGTCTGAGGTTTGCCATCCAAGACAAGAATATCCTGAAAGCACAATGCCTACAGCCGCCTATTCACACTTACTGGCCAAGTGTGACACAAGGAATTTGTCTTCAGTGCATAAGCTGTAGTGTACATACAAGCAACAAATGATAAATCAGGATCACAATCATCAAAATACATTCATCATAAATCATAAGGAAAAAATACCAATGATAGTCGTGGGATACTAAATAAGCGAATAACATAAATCATACTAGGATACTAAAACAAAAAATTGTAAGAGACTGAGAGAGAACAAGGCCCTTCACATGATCATCTTACCGCACTTTCTGCTTTGGTGCACTTCCCATACTTCTCACCGCCAGCAAGACTGGGCTGGCCTGGTAAGCCTAAAGATGCTTCGTCCTACCTCCCCGCTCCCTTTGCAAAGCAGGTTTCTCCCCTTCCCTGGCATCAGCTGCAGGTAAAACTCACATTCCAGCAAGATCACCTGCCCTGCGTGGGCATTTCATTTCTCTTTGGTGAAATCAGGAGTCTCCAAACCTTGCAAATTTAAGATGTGCGGACTTCAACTCCCAGAATTCCCCAGCCAGCACATGGGGAATATGCTTTAAGGTGCTGCCTTAAATCTCACCCAGTTTCATCTCCTGGTAGGATTAAGCCAACTTTGGCTGATGTGGAAAGAATCCAGTTAATACTCGTGTTTCCCCAAAAATAAGACCCCGTCTTATATTTTTTTGCCACCCAAAAAAAAAAAAAAGGCACCAGGTCTTATTTTCGGGGGATGTCACCCACTGACTAACCTCATTTCCTGGCCTCCTTTTCACTGTCAGAAACCTTCAGGAATTTCTTCTTCTGCGGCCGGCAGGGCTTTCCTGAAGGCCTCCGCAGCTGATAACAGAGCTCCGGATCGATTGACAGCTGTGTTATCATCTACAGAGGCCTTCAGGAAAACCTTGTCAGCCTTGCTGGCTGCAGAAGAAATGGGACGGCAAGGCAGGTTGTCGGGGTGTGTGAGGCCTGGCTACAACTGTCCAAAGATAAGTAGTAGGTCAGCTCCACCGCCCATCCCCACCCTAGATTAATTTTTACCTGTGCACTCTGGAGTGGGCGGGATCTTAATTAAGGCTTATTTTTTGGGGGGAGGTAGGGCTTATATTGGGCGCACATGGAAAAACCAAGCTAGGACTTACTTTCAGGGTAGGTCGTATTTTCAGGGAAACAGGGTACTTGGATGGGGGACCGCTAGGAAATCCCACGGAGGAGAATTAGACTGGGTGCTTGGGAAAAAAAACACCCTGGAATAAGGCAAGAGCAAAGGACCTCTTGGTCCCGCAGATCACCAAGAGTTCACTTGAAGGAGACGTCCACTTCTCCTCTGTGCAATGAAAGATATTAGGCCTCTCTTCACGTTCACCCAGATACACATATTCCGTCAGCCCTTACCCTGAAGAAACTCGGGAGTCAGAGCCCAGGATGACCCCGCCATCAAACTCCACGGCCATGATGGTGGTCTGTAGAGGAGAAAAGGAAAAGGTATTATTTGTAGAGCAGTAGAGAAATTTTTCTGTATTCTGCACAGTGGTGGATTTGTAAGCTGTACAGATGCAGATGGTTAAACTCAACAAAACACCAATGCAAAGTATTTATTATTGGTTCATCGGGTATCTTTCATGACTCACATTTGTGACGAAGTTCTTCTTTATGTCCAATCCTTTGTATATCTGCCTTGTAGGTAAAAGATGGTTATCTCCTAATCCAGCGGTAGGGAACCTTGGCTCTTTTATCACTGATGGACTTCAACTCCCAGAATTCCTGAGTGAGCCATAAACGTTTCCCCATCCCTGGCCTAGTGGTTTTTCAGTTGTGGGGGAAATCAATTTTTGACTTGAATGGGACTGTTTAATATACAAATGTAGGACATATAAAGAATATTGATCCTTCAAGTCAAAAATTAGGACATTTGTATATTGAACAATCCCATTCAAATCAAAAATTGATTTCCCTCACAACTGAAAAACCAGTAGGCCAGGGATGGGGAACTTTTTATAGCTCATTCAGGAATTCTGGGAGTTGAAGTCCATAAGTGATAAAAGAGCCAAGGTTCCCTACCACTGTCCTAACCCATCTCGTAGCGATAGAAAGCAGCTGCCATGAGTTAGGGAATTCAGGCAAAAAGTGAGGAAAAACTCCCCCAATCCATCAAGGGTTAAATTAGTGACCAATCGGGATTACAGATGTGGCCACGTGACATGAACCACATTTCCCAGGGTACCATGATGGATTCCCTTAAGGGGACAGCTCACAATTGCTACCTAACTATCCAATTCCCATACACTGGCTGGACAGCACAGAAATAACAGCACTACTGCTGCTGTGAACTCCGCCTGGTGTCGGGGAGGGCATCCGACCAGCAAATGCTCAGCTCCATCCAGTCGCCCCGACTCTAACCCGAATTAGGGGATGACAGCGTCGTAAAAGAAAGTTTAATTTAATCGATCGAAAACTCCACTGAAAGATCTGTGGGTTGTCAGTTGGTTTTGTATAGTTGCCAGCAGCCTGAAAACAAAATCAAGCTAAAATCTGGGCAGGGGATCTCAGCGTTTTGGCAAAACTGCTTCTCTTGCCTTTCTATCTAATCGGATCTCTTAGAATAACAGAGATGGAAGGGACCTTGGAGGTCTTCTAGTCCAACCCCCTGCTCAAACAGGAAACCCTAAACCATTCTAGACAAGTGATTCTCCAGTCTTGCCTTAAATGCTTCCACTGATGGAGCAAGCACAACTTCTGAAGGGAAGCCATTCCTCTCATTAATTGTCCTTCCTGTCAGGAAATTTCTCCTCAGTTCTAGGCTGCTTCTCTCCTTGTTCAGTTTCCACCCATTGCTTCTTGTCCTGCCCTCAGGGGCTTTGGAGGATAGCTTGACTGCCTCTTCTTTGTGGCAGCCCCTGAGATATTGGAACGTATCATGTCGCCCTCAGTCCTTCTTTTCATCAAACTTACTAGACATGTCAGGTTCCAGCAACCGTTCTTTACATGTTTCAGCCTTCAGTCCCCTAATCCTCTTTGTTGCTCTTCTCTGCACTCTTTCTAGAGCAATGATGGTGAACCTTTTTGTTGTGGTGTGCCGAAAGCGCGTGCGTGCGCCGGCACTCACAATGCAATGCTTCCCACACACACACCCGCGCAACACCTCCACCCTGCCCCCTTACCTGCACTGCGCATGCGTGCGCCTCCTACCTGATTTTCAGCTCGTTTGAGGCCATTTTCGCCCTCCCGGAGGCTCGAAGGAAATCTCTGCAACCTCGGTAGGCCGAAAAACGCATCTTCCGGAAATACCGGAAGTGCCCGTTTTCAGCCTCCGGAGGGCCTCTGGAGCCTGGGGGAGGCCGTTTTCGCCTTCCCGGGGGCTTGAGGGAAGCCTCTGCAGGCTTTGGAGGCTGAAAAATGGGCCCATTCCAGCACTTCCGGTATTTCCGGAAGGCCCGTTTTTTTGGCCTCCCAAGACTGCAGAGCAGTGATGTCATTATTTATTTTTTTTACTACCGGTTTTGTGGGCGTAGCTTGGTGGGCATAGCAGGGGAAGGATACTGTAAAATCTCCAGGCAGAGGTGGTATTTGCTGGTTCTCCGAACTACTCAAAATTTCCGCTACCGGTTCTCCAGAACTGGTCAGAACCTGCTGAATACTCGACTTCCAACTCTGATTATCTGTTATCTTCTTGAAAGCCTCCAGTGATGAAGCTCCCACAACCTCCGAAGGCGAGTTCTGTTCCATGCATTGAATGTTCTCACTGTCAGAAAACTTCTCCTTATTTCCAGACACCTCTGGTCTGCATGCCACCTGTGGCATGGGTAGCATAGGTTCGCCATCATGGTTCTAGAGCCTCAACATCTTTTTTACATCGGGGCGACCAAAACTGGATGCTGTATTCCAAGTGTGGGCCTTACCAAGGCCTTACAAAGGGGTATTAACACTTCCCGTGATCTTGACTCTATACTACTCTATAAAGGCCTTAGTAGGACCACACCTAGAGTACTGCATCCAGTTTTGGTCAGCACATTATAAAAAAGGATGTTGAGACTCTAGAAAAAGTACAGAGAAGAGCAACCAGGATGATTAGGGGACTGGAGACTAAAACATATGAAGAACGGTTACAGGAACTGTGCTTGGCTAGTCTAGGAAAGAGAAGGACCACGGGGAGACATGATAGCAGTCTTCCAATATTTGAGGGGCTGCCAGAGAGAGGAAGGGGTCAAGCTATTTTCTAAAGCACCTGTAGGCCAAACAAGGAATAATGGATGGAAACTGAACAAGGAGAGATTTAATCTGGAAATAAGGAGAAACTTTCTGACAGTGAGAACAATCAACCAATGGAACAGAAGTTGCCCTCGGAAGTTGTGGGAGCTCATCACTTGAGACCTTCAAGAAGAGATTAGGACTGCCATTTGTCAGAAATGGTGTAGGGTCCCCTGCTTGGGAAGGGGGTTGGACTAGATGACCTCCAAGGTCCCTTCCAACTCTGATTATCTGTTATCTGATTCTATCCCTCTGTTTATGCAGCCGAGGACTGTGTTGGCTTTCTTTGGCAGCTGCAGAATGCCAAGCACGGAACATGACTCACTTCTCCAGCCAAGCAGGGGAATTTGGGCTGGCAGGGAGCCCCGAGGCCCCTCCCTATGCCAAGGCTGGCCTGCGGCATAGCAGAAATCCCTCCGAGCCGGTTGTGGCTTTGCACCGAGTTTTACAGGTGGTGGAAAGTTCAAAGATCAGCTTTATCAACGACTTGATAGCTGGATAAGAGAACACCTGTTTTCTTTACAGCCAATCCATCGCCCCACTGAACCAGTTTGCTGAGGAAAAAAAAAACCCAAGTGGTACAGATAAGTCCTTGATTTATGACCGGCAAGGGAGGCCAAAATTTCTGCTGCTAAGCGAGGCAGTGTATTGAGTTTTCCCCCTATTTACGACCCTTTCCTTGCAAGGGTTGTTGAATTTCCCCCCCATTTTATAACTCTTTCTTGCCACGGTTGTTAAAATAAAAAAATGCAACATGAATCCAGCATGTTGGAAATGTAGAAAGAAAAGAGGTACCTTCTACCACATGTGGTGATCCTGTTCAGAAGCTCAGAAATATTGGCTTAAAACCGAACAATGGCTGCAAGAAATTCTTAAGGAACAAGTAGAATTGGAACCAGAAGTATTTCTGTTAGGGATATTCAAAAAGAAACGTGGGAAAAAAAATATAAAATATATTGTATTACACAGCTTAACAGCTGCTAGAATAGCTTATGCTCAAGGCTGGAAGCACAACTGCATACCATCAGATGAAGTGATTATTCCAAAAATAATGGCATGTGCTGAAATGGACAAATTGACTTTAATGATATAAGAGAAAGAGGCGTCTGAACGCTATAGAATTTGGGGGAAATGGTATAATTGAATCGAATTAAGACAGATAGAAAATGAAGGAATTAAAGATAAGCAACGTAGATTAAATGTATACATTTGCACAAAATTGTATATATTTGTAAATATGCACAAAAGATAGAAATGGATGAGATGGATGTCACAAAACTGTTAACTGTCATGATATTTATTTCTTGTTTTATTTTTAAAATATACAAAAGACTAATAAATTCGGTTTTAATTGGTTTTAGGCCTTATTTTTAAACCCTTGTCTCGTTTTTATTATTCAGCCACGATATTTAATCTTTTTAATTGTTTTTAATTATTGTGTTATTATTGTATTTTTTAATGGCTGTACACCCCCCCCCGAGTCCCGCAGGGAAGAGGGGGCAGTATATAAATCTTGTAAATAAATAAATAATAAAATTGATTTAAAAAATAAAATAAAAAGATCCCAAACAAAACTTTTTTTTGAAAATGCAAATAAAACAGGAAGGTGCTTAGCATATAGACTGAAAAAAAAGAGAAGGAACAGAAGTGGATTCCTCAGCTAACAGACGATCAAGGAAACCTTTGCTTTAGAAACGAAGATTAAAAATAGAAATAGTCCAAAAATATTATGGGGAATTCTATGAACAAGAGCAAGTTGGAGAAGGAGAAATTAAAGAATACCTGAAAAAAGAAGAATTACCTAAAGTACCAGAAGAAATTAAAACAATGTTAGAGGAATGAACCACAACGATGGCATTAACAGAAGCAATAAAAAGACAAAATAATGAGAAAGCATCAGGGCCGGATGGTCTACCAGCAGAATTGTATAAAATCTTGCAGGATTCTTTTAGTAACACAATGCTAGAAGTGTTAAATGAAGCATTGATAGAGGCGAAAATACCCAATTCATGGATGGAAGCTTTATTACTCTTACACCAAAAGAAGATTGTTAACTTAAGATATGGGTCTTCACACTTGGCAACTTTAAGACTCGTGGACTTCAACTCCCAGAATTCCTCAGTTAGCAACTTTAAGACTCGTGGGCTTCAACTCCCAGAATTCCTCAGCCAGCAACTTTAAGACTCATGGACTTCAACTCCCAGAATACCTCAGCCAGCAACTTTAAGTGTCGTGGACTTCAACTCCCAGAATTCCTCAGCCAGCAACTTTAAGACTCATGGACTTCAACTCCCAGAATACCTCAGCCTTTAAGACTCATGGACTTCAACTCCCAGAATTCTTCAGCCAGCCACTTTAAGACTTGTGGACTTCAACTCCCAGAATTCCTCAGCCAGTAACTTTGACTTGTGAACTTCAACTCCTAGAATACCTCAGCCAGCCACTTTAAGACTCGTGGACTTCAACTCCCAGAATTCCTCAGCCAGCAACTTTAAGTGTCGTGGACTTCAACTCCAGAATTCCTCAGCCAGCAACTTTAAGACTCATGGACTTCAACTCCCAGAATACCTCAGCCAGCAACTTTAAGACTCATGGACTTCAACTCCCAGAATTCTTCAGCCAGCCACTTTAAGACTTGTGGACTTCAACTCCCAGAATTCCTCAGCCAGTAACTTTGACTTGTGAACTTCAACTCCTAGAATACCTCAGCCAGCCACTTTAAGACTCGTGGACTTCAACTCCCAGAATTCCTCAGCCAGCAACTTTAAGTGTCGTGGACTTCAACTCCCAGAATTCCTCAGCCAGCAACTTTAAGACTCATGGACTTCAACTCCCAGAATACCTCAGCCAGCAACTTTAAGACTCATGGACTTCAACTCCCAGAATTCTTCAGCCAGCCACTTTAAGACTTGTGGACTTCAACTCCCAGAATTCCTCAGCCAGTAACTTTGACTTGTGAACTTCAACTCCTAGAATACCTCAGCCAGCCACTTTAAGACTCATGGACTTCAACTCCCAGAATTCTTCAGCCAGCCACTTTAAGACTTGTGGACTTCAACTCCCAGAATTCCTCAGCCAGTAACTTTGACTTGTGAACTTCAACTCCTAGAATACCTCAGCCAGCCACTTTAAGACTCGTGGACTTCAACTCCCAGAATTGAATCCAGCCCCAAAGTTTCCCCTGCGAAGCAAAACATTTGTTTAAGAGAGTTTTGCTCCGTTTTTATGACCAAAGACGAGTCAGTTGCCAAGCATCTGAATTTTGATCCTGTGATCGAGGACACTACCACGGTCGTTAAGTGTGAAAATGGGCCATAAGTCACTTTTAACAGCGCCATTGTAGCTTGGGACGGCCAGGAAAGGAAAAGTTGTAAGTCAAGGATTATCTCTATTGCTTTATTCGCATAATTGACAGTTACACACTTAAAAGCACTCACAAAGATTTAGATCAGTGTTTCTCAATCTGACTGTTCTCCCTGGAGGGACAGATTGAGTTCTGCCCAGGCGGTGCTGGGTGTAACTGGGTGGGACATCTTAAGTAAGGGAGACGGGCTCCTTCCCATTCAAAGGCCTCCAGGGGATGGAAAATCGCACCAGACGTGGGCTGCCCATCTCCCAGCCTCAGTTTCTCCTCGATAAATCACTAAATGGCGTCTCCTGCTGACTTCCCAGACATGTCAGTTCTCTTTTAGGGGGCAAATGAATGGCACTCCCCTGGTTTTTTATTTTTTTTCAATGCCTCAATCTAGCTGGAGGATTTCCTGGTGGTCTTCCATCCCTGCTTATCTTTATTTTAAGATGCTCACTGGGGTGTTGCTGTAACAATTGCACAAAAATGGGAGTAACTCCGTTGTCTTTTGGGGGGGAGGCAAATGAATGAAAGCCCCCCTTTTTTTCAATGACTGTAGCCAGGGGATTTCCTGGTGGTCTCCCATCCCTGCTTAGCTTTATTTTAAGATGCTCACTGAGGCATTGCTGTAACAATTGCTCAAAAATGGGAGTAAGTCCGTTCTCTTTTGGGGGGCAAATGAATGGAATTCCCTTTTTTCCCCCACCCCCACTTCTCAGTCTAGCCCTGGGATTTCCTGGTGGTCTCCCATCCCCCTTTAGCTTTATTTTAAGATGCCCACCGAGGTATTGCTGTAACAATTGCACACACACACACACACACACACACAATGGCGTAAACGTGACCAGTGGGCAATCGAGATTTATCCTTCCAAGCCAGATTCCGCCTTGCAAGTAAGCAACGAAGCGCTTCCAATCCACTCCCTCGAATTCAAACGTCTCCCCGGCGCAACTTCCTCGTTTTCGCGGCAGACACGAACCCCCTTCCTCTCCCATGCCCCACCCTCCCTTCTCCTCCGCTCCCGTGGCAACGTTCCCCTGCAGAGCCACTCAACTCACCCCGGTGCTGATCTTCGTTACCCCGCGATGGTCCATAGCCGCCCCTTCCCACGAAGCGCCTCCGCGGAAAACTCGGAGTGGAGATCGAAAGTGATAGCAAATTGATTCCCGCGGGTGCAGCGCCTCCCGCGGACATCAGAGGGCGCCCCGACCTGTCAATCAGCCCCGGGGAGAAGCGCCGCGACCGTGGGAGCAGAACGGGACTTGGACTGCAGCCCCCTATTGTTCCCCAGCCGTTTAATCGAAGGACAGGGATTCGGATTCAGATTAACAAGAGTTGGATGGGACCTTGTAGGTCATCTAGTCCAACCCCTGAAACTGAACAAGGAGAGATTCAACCTGGAAATAAGGAGAAACTTTCTGACAGCGAGAACCATCAACCCATGGAACAGAAGTTGCCCTCGGAAGTTGTGGGAGCGCCATCACTTGAGACTTTCAAGAAGAGTTTGGACTGCCATTTGTCAGAAATGGTGTAGGGTCTCCCACTTGGGGGGGGGGTTGGACTAGATGACCTATAAGATCCCTTCCAACTCTGGTTATCTGTTAAACCTGTTAAAGCCCCACCTCCCGCCCAAGCAGGAGACCCTACATCATTTCTGATAGGTGGCAGTTCCAATCTCTTGAGATTGGACCACCTGAGACTTTCAAGAAGAGATTGGACTCCCATCTGTCAGAAATGGCGTAGGGTCTCCTTGCTTGGGCAGGGGGTTGGACTAGATGACCTACAAGGTCCCTTCCAACCAGTGGTGGGATTCAAATTTTTTTGACTACCGGTTCTGTGGGCGTGGCTTGGTGGGCGTGGCAGGGGAAGGATACTGTAAAATCTCCAGGCAGAGGTGGTATTTGCCGGTTCTCTGAACTACTCAAAATTTCCGCTACCGGTTCTCCAGAACTGGTCGGAACCTGCTGAATACCCACCTCTGTTTCCGACTCTGATTATCTGTTATCTTCTTGAAAGCCTCCAGTGATGAAGCTCCCACAACTTCCGAAGGCGACTTCTGTTCCATGCGTTGATTGTTCTCACTGTCAGAAAACTTCTCCTTATTTCCAGGTTGAATCTCTCCTTGTTCAGCAACAGAAGATGGGACAAGAAGCCATGGCTGGAAACTAATCAAGGAGAGAAGCTACTTAAAGGAGAAATTTCCTGACAGTTAGAACAATAATCAGTGGAACAACTTGCCTCATGAAGTTGTGAATGCTCCAACACTGGAAGTTTTTAAGAAGAGGTTGGATAACTATTTGTCTGAAGTGGTGTAGAGTTTCCTGCCTGAGAAGAGGGTTGGACTGGAACAGGGGTCGCCAACCTTTTGGACCTCAGCAACCACCAAACTCATGATTTTAAATCCCAGGGACCACTAACCGGTTCTGTGGGCATGGCCTAATTTGTGGGTGAGGCTTGGTGGTCATGTGACTGGCTGGGCATGGCTTGTATGTAAATATTATAAATATTTATATAAATATTGAATTTTTTTATATATATAAAAAGCCATTTTTACCTAAAATCAGGCAAAGCAGGCAAGCAAATGTCCCTTCCAACTCTGTTATTCTATTCTAAGTGAAACTGGACTTTAAAAAAGAAGAACAGAAAGAGGATTGACAGTTTTAAATTTTGATCAGGAGAAGACTCCTGAGAATTATCATGAACAGCCAAGGAAATAAAACTGATGGGTCATTGAACAAATGAAACCAGCATTCTCATTCTCAAGGCTCAAATTATCCTACTTCAGACACATTATGCGAGACCCAGCTTTCTTAGATAGATACAGATTAACAGAGTTGAAAGGGACCTTGTAGGCCATCTAGTCCACCCCCCTCACCCAATCAGGCCCTACACCATTCCTGACAGATGGCAGTCCAGTCTCTTCTTGAAAGTCTCCAGTGACTGAAGCTCCCACAACTTCTGAAGGCAACTTCTGTTCCATCGGTTGATTGTTCTAGAAAGTTTCTCCTTATTTCCAGGTTGAATCTCTCTCCTTTACCAGTTTCCACCCATTATTTCTTGTCTGGCCTTCAGGTGCTTTGGAGAATAGCTTGAACCTCCCCTTCCTCTCTAGGGGCAGTCCCTCAAATACTGGAAGACTGCCAAGGGAAGGGGGCTTGGTATTGCTTCCCCACGCGGCTTCCCTAAGCATGAGAATCTGCTTCTCGGACGCAGGGCGGGTAGGTGGGTTAGAATTTGATCTCGGGGATCGGGGCTGGTTCCCTGCCAAAAAAGCCTTTAGAGAGAAGCAGGAACTGGAAACTGTGATAATAATCCTTCCGACAGCATGATAGTAAAAAAGGTTTTAGAGTGTGCAGAGATGGATAGGTTATCGATGGCATTGAAAGAGAGGAAACAGAGTACTATGGAATTGGGAACCTCTGGTACAACTGATTAAAAGGTAGATGGAAAGTAAATAGAGGAAAGAAAGGTAGGAGTTATGGTAAGTTATGCTAAGATGTAACTATGTAAATAATTACGTAAATATGTGAATGAATATATGAATTGAATGTATATGTATACATTGAACGTAGGAATAACTGTAATAATACTTAGTAATAATCTACATATTTAGAACACGCTGTAATAAGTGGAAATGTGTTATTAATTGTTCAATAAAGATTATTTTTTAAAAAAATAAGAAAGGTGGGATTAAAAAATCTAATAAATACATACATGCAATATTTGGATATATTAAAAACTTCATGAAAAAGGAAAAAGAAAGAAGGAAGCAGAGCAAAAATGTTCAGTAACTTATCTGCAAAATGCTGGAAATGTAACAATACCATAGTAGTATCATAGTAGTACCATATGTGAAATGTAACGATATCATAGTAGTATCATAAATATTGGGAGAAAATAGGTAACTGGCTGGAAAAAAATAACTAAACAGAATATAGGCCAGAAACCAGAAGTATACTTGCTGGGCATAATCCCAGAGGGTTGTGATAAAGGAATTGCATATTTAGGTTCACATATATTGACAGCAGCAAGAATCTATTCTATTCCTATTCTATTCTATCTATTCGTAAAATATCCTATCCTATCCTTTCCTATCCTATCCTACCCTAAATTACTGGTTTTGATCAGGCCTGTTGCATGAATCCAAGCATGAGGTAATTTTTGCACTGCTTGGCAGCAGCTCATTCAGTTTTTGGCCTCCTTCTTGAAGCTGGGTCAAAATCTAAACCTCTTGGCTACATTTCTTCTCCCCTCAGAGGTTACATTTCTCACCCCACCCCCCACCCCCTCTTTTCTCCTTTACCTGGAGAATTGCAGCTCCCTCTTTTCTGGAAGTTTTTTTTTTTGGCCTTTGAAATGCACAGATTCCTCACTGTTACCAAGTCTAATCCTGGCAGTTTTCCCAAAGTGGTTTTCCATTGCCCCTTTCCTAGGGCTGGAGAGAGAGTGACTGGCCCAAAACCACACAATTGGCTTCGTGCCTGAAGTTCCACTTCAGCATTTCCGGCTTCCTAAGCAGGTGTCTTAACCACACCACCAATTGCTCTGGACAATTCATTGGATCCCAAATAAGGATATTGTCTGACTGGGAACTGGTGGGGTGGGGGAAGGGACACAGTCAAGAGACAAAATGGCGGCCTGGTTTTTCGAGGCCTCACCTTTTGTTTTTAAATGAGAGCTTTTCCTTCTCCTGGTTAGCTCTTATTCTCCAAAGCACCTGAGGGCAGGAGAAGCAGCAATGGGTGGAAGCTAAACAAGGAGAGAAGCAACCTGGAATTAAGGAGAAATTT
Source organism: Bungarus multicinctus (assembly GCA_023653725.1). NCBI lineage: Eukaryota > Metazoa > Chordata > Lepidosauria > Squamata > Elapidae > Bungarus > Bungarus multicinctus. The sequence continues at coordinate 9,759,738 of CM042834.1, read as the reverse complement.
TTGTGACATTGTTCTATCTGTCACAAAATTTCTCCTTAATTCCAGGTGGAACAATTTCCCTCCAAAGTTGTGGGTGCTCCAGAACTGGAAGTTTTGAAGAAGAGATTGGATAACCATGTGGCTGAAATGGTAGGAGGTTTCCTGCCTGAGAAGAAGGGGGTTGGACTAGATGACCTCCAAGGTCCCTTCCAACTCTGTTATTCTATTCTATTTCTAAGTCATCCCATCTAACGCTGGTGTAAGAAGCCAAGAATGTCTCTTTTTTTCTTTTTGTATAAATTCTTTATTTTTTCTTGTTTTTTTTTACAAACATATCATTATGTGAACAGTGTGGCACTGGAGTGCCTTACATTTTAAAACAAATATGACAACATTCTTCATATTTAATAACAGTTGACAATCTTATAAAAATTTTAATATTAATACACATATTTTGTTGACTTGTCATCTTTCCTTCTTTGATTCTTCAACCATTTCAGTTATATTATTTTTGTGTCACCCTCCATATTCTAAACACTCCTCTTTTTACCAGGAGTAAAATAGTATTACTCATATTTGCCAAGAGTGTCTCTGAGCTGCTACAGAGTATTCCATACAGAGGAAAGCTGGACCTGGAAAGTTGGGCGGAAGGAGGAGCAGAAGGAACGTGTGAAACGGGTCGGCAGCTGGTACGTGTAAACAAGAGTGGATGGAAGGGCGGCGGCAGCTGGCGCGATGTGAAGTTTGTGGGTATGTGCGAATGCGCAGAATGAGACACAACTGGGTTCAAATTCTGTATGGAGAGGCCAGGGATGAGAAAGAAGTTGCGTTTTATCCAAGGCTCTTCAAACTTGGCAGCTTTAAGACTTGTGGACTTCAACTCCCAGAATTCTTCCTCCAGTCATGCTAGCTCGGGGATTCTGGGAGTTGAAGCCCACAAGTCTTAAACTTGCCAAGTTTGCAGAGCCTTGGTTTAAAGCAGGGGTTCTTCAAACTTGGCAACTTTAAGACTTGTGGACTTCAACTCCCAGAATTCCTCCTCCAGTCATGTTAGCTCGGGGATTCTGGGAGTTGAAGTCCACAAGTCTTAAACTTGCCTTAAACTTGTTCTAGGGCAGAGGTCTCCAAACTTGGCAACTTTTAAGACTTGTGGACTTCGACTCCCAGAATTCCTCCTCCAGTCATGTTAGCTCAAGAATTCTGGGAGTCAAAGTCCACAAGTCGTTTGAAGACCCTTGGTTTAAAGCAGGGGTTCTTCAAACTTGGCATCTTTTAAGACTTGTGGACTTCAACTCCCAGAATCCCCGAGCTAACATGACTGGAGGAGGAATTCTGGGAGTTGAAGTCCACAAATCTGAAAGCTGCCAAGTTTGCAGACCTCTGGTTTCAAGTTTGAGAAACACTGAGCGGCCGCTTCTTCTCCCTCCCCCTCCCTCGCCCCCCAGCCTCTCCCCCCACCCCCCCACTTTCCCTGGATCTCATTCCCGCGGCTCTTGCATTTTTTTTGCCACAATGTATTGTTTGGTGCGACGAAGCTTGAAGGTTGAGCGAGCAACCGCCGGCCTGGAACCAGCCTTCGCTGGAAATCATATAGCATCTCCCTCCCCACACCCCCATTCCCCCCCCCCTCCCCCGGCCTCTCTCCTCCAGCTGCAGCCGGTCTTTGTTTTCTCCGAGTTCTTACTTTCACTTTCGGCTTCCGGGAAAGCGGCTGTTTCTGCGAAGCGCCGCGGCCGAGGGTGCTTTCCAAGAGGCGGGCGGGAGAAGCGCCAAGAATCTGCCTTCCAGCCCCCGCGGTCCGCGCCCTCCGTTCACTTGGAGCCGGCTGCCTCGCGCGGAAGAGTCTACCGGCTCTCTTAAACCCCCTTCTCGGGATCCCTCCCGGGCGTAGATCGCGGCCGGCTGCTTTTTCTCACCAGCTCCGCGCCGCGCCGCCTCTTCTCTGCAAACGGGAGAAAGCGCCCCAGGACTCGGCGAGAAGCTCCTCCAACGCCGGTAAGTGGGTTCTTACTTAGCAAAGCTGCAGACTTTTATTTTTATTTTTAATTTTTATTTATTTGTCAGACATGTGACAAGATAACAGAGGAGGTGGTATTTTTATTTTATTTTATTTATTATTTATTTATTTATTTATTAGTTTTATATACCACCCCTCTCCCCGCAGGGACTCAGTGGCGATGTACAGCCAAAATTAAAACACAGTGCAAATGCAATATTTAAAAACAATTAGATTTTATTTATTTGTCAGACATGTACAAGATAACAGAGGAGGTGGTATTTTTATTTTATTTTATTTATTTGTCAGACATGTACAAGATAACAGAGGAGGTGGTATTTTTATTTTATTTTAATTTATTTGTTTGTCAAACATGTACAAGATAACAAGTATAAGTATGAACATTAACAAGAACAAGGGAGTAAATACAGATAAATGGAGACAGTGCTGCATCCAGTTTTGTTCACCACACTATAAAAACGATGTTGAGTCTCTAGAAAAAGCACAGAGAAGAGCAACCAGGATGACTAGAGGACTGGAAACTAAAACATACAAAGAACGGTTACAGGAACTGGGCCTGGCTTGTCTAGTAAAGAGAAGGACCAGGGGAGACATGATAGCAGTCTTCCAATATTTGAGGGGCTACCAGAGAGAGGAAGGGGTCAAGCTATTTTCTAAAGCACCTGTAGGCCAGACAAGGAATAATGGATGGAAACTGAACAAGGAGAGATTCAATCTAGAAATAAGGAGAAACTTTCTGACAGTGAGAACGATCAATCCATAGAACAGAAGTTGCCTTTGGAAGTTGTGAGACCGCCATCACTTGAGACTTTCAAGAAGAGATTGAACTGCCATCTGTCAGAAATGGTGTAGGTCTCCCGCTTGGGCAGGGGGTTGGACTAGATGACCTACAGGGTCCCTTCCAACTCTTGATTATCTGTTATCTGTTACAGTAAGACAGGGACTCTAGGCACGCTGGTGCATTTATGCACGCCCCCTTTAAGGACCTCTTAGGATTGGGGTGAGGTCCATGGTAGATTTGGTTTAATGCTGTTCTTTTTTTCCCCTTGTCTCTCCACTCTCAGTGGCTCTCATTTGTCCCTCTCTTTCCCTTTCTCGCCAGGATTTCTTCCAGCACAAAAGCACTCCTCCAGCGAAGCTCTTTTGCCCCGTCTTAAAAACCAGCACGATGAATGTGGGCTTGTGGTCCTCGGTCGCCCTGGGGATGCTGTTGGACTTCCTGGCCCTCCACCTGGCTTGGAAATGGAACCCCTCGCCCTGGGGGAGCCCTCTGGCTTTCCTCTGGGCTGTCGCCGTGGGACGCTGCGCATCGCTGGTCCTCGCAGGGGGTACCCTCGCCCGGTCTGGAAGGGAGAAGCTTCCCTGGAGGCTGCTGTTGGAAGGGGCCTTGGTCCTCTCCTTCCAGATGCCCAGCTACGTCAGCCTGCAGTACCTCTACCAGCCCAAAGGGGACGCCCTGCATCTGGCTTCTAACTGGGGCAGGCACGACATCCTTGCCCTCAACTACCTGGTGGTGGGGCCGGTGATGCTGCTGTGCCATCACTTCCCTTGGGGGGGCACAGGATCGGAAAAGGCATCTGGCGCTTCCTTCGAGCGCCTCATCTCCTGCCTGAAGCCGGAGGTGCTGCGGTTTGTGGCCATGTTGGTGCTTATGGTGTTCTCATGCATGGGTAAGTGGACCTTTTGGGGGGGGGGGCAGGAGTGTGATCCTTCTCTGGGCCCTCACAATCAACCTAGAGCAAGGGTGTTGAACTTGATTTCATTGAAGGCCGCATCAGGGTTGCGTTTGACCTTGGGGAGGCGTGGCCAGGGGGCGTGGCCAGCTCGACGTCACTCATGTTGGGGGCACCTGTGGTGGCCTGAGCGTTCTCTGCCAGCGAAAACGGGCTCCCGAGCTCCATTTTTGGCTGCGACGGCTTCCTGCAAACCTCAGCCAGGTCATGAAGCTTCTTGAATGGGAAGCGAAACGTCTTCAAAGAAAAACCAGAAAATTCAGTTGCCTCTTGTAAAAAAAAAAAATCATCTTTGGGATAATAATAGAAAATGGAGGTCAAGAGAAAGATAATAGAAAATGGTTTCACTCTTTTTAGGCCTTGGAGCACAGGAATCTGCAAAAATCAACAGGCCATGCTGGTTGTGATCGAGTTTTGAATATTTTAAAAATTACATTTTATGTGCATCCTTGCACATACCTGCAGAAACTTTTCCGTTTAGCGTTTTTATTGAGTTATAAAAATATTTTGAAATACAAAAGACAAACGTAAGTAGAGAAGCAATGGGGAGGAAAAGGGGGAAGGAAAAGAAAAAAAAAGAAAAAGAAATATTGACTTCCGACTCTGTAAAATAAGGCATTAACATCAAATCACAACTTCTTTGCTTTTTCGTAATAATATGAACCAGCCATTTCTGTAAAGATCTGTCGATCTACTCGGTAAAACACCAGATCCGAGTTTCATTCTTTACCACTTCAAGCAGGAAGTTCAGAAGCTTTGTCTCCATGTGGAAACAAAAGTAACTTAATTGGGACTGTGCTGAAATGGATAGGTTAACTTTAAAAATTAAAGACAAAGATGATTCAGAATATTTTTGGACATGGAATAAATTTTGTTTTTTTATTTATTTTGCATATTTTTTTATTTTTATTCTTTAAACACCTCTTTAAGTGAACAGTGTGATTCCAGGTTTTAGCATACATGCATAATCATAATTACATTTTCAGCTTTCATATCCGGTTTCATATTATATCATTTATCTATCCCATTTTTCTTTTAATATGTTTTATCACTTCATGTTGTTTCATTCATCATTTCCAGAAAGAAAGAAAAAACAATTTCATCCTAAGATATATTATCCAATATTTATCCCCTTTATTGTCAATTCAATCTTGCCACCGATTTTTATTTTATGTATTCTCCCCATTTTACTCTGTAAACCCAATACATAACCAACAGGATTAACAAATATATCAATATAGCCATAAATTTTATGAATAGAGAAAAGAGGTAGAAATTAGAGAAAGTAACATTATGAAGGTTAATAATATATATATTGGAAGAGGTAAATAAATATAAATGTAGTAATTGATAAAAAAATATAATTAACCTAACGTAAGAAGAAACCTAGATCAACACTTTCGGTTATACTATTAATATACCATTACTATCGCTATTTATAGGTTGAGATTTATTACCAACGTATGTCGGTCGTGTTTAATTTGTAAATAAGGCTCTGCCAATGCACTGTTATTCAAAAATGTTTATGAATGAAAATTTATAATAATAGTAATAATAATAATAAGTACTTATGTTCTTTTCTTTAATCAAAATAGTCAATTTTGCCATTTTAGCCAACTCCATTAACTTCTGCAACCTTTTGTCCATAGTAGGAATTGAAGTGTCCTTCCATTTTTGTGCATACAGTAGTCTTGCTGTTGTCAACATATGTAATATGTATGCATATACAGTATATTAGTTATATATGCAGAAACCTGGTACATGCATATTCAAGAGGCAGCTTTTCTTGTGTCGAATTGGGGAAATTGCGTTTGTTAGGCACAGCAAAGCCAAAAATTCTAGCACATCGCAGAAATAGCAGGAGCAATAGCACTTAGATTTATATCCCACTTCACAATGCTTTACAAGGGGTTTACAGTGTCAGCCTATCCTTCAAGGTCACTTCTTTTTCTTTCAATAAATTTTTAATTTTTATTCTTTAAACATCTCTTTAAGTGACCAATGTGATTCCAGGTTGTAACATACCTACAGAATCATAATTACATTTTCGGGCTTTCTTATCCAGTTTCATATCATAGCATAATTATATATAATTCCATTTTTCTTTTCATATGTTTTATCCGTGTTATTTCATTCATCATTTCCAGAGAAAAATAAAACCAATTTCATCCTAAAATATATTATCCAATATTTATCCCCTTTCATTGTCAATTCAATCTTGCCACCGATTTTTATTTTATATATTCTTCCCGTTTTATTCCCTTGAAACCAATATATATAACAAATTTTTTAAAAAAATTAGTATCAATGTAGCCATTTTTTAGTTGCTACATCCTATGTTAACAACAGTGATCTTTTTACTATTCTGTATGCATATATTTCTGTTTCTTCAAGGTCACATCTAACAGATACTTTTTGTCGCTGGCTTGCAATCTTGTAATCTTGTGTGCTTGTTAAGTGCCCTTTGCTATTTCTGACTACATTCTCATCCGAGGATAAAACTGCAGAAAATAGCTGTTTGCTTGCTCAGTCAGACCTGTTTCCTGCATACCAGAGGGCCAGATGGCTGAAATGGAGGCAGAAAGTTTGAAACGGTCAAGGCAATTTGTCAAAAACGAGGACTTTATAAAGAATAATCACGGTTTTGTAAAACAACAGAACTTTCCTTACACAATAATTTCACTTCAGTGCTTCTCTGTTTTCCTTGGAAAAAACCGTTTTGGTTGGCTGCCCTCTGTGTCTTGTTTTAATTTTGCTGTTACTTCCCCCGCCTTAATTCCAAAAAAAACGGCAGATGTCCTCCGTATTTGTAATTCCAGACACTTTTTCCTGTATCACATTTCTTCTGAACGATGTGCACAGACAAGAGTCGAGTTCCTTCTGATTTCCTTTTTTATTCTCAGTTGGAGTTTGAGAATGATTTTGGATGTCTAGGGCCTCCAGTTTTGTTTTGTTTTGTTTTTAAATTTCTTTCAAAACAACCATTGTAAGCATCAGCAGGGGGAAAAGGGGGGTGGGGATTTTAACAAGGATTTATTTCTGATTTTCTTGGCGAAAAGAAAGGAAATGTAATCTTAGTTTGGGCGAAATAAACTAATAATTCCCTCAACATCAAACTTGATTGCAGGAAATACGACTTCAGCAACAGAGTGGTCAATGTCTGGAATATTCTACCTGACTCTGATTTCTTCTCCAAACCCCAAAAACTTTAACCTTAGACTGTCTACTATTGACCTCACCCCTTTCTTAAGAGGACTGTAGGGGGCGTGCATAAGTGCACCGACGTGCCTACCGTCCCTGTCCTATTATTTCTTTTTTTTAATTCATGCCCATTTCATGTATTCATAACCATGTTTATACTTGTACCTGTTATCTACTTGCTTGACAAATAAATAAATAATAAAACTGTCCAACTATTGACAAAGTCTGCACTACTATCACTATTAATGTTCTCATCTCTCCTTATCACCCTTCCCCTCCCACTTGTGACTGTATGACTGTAACTTTGTCGCTTGAATCCTAACGATTTTTATTGATTGTTTCCAAGTATGATTTGATTGCTTATTGTACCTTACGATTATCAGTCAGTGTTGTACCTTACGATTCTTGACTCTTGACTATGTATCTTTTCTTTTGTGTACATTGAGAGCATTTGCACCAAGACAGATTCCTTGTGTGTCCAATCACACCTGGCCAATAAAGAATTCTATTCTGTTCTAATAAAAATAGCAGTGAAAATTTCAAAATATCCATATCCAGTCTGGGAGGAAAGCATATTTTTAATTATGTGGTGTAACATTTCAAAAAGTGTTTTTAAAATGCTTTGAAGTTCATAATGTGGGTGAACCCAACAGCATTTTGTTGTTAAATATTAAGTAAAGCAGCTTGTTAACTTTTGACCCTCCTACTGCCCAACCCTGAAAAACCATATTGCAGTTATTTTTAGCAATGCACACAATTCATTCCTTGGTCTTTGCTTAATATTATCTTCATTCAGGATTGCTGTGGGTTTTTTTTTATATTGTGTGGATTGTTTAAGGGAACCAAGAATCTTTTCGATTACTGTGGAATAGAAATACATTAAATAAATAAATGAATGCATGGAACAGACTCTTAAATCAGGTACAAGTTGACTTTTTGGGCTGGTACAAAAGCTTGAGAAATGACCCCTTGCTGTAACAAGAGACACCCAGAAATTGTGAGAGGCCCACAACATTTTTCTATTATTTTTTTTTAATAGTAACTTGGCTGCTCATGTTGATGAGAAGGCCTGGAAAAGAATTCCCCTTGCTTGCAATTCTCTCCTCCCTTCCCCACCCATCTGCAGCTTTCATTATACTTTACTCAAAATTCAGGTGCTTTGCAACGACTCATATTTATGACGGTTGCGATGGAATTTTTTGGGTTCAATTACGGTCGTAAGTTGAGTACCTGTATTACATACAGAAAACAAATAATGTTGTTCAGGTTGCTACTTGGGAGAGTCCAACTCAAGTGGCCAGCTTCTACTGCAATTTCTTGTAAGACCTCTTGATATGTATGTATGTATGTATGTATATGTATTGTATATCTATCTATCTATTTATCTATCTATATCTCTCAATCTCGCTCTCTATCTCTCAAACTCTCTCTCTCCTGCTTTATCTCAATCTCTCTCTCTTCAATCTTGCTCAATTTCTCTCTCACTCTCTCAAACTCTTAATCTCTCTCTCTCAATCTCTCTCTTTCTCTATCTCTCAAACTCTCTCTCAAACTCAATATCTCTCAATATCTCTCTTCAATCTCTCTCACACTCTCAATCTTTCTCTCTCTCTCAAACTCAATCTCTCAATTGTTCTCTCTCAAACTTTGCTGTCTTCAATCTCTCTCTTCAATCTCTCAATTTCTCTCAATCTCTCTCAAACTTTCTCAATCTCTTCAATCTCTCTCTCTCAATCTCTCTCTCTCAATCTCTCTTCAATCTCTCTCTCAATCTCTCAATCTCTCTCTTTCTCTCTCAGTATCTCTCAATCTCTCTCTCTTCAATCTCTCTCACTCTCTCTCAATCTCTCACTCTCTCTCAATGTCTGTCTTTCAGGGGAGATGGCAATTCCATATTATACCGGAAAGGTGACAGACTTGCTCATAAGCAAGGAAGAAGCCTCGGCCTTCAAGAATGCTCTGTATATGATGGCTTGTTTCACTCTGGCGAGGTATGATGGGGGGAAACCACCTGGGTTTGCTTTTAAATGCAAACTTGCACACGTGGCATCGTTGGAATTTTAGTCACAATAGTAGGGAAAAGTTGAATCACAAATGAGTACATTCGGAAATGCATCATACATGTGTGTGTGGTGGGTTGTGTGTGCTATAGAGAGAAAAGGAGAAAAAAAATCCTACACTTAGGCAAGAAAAACCAAAAGTACACATATAGACTGGGTGAAACCAGGCTCAGTAGCAGTAACTGTGAGAGGGATCTTGGAGTCTTAGTGGACAACCAGCTAAACAGGAGCCAGCAGTGTGCAGCAGCAAGCAAAAAAGCTAATGCAATCCTAAATTGCATTAACAGAGGGATTCAATCAAGATCAAGGGAGGTACTAATACTACTCTATAAAGCCTTAGTAAGGCCACACGTAGAGTACTGCATCCCATTTTGGTCACCACACTATAAAAAGATGTTGAGACAGAAAAAATACAGAAAAGAGCAACCATGATTAAGGGACTAAAACATACGAAGAATGGTTACAGGAACTGGGCCTGGCTATAATCTAGTGAAGAGAAGGACCAGGGGAGACATGATAGCAGTCTTCCAATATTTGAGGGGCTGCCACAGAAAGGAAAGAGTAAAGCTATTTTCTAAAAGCACCCGAAGGCCAGACAACGAATAATGGATGGAAACAAACAAGGAGAGATTCAACCTGGAAATAAGGAGAAACTTTCTGACAGTGAGAACAATCAACCCATGGAACAGAAGTTGCCCTCGGAAGTTGTGGGAGCGCCATCACTTGAGACCTTCAAGAAGAGATTGGACTCCCATCTGTCAGAAATAGTGTAAGGTCTCCTGCTTGGGCGGGAGTTGGACTAGATGACCTCCAAGGTCCCTTCCAACTTTGATTATCTATTTAAAATGGGAACGGTACAGGTAGTCCTCGACTTACAACAGTTCGCTCAGTGAGCGTTCGAAATGACAACGGCACTGAAAAAAAGTGACATGCCCATTTTTTTTGACCGTTGCAGCATCCCCCAACATGGTCATGTGGTTTACGTTCAGAGGATGGACAACGTATTCACTTTCATGACGGTCGCAGTATCCCGGGGTCATGCGATCCCCCTTTTTTTGTGACCTCCTGACAGGCATAAAGTCGATGGGGGAGCCAGGTTCATTTAACAATTGTGTTTGCTGATGTAACAACTGCAGTGGTTCCTTTAACAAATGACGGGGTGAGAAAAGTTGTAAAATGGGACAAAACCAGTGGTGGGATTGAAATTTTTTTTATTACTGGTTCTGTGGGCGTGGCTAGGTGGGTGTGGCCATGTGATTGGGTGGGCGTGGCTTTTTTTCGGCATCCCCCCCTCACTCCGTTTTGGGGCCTTCTGGGTCTCAGGCAAGCCTCCGGGGGGGGGGGTTGTTTTTGTTATGGAGCCTTCCTGGCCTCCATTTTAGGTCATTTCTGGCCTCAGGGGAGCCTTTGGGTGGGCGGTTTTTCTCCCAGAAAGCTCCCCTGAAGCTCAGGAAGGAAAAAACAGAGCCTGGAGGGAGGACACAGCACACCCTAACTCCATTTTGGGCCCTTCCTGGCCCCAGAGGAGCCTCTGGGGCCCAGGAAAGCAAAAACTAGAAGGAGGCTGCTCTCCCTCCCTCCATTTTTTGCCTTCCTGGGCCTGAAGGAAGCCTCCTTTCCTAAGAGGTCTGTAGGGGGCGTGCATAAGCGCACCAACGTGCCTACCGTCCCTGTCCTATTGTTTCTTTTATTTTTCTTAAATGTACCCATTTCATATATCATAACTATGTATATACTTATACCTATTATCTTGTAAGCGATTGACAAATCAAATATAATATATAAATATAAGCAGTAAGAAGGGAGGGGAATCCCGGCACAGCTGTTCGTAGGAACAAGTGGTTGTTGGGAGGTTAAAAAAAAATTACCTTAAGGAGTGACTGGGCAGGCAGGCGAACATTGGGCAGAGGGGGTGAGTGAGCATTGGCGAGACTAGCAGTGATCAGGTGACCGGATTGGGGGCATGGCCAGCCAGAAGTTACTATGGTTCCACAACCTATGCCAAATCCTTGTTACCAGTTCGCCTGAACCAGTACAAACCGGCTAAATACGACCAAACCTCACTGGACCAAACCTCACTGAACAAATGTCTCACTTAGCAACTTAAATTTTGAGCTTAATTGTGGGCATGAGTCGAGGGCTACCTGTCTATTAATGGGCTGTTGCATTAGATCAGGCAGTTCCTGGCAAATACCATCCACCAAGAATTGAACGTTTGTTTATTTATTTAGTTAGTTAGTTTTTATTTCTTTATTTCTAATTAATTAATTAATTTAATTAATTACATTTATAAGCTGCCGAATTCATTATCCAAAGTGACTCTGGATGCCTTACAATATCTGCCAGGCAGTGGACGTCAACTTCCTGAATTCCCCAACTAGCGTGGTTCCTAGGGAATTCTGGGACTTGAAGTCCATCTGTCTTCAAGTTGCCAAGATCGAGAAACATAGCGCTAAATTTAATTTCTAAGGAGGCTCCAATCCCTTCTACTGATCATAGCATTTTCTAAAATAATGTCCTTTATTATATCCGTCAGTTGACTCACACCAAGGAGGGGACAACAACTAGCTTTCTGTTGTCTGTCTCGTTCTCCTCCAGGGTCATTAGGCAGTTTCAGAATAACAGAATAAGAGTTGGAAGGGATTTTGGAGGTTAGATTAGATTGGATTAGATTAACAGAGTTGGAAGGGATCTTGTAGGTCATCTAGTCCAACCCCCCACCCAAGCAGGAGAGACTATACCATTTCTGACAAAAGGTTGTCCAATCTCTTCTTAAAAACCTCCAGTGTTGGGACATTCACAACTTCTGAAGGCAAGTTGTTCCATTGGTTAATTGTTCTCAGTGTCAGGAAATTTCTCCTTCATTCTAGGTTGCTTCTCTCCTTGATTACTTTCCATCCGTAGCTTCTTGTCCTGCCCTCAGGTGCTTTGGGGAATAGCTTGACTTCCTCTCTTCTTTGTGGCAGCCCCTGAGATACTGGAAGACTGCTTGCCTGCTCCTTCTGCTGTGCAATTCAAAATTCATCACGGTGGTCATTACCTCAGGATAGAATATTATTTGTCCCTCAGCATCAATATATTTGCAGAAATGTGACTCAGGCTGCAAAAACAAAACAAAACAGAAAAGGAAACCAAAATTCTTCACCACAGAGTGGGATGAAATATGGTTCGTTGGGAGAGGGGGAGTGTAGGGGAAAAGGTGTAAAAGTGATGTCAGGAAGGAGAAAAGACTGGAGAGAGCTAACGATGGAGTCATGATAGGTATCTGTTTTCTGATTCCTCTCAGTGCGACAACAGAGCTTCTCTGCGACTTCCTGTATAATACGGTTATGAACAGATTTCACACCCGCTTCCAGGCCTCTGTCTTCAGGTCCATTCTGCGCCAGGAGATTGGCTTCTTCAGCACTAATCGAACAGGTAAAGGATCCAGCATTCCCTTCACACACACACACACACACACACACACACATGGAGGGAGGGAGGGAGAGAGAGAGAGAGAGAGTGAGTGTTAGGGCTCTGCTAGTTACCCCCATTTAAATCATGAGTCTCTAGCCAGATTTTTAAAGGCTTAAAAGAAGATTTATTAGGAGTAAACATGCCGGTGCTAGCCGACTCTGAGACACATCGTTCATTGTCACCTTTGACTATGGTTTCCCCCCATCCCCGGGGTGCATCATAATTTATATGCTCCAATGGGACACATCCATAGCCAAGAGTCATCAATCATGCTGTCCTGTTAGCATTTTGCACGGCAGAAACTTCGGTCAGGGGAGAGAAAGAAAGACTTTTGCTGCTTTCCTTGCATGCAGCCAAAAGCAGAAGAAGAAAGAAGCGGTAAGAAGCAGCCCGTTGGCCAGGCAAGGCGCGTGGGGCAAGTTCCCCCCTCTGCCCTTTCCCCTCTCCCCTCACTATCTCGTGTTGTTTGCAGTGTAAGCGATGCAAGCCTTGTGTTCCCATGGGCAATATGGGCGGTGCAGCCTTGTGTTCCCACGCAGCCTGGATTAATTGTTTTGGGGGTGACATTTCTCTGCGGACCACCAAAATTTCTGGTGGACCACCAGCGGTCCCCAGTCCACTGGTTGGTGAGCACTGGTTTAGAAGATGGGATGGTCATGTTGTGGTCACCGGCAGCCTATGGAGACGGCAGCAGAGTCCGACAGTAGGGAGAACTTGGACGAGGGTCCTGTGTCCGATACAGAGATGGGGCCACAGCCATCTGGGAATTGTGTGCTGACTCCGGAGCCTCCAGAATCTGACAGCAGTGAGGCGGAGGAACAAGAGGAGCCTGTTCCCAGTGCGCGTGTGTGTAGAGCTGCCAGAAGGCAAGAACAGTTAAGACAAAAGGGGTGACTCGGCAGTAAGGCTTGGAAGTGATTGGCTCTCCCATAAGATATAAAAGAAGAACAAAGGGGCAGGAACCTTTGCAGGAAGCAACTTTGTTCGTACTGGTCGGTTTGAAATCTGAAGCTCTGTGTTGAATTTGTGATCCGTTTGGCCTTGCTATAACTGGTTAGAAATTTAGTCATTGGCAGCATTTCAAGGAAGATAAAGGTGCGTGCTTATCAGACTTATCCTGAAGGATTTGGGCAGACTTCCATGTTTACTAACTGTTTGAGACTCATTACGGGCTGTGAATGATTCACAGCTGTTGAAATAAAGAAAAAAGGGTTTGGGGGCTAATGTGTATTTGTTAGTGTCTCAATAAGCCTTGGTCAGAACAAGTCAGTCCCACAGATGGGTACCGAAAAAGCAGGGAAGGCAAAGGCCAGAGCTGGTTGGGGGCTTCTCTCAATTGACTTATGGTATTTTCAAATGGACTTGTTCTGGTTGACAGGTGACATCACTTCCCACATCTCGTCCGGCATCGATTCCATGAGCGAAGCCCTCTCGCACGATCTGAGCCTCCTGATGTGGTACCTGTTCCGGGGTATCTGCTACTATGCCATGATGTTGTGGATCTCTGTGCCTTTGGCCTTATTCGTCATTGTGACTCTGCCCTTCATCCTGCTGTTGCCGAAGTGCTCGGGGAAGTTCTACCAGGTGATGAAAGGTTCCCTTCAGCCCCACCTTGAGGGAGAGAGGCCCAAGGCCCAAAGGCCGCTGAAGAGGACTATAAAAATAATGGTTATTTCTATCGGCCTTTCCTGGGGACGAAAGCCTTAATATAGGGTGGTCAAACTCAAGGCCCTTGGGCTGGATCCGGCCTGTGGAATGGGTAGTAAATGGCACATCTGGGAAATCCCGAATCTGAAAGTTCCAGGTTTCCTTGCAATAAGTAAAAAAATTACAAATCCAATCCCTGCACCCCTCATTGCATCACATGCCTCAATCACCGTTCGCCTCAGCTTGAGACGTCCTCTCAATCAGGTGCAGAAATAACATGACCTTGACTTAGAAAAAGAATGCTCTTACATCTAACCACATACACTCCAGGAAATTCCCCCCTCCTGTTTTCCCAGGCTCAAGAATGTGGCAGTGTGGAAGCGTCTGGTACTAATATGGCTTCCAAAGCTCTGACAGGGTGCTTAAATTGGGCCCATGGGGCTGCCCTGGAAATAAGAAAGGTGCCTCTGCCCATGGTGCCTCTGCCAGCAAAAACAGAGTTTGGCAGGGCCGCATGTGGCCCTCCCAGGCTCCATTTTCAGTCACTACGGCCTCCAGCAGCCCTCTGCCAGCAAAAATGGAGCTCAGAGGGGCTCCATTTTTGCTGGCAGAGGGCTGCAGGAGGTCATCACAGCTGAAAACGAAGCCTGGGTTTTTGTCTTCCAGCAAAAACAGAGCTTGGGAGAGCCGGACGTGGCTCTCCCAGGCTCCGTTTTCGGCCTCAATGGCCTCCTGCAGCCCTCTGTCAGTGAAAATGGAACTCGGTGGGGGCTTCCTTTTTTGCTGACAGAAGGCTGCAGGAGGTCATTGCAGCTGACAACGGAGCCTTGACAAATGATGTTGAGCTGGCCACGCCCCCCAGCCTCCGAGGTCAAACACAACCCTGATGCCGTGTCAGGGCTCCTGTTGTGACCCCCATTTAAATCATGAGTTTCTAGCCTGAATTTCAAAACTCAAAAGATTTATTAGGAGAAGACATGCCGGTGCTGCCTGGGCGTAGCCGACTCTGAGACACATCCTTCATTGTCACCCTTGACCCTGGTTTTTCCCGCCACCTCCTGGGTGTATCGTAATTCATATTCTCCAATGGGACACATCCATAGCCAAGAGTCATCAATCATGCTCTCCAGTTAGTATTTTGCGCGGCGGAAACTTCGGTCACCTGGAAACTATCTTTGAAAATATTTATGGAATGCAAGCTGCCCTCCCTTTCCGTTGGCAACTCTAAAAAGACTATAGAAATATTTTATCAGTTGACACTGTGTGTATTATTGCAGAATGAACAACACGGACTTGTAGCCACCAGTTGAGCTTTTATCTTATTTAATATTAATTTATATGATTTCATTCATTTTCCCATTTAATCACATCCAAAGTTGCCTCCAGAGTTTAACTTGTAGAAGGACAATAGAGTTGACACAAAGTTTTGGGGGTTCAGATTGAGCACCTCTAACCTAATCGGATAACAGATAATCAAGAGTTGGAAGGGACCTTGTAGGTCATCTAGTCCAACCCCCTGCCCAAACGGGAGACCCTACACCATAACTGACAAATGGCAGTCCAGTCTCTTCTTGAAGGTCTCAAGTGATGATGCTCCCACAACTTCCATTCCATGGGCTGATTTTTCTCACTGTCTATAAATGTTTCTCCTTATTTCCAGGTTAAATCTCTCCTGATGCATTTTGGACGCACTTGGTTATCATTTTTCTTTCTCTTTTCTCTCTCTCCTTCCAGAGTTTGGCCATGCAGGTCCAGGAATCCTTAGCCAGGGCCAACGAAGTTGCAGTGGAGACTTTCCAAGCCATCTCCACCGTCCGCAGCTTTGCCAACGAGGATGGGGCTGCTCAGCGTTACGAAAAGAAGTTGCAAGAGACCTATGAACACAACAAGAAGGAGGCCGTGGCCTACGGGCTCTCCGTATTGATTCCTGAGGCAAGGATGCAAACTTGGGCAGAGAGGTTGGGAGCGACGCTTGGAGATCCTGGGAAGGCGAGAGGGAGCGGGCTGCACAACTTCCGTCACCCAAAGGATGGTTTCAGATTTTGTGTGACACATGGAGCTTTGTGCTTCCAGAGCGAGTAGGGCTGACTATTTCGGATGGACGGATGGATGGATACAGTAGATAGACAGATAGATAGATAGATAGATAGATAGATAGACAGACAGACAGACAGACAGACAGACAGACAGATAGATAGATAAGAGAGAGATTGATAGGTAGGTAGATTAGGTAGGTAGATGGATGGATAGATACAGTAGATAGATAGATAGGGAGAGAGAGATAGAAAGATAGATAGATATAGTAGATAGAGAGATAGAGAGAGATAGGTAAGGTAGGTAGGTAGGTGGATGGATGGATAGATACAGTAGATAGAGATAGAAAGAGAGATAAATTGATAGGTAGATAAGGTAGGTAGGTAGATGGGTGGATGGATGGATACGATAGATAGATAGATAGATAGATAGATAGATAGATAGATAGATAGATAGAAGGAAAGAGATAGATAGATAGAAAGATAGATAGATACAGTAGATAGATAAATAGATAAGTAGATAAGTAAGGTAGGTAGGTGGCTGGATGGATGGATAGATACAGTAGATAGAGAAATATGATAGAGAGATTGATAGGTAGGTAGGCAAGGTAGGTAGATAGGTGGATGGATGGATAGATACGATAGATAGATAGAGTAGGCAAGGTAGGTAGGTAGGTGGATGGATGGATGGATTGTTTGTCTAACTCCCTCCCTCCCTGTCTATCTCTGTCTGTCTGCCTCTCTCTCTCTCCCTCCCTCCCTCCCTCGCGCTGTCATGTTGCTGTCATGTGACGTATCACGACGTTTTCCCCTTCATAGAGCTGGGGTGGGCGTGGCCTGTGTGTGTGTGAGACACATCTGGCCCGCGGGCCGCCAGTTTGACACCCCTTATCCAAGGGATTTCACACTAATCCCCGATATTTTTTTTTCTCTCCTCCAGATTTTACAACTGTCGCTCAAAGTGGGGATTCTCTGCTATGGGGGATATCTGGTCACTCAAGGGAAGTTGACTGGCGGAGCTCTCGTTACCTTTGTCCTGCAGGAGGGTGAGCTTTCCACAGTGGTGCGGGTAAGTTTTGTGATTGGCCCAGCACTGGGGGTATGGAGGGGCAGAAACAGCCTCTGCTTGGAAGCCCAGAGAGGAGTGAAGATCCTTCCTCAAAATGTTTCCCTCGTCTCAACAGTGCCTGTTTCCTGTGTCTCCTAGACCCTCCTTTCATGTTACCCTTCCGTGCAAAAAGCCGTAGGTTCATCGGAAAAGGCTTTTGAGTACATGGACCGGATACCCCAAATCAAGCCTTCGGGAACTTTGACGCCCACAAATTTAGAAGGACGCATGGAGCTTAAAGATGTTTCGTTCTCCTATGGCAACAATGGCAACTCTCTAGTGCTGAAGGTTGGTGATGGGAACTGGATTCTGAGAAGGGATCACAACACTTTGGGTATGGCTTCAAGAATAGATATGAAGACAACTATCCAAGGTTGAGTCCCAGTCATCCTGTGACCAGTTAACTCTGTTACTGAATAGCCCTGATTATCTGGGTTAAACCAATACATGAAACTACAAACTAGTCCCGTGGTGGCTAACCTTTTTGGGCTCCTGTGCCAAAAATTGTGCGCATACTTGCATGCGCGTGCTCACGTGCCAGCACCCAGAAGGCAATGTGTGCCCCCCCCACACCTCCTGCGCATGCATGTGCAATCCTCACCAACACCCTCCCCCTTACCTGCACTGCGCCTCACAGCTGATCTTTGGCCAGTTTGAGGCCTTTTTTGGCCTCCCAGAGGCCTGAGGAAGGCTTCTGCAGGCTTTGCAGGCCAAAAACTAGGCCTGTTTCATCACTTCCGGTATTTCCGGAAAAACAGGAAGTGATGAAACGGGCCTAGTTTTCAGTCTGCAAAGCCTACAGAAGCCTTCCTCAAGCCTCTGGGAGGCCAAAAAAAGGCCTCAAACCAGCCAAAAATCAGCTGTGAGGCACGCACATGCACAGTGAAGTAAGACTTGCCTGCAGCTCGCATGCCGGCACAAATGGCTCTGTGCGTCACGCATGCCATAGGTTCGCCATCGTGGAACTAGTCAAATGGATGGAATTCACACAACTTATTTAAGTCAAGTTGAAAGGTAACCAACTTTTCATCTTGCGTGTGTCATCTACTGACTTGGACAAGTATATTGTGTGAATGCAGCCAGAAGAAACCAAAATGTACCTGAGGTCAGCCTGGGAAACTCTTTATTATTTCTCTCGGGGATAGTCATTGAAAGCCATACTTTGAACGGAATGTTACTGCCTTCCAAAAATTGTCTCCAAGTTTGTAAAGCCCAAATTAACTGCATAACCTTCTTTTTCCCATACAGCCCACCTTCTTTCAGTGGTCTGTGAGTTTTTGGGACGTATATGCGCAGGGTTGCAGACGTCCGTTATCATTTTTCTGGAGTAGAACAACTGCTACTGCTACGTGGCTAGTGTCGGCTTGTACTATAAAAGGCAAAGCTGGGTTAGGGTGTTTTAGACGGGGTTCCTGTACGAAATGCCTTTTTAACAATTCAAAAGCTTTGTTGGCATTCTAGAGTCCCATTTCAAGGGGTTGTCCAGGTTATGCCTTGGTTGCCCCCCTCTCCACTCCCGGTTTTCAATAGTTCTGTTATTAGTAATGCAATCTTTGCAAATGAGAGGATAAACCGCCAGTAGAAGCTCGCAAATGCCAGGAAGCTTTGAAGCTGTTTGCGATTCTTAGGGGGTTGCCCATCCAGGACAGCTTTCACTTTGACTGGATCCATTTCTATCCCCCCGAGTTGAAGTGCGGTCGCCAAGTTAATCCAAAGACTCTTTATGGAAGTCGCATTTCGATAGCTTCACATACAGCTTTGCCTTTTATGGACAATGCAGTCAAGACAGCACCGGAAGGAAGTCTGTAGGGTCTGTAAAAAATAAAGCTTGCTTAAAGTGCTCATCTTTAAGGAAATCTCATATTTTTACAAGACCTACAGACTTCGCATATGGGCTTTCCGGTGACTATCACCAGAGAGAAATAAATAGGGTCCTGGCCTGTATACTTGGTAGGGGGGATACGTCGGAAGTCTCAGGCCTGGGAAAGTTAAAAAGGGCATCCCATATTGTTGCCAAGATAACCATACAAATGCATCTACTGTATAAAATCACAATGGTTTTATCGATAGTGTTGCCAAGATCATCATGATTTTATAGATATATGTGTATCGTTATCTTGGCAACAATATGGTGCTTGTTATTTCCAGCTGAGATTTGGTCTCTCATCATTTGCCATGAACCTTTAGTAAGCATATAGTACTCGTATCTTTGGCAAAGCCCATACCGATGCATGGTTGCCGAGCTTTCCGGTTCGCTTAAGTTCTAGTTGACCTTTAAAGCGTCCTGGTCCATCCATTGGCAGCTACCTGCAGACCGCATTTGCGGTGATCCAACAGACGGTCTTCCCACGGGGCTTCTCGTGCGTCGGCCTCATGTGTGTCGGCGGCCCAGAATAGAGCTTCTCTGGGGGGCCCTGCCTTGGAATCTTGCCCAGGATACGTCACACGACCGAGGCAAGTGTGTTAAAAACTGCTCTTTGAGCATCATACAAGATTTTAACGTCTCTCGTTTAATTGGATTCTAAGGGGTTTTATATTAGGGGAGGTGGATTTAATTAACACCAAATTATTTAATTCAGTTAATTTTGTCTTATTGGGTAGAAGGCTGTGCAACCGCCCGATCCTCGGGAGAAGGCTATAGTGTTGGAATAAATATAATAAATAAATAAATACCTGGCTTAATGGAATTTAACTGCATTTAAATGGTTAGAATGTACGATGTCCAGTCTGGGAGCCCTAGGCCTTGCTAAAGCCTTTTATAATGCCTTGGTAAGGCCACACTTGGAATATTGCATCCAGTTTTGGTCGCCACAATGTAAGAAAGAAGTTGAGACTCTAGAAAGAGTACAGAGAAGAGCAACCAGGATGATTAGGAGACTAAAGGAGGCTAAAACGTATGAAGAACGGTTGCAGGAACTGGACCTGGCTAGTCTAGTGAGGAGAAGGACCAGGGGAGACAGGACAGCAGTCTTCCAATATTTGAGTGGCTGCTACAGAGAGGAAGGGATCAAGCTATTTTCTAAAGCGCCTGTAGGCCAGACAAGGAATAATGGATGGAAACTGAACAAGGAGAGATTCAACCTGGAAATAAGGGAGAAACTTTCTGACAGTGAGAACAATCAACCCATGGAACAGAAGTTGCCCTCAGAAGTTGTGGGAGCGCCATCACTTGAGACTTTTAAGAAGAGATTGGACTGTCATTTCTGCAGGATGTAGGGTCTCCCATTTGAGCAGGAGGTTGGACTAGATGACCTACAGGGTCCCTTCCAACTCTGATTATCTGTTATCTGAGCTTGTTGATGCGCTGGCCCATCCCATCCAAAGCCAGAACCAAAACTGCAGTACAAATAACTGCATCTAATTGGGTAGAATTGTCAGGCGGTTTTCTCTTCTTCCAGGGAGTGTCTTTCAAGCTGTGTCCTGGTACTGTGACTGCCCTGGTGGGCCCTTCCGGGTGTGGGAAGAGCACAGTGGTGGCCTTGCTCCAAAGGTTTTATGAGCCCAAGCAAGGGCAGGTGCTGCTGGACGACGAGGACCTGAGCAAATATGAACATCACTTCCTGCATCAAAAGGTAAGGGATGCGATACAGTAAACGCAGGTGGCCGATACAGGTTGTAGAGGGATGGCACAGCCGGCGGTCCAAAAGGAACCGGAGACGCTGGTGCGAACTTTTATATAAAATAGATTTTACATTTTAAGTTTAGAGCAGGTGAGATTTTATATCAAATAGATTTTACATTTTAAGTTTAGAGCAGGTGAGATAGTCAGGCACATCGCTACATCTTGAGGTAAATCATCAGGTAAATCACCGAACAGCATACAGAGCACACTCAATAGAGCAGCTTGTCTTCAAATGTTGTGGGTGCTCCATCCCTGAAGGCTTTCAAAAAGAGACTGGACAGCCATTGTCTGAAATGGTTTCCTGCTTGAACGGGGGTGGGAAAGCGGGGGTTGGAGTAAAAGATCTGTTGTGGTTCGCCGGCAGCAGATGCTGACGGCTGAGGTCTCGGAGAGCGAGGACTCAGATGAGGGGCCTGCGTGTGAGGCAGGGATGGGGCCAGAACCATCAGGGAGTAGAATGCTGCCTTTGGAGATTGTGGAGGCTGGCAGCAATGATGAAGAGGTCCCCTGAGGAGCCTATGCCCAGTGCGCGTGCACGCAGGGACTCCTCGAAGGAAAGAGCAGCTGCAGCAGCACGGGTGACTCGGGAGTAAGGCTGCAAGGTAATAGCCCCTCCCTTCAGAGATAAAAGCCAGCTGAGAATCTGAAGTTCTTGCAGGAAGCAAAGAAGTTTTTGCACTCAAGCCTTGTGGACGTTCGGACTCTCTTAGTTGGTGTTTGGAGACTCTTTTGTGTTTGAAATACTTCTTGGCAACTTTATCTAGTGTTCTTGGCAGCCTTGCACAAATTTGACAAGGCTCGTTCTTATCAGAGATAATTAGTTTGAAACAGCCTTTTAACCGAAAAGGAACGGAATTCGTAAAGGATCATTAAAAGGTTTTGCTGTTACCTCTGTTTAGTGTTTGTTGGAACAAGATTTGGGTCACAACAAGACCTCCGGGATCTCTTCCAACATTGTTATTCTGTTAAATAGTCTGTTTTGGATTTTTTTTTTCTTTTTCAACCCCCATTAACCAAATTGAAGAGACTGATGTCCGGAAATTATGCAGCAGGTGTCCAAATGAAGTCTGAGATATCGACACAAACTTGTAGTTTTATAGAAATGAATATATTTAACGTTTATATTTACAACAAATAGAATAGTAAGGAACATCATGAGGTACATTTAAACAGCATACCGAACGAAACACAGAGAAGAAAAAAGGCGGGGAAAAAGGGAAACTCCCCCTTTACCCCCAGCAACCAATCATAACATAGATTGCCTCATGCAGGACTCGGCGCTCCCCAACCAATCGACTCCTGACCATTGTACCCTTTATTGTTCCAGTGATTAAATTCAATATCTTTACGGTAGTCCTCGACATACAACCATGGTTGAGCCCAGCATTTCTGTCGTTAAGGAAGATAGTTGTTAAATAAGCTGCACCCCATTTTACAACCTTTTCCCTTGCAATCGTTAAGCAAATAGCTGCAGTTAATAAGTGAAGCGTGTGGTTATTACGCGAATCTAGCTTTCCCTATTGACTCTGCCAATCATTTTTATCTAGTACCGTTGTAAATTGAGTCACTAAACGAATGGTTGTAAGTTGAGGACTACCTGTATTCCAAAAGTGCTTTTGGACGCAGAATATTACCAAACTTGGACTTTATTTTACCAGTGATTGGAAAAAAGAGGTGGAGATTAAGAATGTAACCTGTATTGTTAAGCAATTATACAAACCCGGACAACACAATGTTTATTAAGCACTAACAAAATGTAAATAATAGAAATTCAATCAAATCTTTTTTTTAAAGTACTTTTTTCAAGTGGTAACTGGACTGTTCTTGTTTTTCTTTTAAGATATTTATATTAAATATATAACTATATAAATTATTTATATTATATAAATTATATATTTATGTTAAATATATAAATATACAAAATATTAATATTTAAGATATTTAAGCTTCTTGGATGAAAGGCAAATGTCTTCAAAGAAAATCAAGAACGTCCAGTTGCCTCTTGAAAAAGGCACTTTTAGCATTAGCAATAGCACTCCTATACCACTTTATAATGTTTTACAGCCCTCCCTAAGCGGTTTTACGGAGTCAGTCTATCGCCCCCAACAATCTGGATCCTCATTTTACCCACCTTGGAAAGGATGGAAGGCTGAGTCAACCTTGAGCCTGGTGGGATTTGAACTGCCAAAATTTCAGGCAGCCGATAGTCGGCAGAAGTGGCCTGCAGTACTGCACTCTAACCACTGCGCCACCGAAGCTTGACTTTTTGGGACAGCCATGACTTGGATGACTGAGAATCTGCATAGATGTTGACCTGTATTACAGTTTCCAAAGTTTGGGGGAAATGAATGTTGCTTTGATTGGGCATCCTCATAAATTCTGCTTGGAATAATGAACTGTCGTGTTATTTTTCCCTGCCTGGTAGGTAGCGCTGGTGAGCCAAGATCCCATACTCTTTGCCCGATCCTTGGGTGCCAACATTGCCTACGGCTTGGAAGAGCAACGTGAAGAGAAGGTGATCCAGGCTAGTCAGCAAGTGGGAGTCCATCGCTTCATCTCCACAATGAACCACGGCTATGATACAAGTAGGAATCTCTGTCTTCTGGCCAGGGATGTATGGCAGGGTCACATGGGAATTGTCTCAAGGGCAGAACATCAGAGGGGTCCTTGGTGCTCTCTGAGCATGGCTGATTTTTTTTGCAGAATGTCTCATTACCCAAACGACAGGTAATCCTTGACTTACAAGTTTGTTTAGTGACTGTCCGAAGTTACGGCACTGAAAAAAGTGACTGTGATGACCCAGGGCATGGCACAAAGGCAACACAGTCAAATAAGCAATAAGAGTCCCTTTATTGTCTCCAACTTTGCCCCCAGTGTCCAGGTTACCTTCTGGCTGGAGAAAAACTTCTCTCAGAAACAGCCTTTAACTGTAGAAAATTCAGTCCAAAATAAGGTACACAAAAACTGTAACTAAAAATTCAAACAAACCAAGCTGAAGTAATTAACTTGATAGGGCAGGAGAAGGAATTTCAGACTTGAAAACACAGCAAAATTCACACAGTTGGGAAAATGCCAGGAACACAGATAAGCCACAACAATACCAGATAAATTCACAGTTTGCTCCCAACAACTTGCTGTGCGCAGCTTCCTCTTTTATACACTGTGTTCCCAGCTGCAGCTGATGAAGGGAACCAGGGCCCTTTCCTCTCCCGTAAGCCAAGCAACTCACGTTGCTCCCTTCTCCGTTCCTCCCATTGCGCGCCCTAGGATAAAGAGGGGGTAGGCCTAGATCTCCCTCTGAATTCCGTCTGCCTTGCTCTATCTCTCCCCTGCTCTGCCCAGCCGGCCTTTGCCCTTCCCCAGTTTCTTCCACAGCCAACGGAGCCACAGTCCCACTCCCTGTCAGCTGTTCGGCTTCCCTCATCGAGTCAGTTTCCAACAGGGGCATGGCCGTTTTTCACACTTATGACCTTTTTTCACACTTATGACCTTTGGTAGCATCCCCATGGCCACGTGATTCCCCAGCAATTCCCTTCACCCAGCCTCAGAACTGTCCCAAATAACTCTAGCCACAAGCAGGCCAAGATTAGTCCATAAGGCAACGGCCAATAGTCCATAAAACAATAGAAAGTTGCTCCAACAAACAAGTTCCCCAATAAACCTAATCTACTAAGCCAAACTGAAATACACCCACAAGAGCTCACTTGACAAGAGAAGTTCAGAGTCTCCAAAGTCCAGCAAGAAGCACCAGGAACAAACACACACACCCAGAAACCAAACATGTTGTTCCCAGCAATACTTCCCTTTGCCTGCCATGATAAATAGTTTTCCTGTGCAGTCCATCAAGACAGGTGCGGCCTTCTGAATAATCTGGCAGATCTCCATTGCTCTTGTCTTTTCTCTGCCCTCCGTGCTCTCGGATCCACCACAGAAGGCAGTTCTTCCTCATTCTCTCCACTGACCGCCAACCCCTGCAAGTTGTCCCCAGCTAAATCCCCCTGTAAACCTCTTTGGCTGATTCAGAGTCATTAATTAACCCAGTTCATCTTCCCTTGAGCCGACTTCCGAAGAGGAATATGAGGTGTCGTCCACGGGAGACATCACACGGGTTTTGCGACTCCCTGACGAGCAAAGTCAAAGGGGAAGCCAGATTCACTTTACAACTGTGTTACTAACTTGACAACTGCAGTGATCCACTGTGGCTAGAAAGGTCATAAAATGAAGCAAAACTCATTTAACAAGTGTCTCGCTTAGCAACAAACATGTTGGGCTCAATTACGGTCACAGATTGAGGATTACCTATAGTGCAGGTAAGGAAACATCTGCAAGAAAACAACCATGCTCAGACAACACCTGTCAGAGTATATTCATGAACTGGAATAGAGCTTAGTAACAAGGTCAGCCAATGAGAGCTGAATTGAGGGCTGAAACTTAAAGAGAGAATCTGGGTGTGGTTTATCTCTGTTCTGTGCTCAGCTCTAAAGTGGAAGAGAAAGTAACTTGCTTGCTTGCTGAAAACTAGAGCTCTGTTCTGAACCTGTAATATGTCTGCTTCTGTTTGAGTTTGCTCTCTGTTGGAGAAATCCAGGAGTGGGATTCTACCAGGTCGCACCTATTCGCTAGAACCAGTTGTTAACATTCTAAGCAGTTCGGAGAACCGGTTGTTAGAAGAAATGACTGGCCTAATCCTGTAAGGAAGGCAGGAAGGAAACATTCTGGTGTTGCTTACAGAAACTGCCTCTCAGTTAACCCTTATTACATTCTTGGCAGGACTAGACTTCCTGTCTCAGGAACTTCTCTGGAGTTTTTTTCCCCTCCTTTGCTGGTGCTTTGCTTGTGTGGAGTGACCATTCAAAGTTACAATGGCACTGAAAAAAGTGACTTATGACCATTTTTCACACTTACGACTGTTGCAGCATCCCCACAGTCATGAGAGGCCAGGCGAGGAGATGCGTGCCTCAATGTGAGTGATATTGAGTTGGCCACGCCCAGCCAATAACATGACTGCCAAGCTACGTCCACCCGGTCACATGGCCACCAAGCCACACCCACAGAACCGGTTGTTAAAAAATTTGAATCCCACCCCTGGAGAAATCTACAACTGGTATTGTAAAATTTATTGAATATGTTTATAAAGACGTTAAATGAAGCATCAGCCATCTGTGTTTACTTTTCTGGCGCTGAATTTACGTTGCAAAACTCTGAACAAGTTATGGGCTCCAAAAAAGGCTGAATTGTAATTAAAGCTGAGAGACTGCCTGTTTTAAAAGTAAGAAACAAGGCAAGAGACTTTACAGGATGGCTGGAAAAAAAAATTAAAGAGAGCTCTCTACCCCGTTTGGGTCAGAAGAAGTATATTATTTGGGCTGCAAAGATGGAATTTTCCTAAAAGCAAAAGAGTTTTGGAATATTGTTGACAATCCATTCCAGGCACCATTGACTGCTGCAGATCAGAAGCTGCATGATAGAGCATTTGTTTATATCATCTAGCATAGCGGTCGCCAACCAGTGGGCTGCGGCTCACTGGTGGGCTGTGAGAAAATTTTGATGGGCCACAGAGAAATCTCACCCCCAGAGCACCCCCCCAAAGTAATAAATTCAGGCTGTGCAGAAACACAAGGCTGTGCCGCCCACATGGCCCATGGGAACCCTCTCCGCCCACTCACTCCTTACCCAGTTATCTTGCCTGCTAAATTGCTATTTTTCCTTTTTCCGACCATCATCTGTTCTGCTGTGCTGGGAGATTTAGATTAGCTAGGAAGCAGGAAATGGTTGGATTTCTTGCTTTCCAGCTAGTCTTTAGATCTTCGGCTCACCACAGCCGAACCTCCCTTAGGACTGAAGGTTTGCTTGCAAGCAAATTCAGTGCAGACTCAACAGCAAGCAAATTTGAGAGATTGAGCTAGCCGATGGCAGATAGATAGATCACTGAATGATTCTGTGAGCAACTCAATCTGCCTGCTTTGCCTGATTTTGGGTAAAATTTTCTTTTTTATGAAAAATTCAATATTTATATAAATATTTATAATGTTTACATACAAGCCATGCCCAGCCAGTCACCTGACCACCAAACCACACCCACAAATTAGGCTGTGCCCACAGAACCGGTTAGAACCGGTCATTTTTTAACTTTGGCTGTACACCGCCCCGAGTCCCGGTAGGGAGAGGGGCGGTATAGAAAACTAATAAAATAAAATAAAATTAAATAAATAAATAAATAAATAAATAAATAAATAAATAGTGGTCCCTGGGATCTAAAATTATGAGTTTGGTGGTCCCTGAGGTCCAAAAGTTTGGCGACCCCTGATCTAGCATAAGGACCCCTCATTTCAATCCTGAGACACAGATGTTTTCCTTTATTGGAAAAACATCTGTGACTCTGTGGAACTGTGACCATAGGGGGGGAGGCAGGACTAGGCCTGATGGGTTGCTATGTTCCACCACCTTGTCATGGTGGTGAATAGATTGCTACAGATGTGTTGTAAAACAGGATCAGTATTCCAGATTTCAGCTATTGGGGGATTAATGAAGCAGCTGATAGAATTAAAATGGATAAGCAGGGAGTTTGGGAGGGCCCGATTGCAGAATGCCTCCATTTTTATCTCTTCCTGCAGATGCTGGGGAAGCAGGAAAGCAAATTTCTGGGGGGCAGAAGCAAGGGATTGCTCTTGCCCGGGCTTTGATCCGAAACCCCAAAGTGCTGATTTTGGACGATGCCACCAGCGCCCTGGACACCGACAGCCAGAAACTGGTGAGAGAGTTGGGCGCGAGGGGGAGAAGTTTTCTGAGAGGATTGAATGATGGATGGAATTAAAGAAGCTAAGGGAGTGTGAGAAAGGGAAGAGGAAGTGGCCTAACGTCGAGAAGAATTTTGTGGGCTTTTTGTTAAACCGCTGTGAGATTTTCGTTCTGCTTGGCCCAGCTGGAGTCGGGGTAGCAGGTGGAACTGAAACAGCCCTGCCCCCATTCAGTTTCCACAGGAAGGTCTTCGTTGGGGGTGAAGGGAAGGGGGGGGGTGTTGCGGGATTTGCAGCCCCACTAAACCTAAAAACAAGAGGAAGAAGAGTCTTAGATATATTCACTATATCTTGATAATAAATAATAAAGGCTGGAGATAGATACATAGATAGTGTCAGGATTCCAGTACTTAACCCCATATAAATCATGAGTCTCGAGCCAAACATTTATGGAATGCAGTTTCGGTTTGCAAGCTGTCACACTGCTCCCCCCTCCCTTTCTGTTGGCAACTCTAAAAGACCATAGAAATATTTTATGAGTTGACAGATAGATGAGAGAGGGAGGGAGGGAGGGATAGATACATGATGATTGATAGATAGATGATAGATAAATAGGTAGGTAGGTAGGTAGGTAGATAGATAGATAGATAGATAGATAGATAGATAGATAGATAGATAGATAGATAAGATAGTACACGAGAGAGATGAGAGAGAAAAGAGAGGTAATGGACAGAGATAGATGAGAGATGAGAGAAAGATGATAGAATGAGATAAGTGTGAGAGAGATGAAAGAGAGAAAGAGGGAGGGAGGGAGATATGATAGATGATGATAGATATGATAGATAGATAGATAGATAGATAGATAGATAGATAGTACACGAGAGAAAGAGATAGATGAGAGAAAAAAGAGATAATGGACAGACAGAAAGATAGATGAGAGATGAGAGAAAGATAGATGATAGAATGAGATATGTGTGAGAGAGATGAAAGAGAGGGAAGGAGGGAGGGAGAGAGAGGAGAGAGATAATAGACAGACAGATAGATGATAGAGAGAAAGATAGATGTAGAGAGAATGAGGTAGGTGTGAGAGATGTGAGAGAGAGAGAGAGGGAGGGGGGAGAGAGAGGGAAGATAGAGATAATAGACAGATAGATGATAGAGAGAAAGATAGATGATAGAATGAGATAGATGTGAGAGAGAGGAGAGAGGGAGAGAGGAGAGAGAGAGAGAGATGATACACATATAAAGTAAACCTTGATTTTGTTTATATCAGAAAAGTGACAGCTTACTTCCTGTAGGAAAGAGGGGCCTGTCTATCGTCCTTCAAGTCTGCCTTCCCTCAGCATCCTTCTATACAGGTAGTCCTCGACTTACCACCACAATTGAGTCCAAAATTTCTGTTGCTACGTGAGACAGCTGTTAACTGAATTCTACCCCATTTCATGACCTTTCTCATCACAGTTAAGGGAATCCCTGTAGTTGTTAAGTTAATAACACGGTTATTCGGTGAATCTGGCTTCCCCATTGACTTCGCTTGTCAGAAGATCGCAAAAGGGCCCTGGGACACTGCCACCGTCGTAACTACGAGCCAAGCGTTGCCAAGCGTGTGAATTTTGATCACCATACCGAGGGGATGCGGCAACGGTCATGTGTGAAAAACCATCAAAAGTCACTTTTTTCAAGCGACATTACGACTTCAAATGGTCACTAACCAAAACGTTCTAAGTCGAGGACTACTTATAGCAGATTTCTCCACCTCGGCAGTTTGAAGAGCTGTGGACTTCAATTCCCAGAATTCCCCAGCCAACATGGCGGTCCACAGATCTTCAAGCTGCCAAGATGGAGAAACACTTCTTTAAGGGCAGGGGTTTCCAGCAAAGCTGGCTGAGCAATTCTGGAAGTTGAAGTCCACAAGTCTTAAAGTTGCCAAGATTGGAGACCCCTCCTCTAGGGAGGATACATACTGGTAGTAGGAAAGGTGAAGCAAGTATGTAAGTTGTAGCTAACGGTGTGTGAGGTAGTTTTTATTGTTTTTATTATTCCTGATGCCCAACTGGTTTACTTTCTCTCTGACCCAGCCTCGTGGTCCCCCCCTTTTTTCCCTGTCTTTCTAATCTTACTTCTCTTTCTGACGCCCCATTTTTGCTCTCACGCAGCTGGAGGAAGAAATCTACAGAGAAGAAACTCGCAGCCGCCGCACCGTTCTCCTGATCTCCCACCGGCTTCGAAGCGTGAAGAGGGCTAATCTCATCCTGGTCATGGAAGACGGCGAGATCCGCGAGAGGGGGACCTACGAGGAGCTGATGGAGAAGGAGGGACTCTTCTTTCAGCTGCTGCAGAAGCAGCCAAACGGGGCAGAGGAGGGCAGGAGCAGCAGCCCCAATGGGAACAATAGGAATTGATAACGGGGTGAGAAACAGGCGGGATGGTCCGGTCTGGATCCCAAAGCAGTACTTATCACTCCCTGCGAGCATCGTACAGTGGAGAGACAGTGATTGACAGTTTATCCTTCCGAAAATTCTAAACTGCGGTTCAGAGATCACGGTTTAAGCGATGTGCCATCTGGGAAAACTTTTTTGGGTGGGGAGGGGGGTGGGCATTCATAGATTAAGCAGAGGACAGCATCTATGCTGGACTTGCCGAAACCAAAAGAACTTGGACGGTTTTGATGATCTCACAGGGACCCGCATAGAGGGCTGTTCTTTAAAATACTGTACTGTAAAAAACTTTGGGGTAGGGAGGGGGGGGTGTCACTGTTTCTAAGGCTGAGCCACCTCACAAGGTTGTTGTTGGGAAAATAGGAGGATTACCGATTACAGATTAACGGAGTTGGAAGAGACCTTGTAGGTCATCTAGTCCAACGCCCCCCCAGCCACGCAGGAGATGCTACACCAGTGGTGGCTAACTTTTTGGGCCCCTGTGGCAAAAATTGCGTGTGCATTAGTGCATGCACACTCACATGTCAGCACCCAGAATGCAATGCTCTCGCATGCGCGCACAATCCCCACCGCCACACCCCCCACACCCCCTTACCTGCACTGCACCTCACGGCTGATTTTTCTGCTGATTTGAGGCCTTTTTCAGCCTCCCAGAAGCTTGGAAAAAGCCTCTGCAAGGCTTCTCAGGACGAATTATAGGCCCGTTTCATCAGTTCCGGTATTACAGGAAATGACAAAATGGGCCTATTCGCCCTGAAAAGCCTTGCAGAGGCTTTTTCCAAGCCTCTGGGAGGCCGAAAAAGGCTTCAAACCAGCAGAAAAATCAGCTGTGAGGCTTGCACATGTCCAGTGAGGTAAATTTGCCTGCGGCCCACGTGCTGGCACAAATGTCTTTGCGTGCCGCTTGTGGCACGTGTGCCATAGGTTCGCCATTACGGCCCTACACCATTTCTGACAGATAGCAATCTAATCTCTCCTTGAAAGCTTCCAGTGATGAAGCTCCCACAACTTCTGAATCTGAAGGCAAAGCTGTTCCATTGGTTGATTGATCTCACTGTCAGAAAATGTCTCCTTATTTCTAGGTTGAATCTCTCCTTGATCAGTTTCCATCCATTATTCCTTGTCTGGCCTTCAGAAAATAGCTTGACCCCCTTCTCTCTGTGGCAGCCCCTCAAATATTGGAAGACTGCTGCTATCATCTCTCCTCTGGTCCTTCTCTTCACTAGACCAGCCATGCCCACTTCCTGCTCCCAAAGGTGCCAGGAATATCCTGTGTGTTTATATTTATAAATGGGATATAACAAATGAACGAACGAATGAATGAATCCAGCACTAAAATTGATTGTGGTCAGTGGTCCCAAAGACGCTTTTCCAAAAGACAATTGGACTGTCTTTGTTTTTCCTTGGAGATGTTTCGCTTCTCATCCAAGAATCTTCTTCAGTTTTGACAGAAGTGTAAAGTCTCAGAAGTTTCTCCGAGCCACGGAGATGCCAGAGACTCGAGTCGAGGCTTGCAAAAATGACAGCTTTTTTATTCTTTGTCCAAAGCAAAAAGTCTGGGTGAATACTACGTCCAAAACATACAGACAAAATGCATGTAGTAATAGCCACACCCTGCGAGAGTGGCTCAGAGTATTACATATATTTTACTCTGATAGAAACAAAAGTTTATCCAATTAATTTACACTGATAGAAACTTAAGTTTATCCAATCAGAGACAGAAGGTTCGTGATTCATGTGGGCAATGCCTTATCCATGCCCTCCCCCTTTTTATCCATGGAGCGTTCTTTGTCCGTGCTCAGTCCATACTTTGTTATTTTATACAGTATCTCTTGTCCTTGTGTGTTCATGCTCCTTAGCTATGAAGCAAGATGTTCATGGGAATTGTCTGCAAAGATGTGCTTAGCTCTGAAGTAAATTGCAGAGGCGAGAAACCAGATAGAAAAGGATACAATTCTCTTAACAGAATGAATTCCTAGCAAGCGATTTTCATCCTTAGCAAAATAGTACAAGCAACTTCTTTTAACAGATCCAAAGAGCAAAGCTTAGATTGATTCGTGTCAAAATGTCCTTTCAGAAGCTTCTTGGATGAGAAGCGAAACGACTTCAAGGAAAAAAAACAACAACAACCAAGTCCAATTGTGTTTTGGGTCAAGCATGTCCTGTATGGCTGAGAATCTCCATAGAGGTGGTGCTCAGTTCCTTTCTAAAAGATCCCCCCCCCACCTTCAACGAGAGGTCAGGATCCCCATTCCTGATATTGAACGAGATTTTGGAAATCTCGTTCCCGAACGTATGAAGTTTTGGTGATCTCTCTCAAGAGTGCTGCCGTTTTGTAGCGTTATTCTTTTAAATTCAGCTTGGGAAGGTGTTTCTGTTTTGGAATGACGAGAGGTCTGGGGAAGCCCATGTGGGCTTATGTGCTTAGCTTTTCTCTTAGTGCAGGGGTCTCCAACCCAGTGGTGGTATTCAGCCGATTCGCACCGGATCGGGCGAACCGGTAGCAAGAATTTGGCATTGGTCACCGAACCGGTAGTAAGTTCTGGGGCTGGCCATGCCCACCCACCCGGTCGCCCTCCCGCCCGATGCTCGCTCACCCTGCCCGCCTGACATTCACCTAAGGTATTTCTTATTTTTCCTCCCGACAATCAGCTGTACGTAGATCAGCTGTGCCGGGATTCCCCTTGCTCAGGCCCAGGAAGGCAAAAAATGGCTCAGTCCCCCCCTCCAATTTTGCCATCCTGAGCTTCAGAGGAGCCTGAGGGGAACAAAAACGTTCTTCTGAGGCCAGGAAGCTCTCAAAACGGAGCGTGGAGCAGTGCTGCGTGCCCCTTCCATGCTCTGTTTTTTTTTTCTTCCTGAGCCTCAGAGGAGCTATAGGGGAGCAAAAACGTCCCCCCTCGAGGCTCCTCTGAGGCCCAGAAGGTCCCAAAAAACGAGTGAGGGCTGCAAAAAAGCATCAAAGCCACGCCCATCAAGTCACGCCCACAGGGATGGTAGTAAAAAAAAATTGAATCCCACCACTGCTCCAATCTTGGTGTTTTTAAGATTTGTGGACTTCAACTCTCTGCCGGCTGGGGAATTCTGGGAGTTGAAGTCCACAGGTCTCAAAAGACACCAAGGTTGGGGACTCCTGCCTCAGTGAGTAGCCCTTGTTGCTATGACCTTCTGAGGTAAATGCTTCCTTGAGACCAACTTGGACGTTTGCTGTCTTCTGGGAGGATGCCCACTGAGCTCTTCCTCTTGTGGGCTTGCCTCTAGTTCAGCTATTCCTCTACTATGGAGTGAGGCAGCTTTCTGAGCGTTTCCTTGCATTTCCTTGCATTTCACCAGCCTAGGTCTCAGGGAAGGGGTGGCGGTGCTTATTAAAGAGGTCCTTCGTCCTAGGAAGGCCACTGTCCCTCAGACGGCTGGCTGTGAATCTCTTTTTGTGAAGTGGGGACAAGGGGTTCAGATGGGCCTTTTGATGCGTACCTGGCTCCCTGCCACGTCTCATCGGCCCTGCCCGGACTCCTTGAGGTGATAGCCGGGCTGGCAGTTGAGACCTCTAGGCTTTTGGTCATGGGGGATTTCAACCTGCCATCGCTCAGTGAAACCTTGGGGATTGCCCGGGAGTTCATGGCTTCCATGACGGCCATGGACCTGACCCAATTAATTTCTGCTCCCACTCACATAGGAGGACACATGCTGGACCTGGTTTTTGTCTCGGGTCAGTGGTTGAGTGACTGTAATTTTGGGGATTTAGTAATTACACCCTTGTCATGGACAGATCATTCCCTTCTCAGACTGGACTTCTGTTCCGCCACCCCCCACCGCAGGGAGGCGGAGTCACGTAGATTGTTCCGCCCCAGGCGCCTGATGGACCCGGAGCGGTTCCAGAGGGAGCTTGGGCCATTTCCTGAGTCTCTGGCGCACAGCTCGCCTGGAGACCTGGTGGCCACCTGGGATGGGCTGGCTGCCAGGGCTCTAGATCGAGTTGCGCCTCTGCGACCTCTGACCCGGCACAGATCCCACTTGGCTTCATGGTATACGGAGGAGCTACGGGAGATGAAGTGCCGGAAAAGATGTCTAGAGAGCACTTGGAGGGCGAGCCGTTCTGAGTCTGACCGAACACAGGTGAGATCTCATATTAAGACTTACTTTGTGGCGATAGGGGCGGCGAAATCTTCGTATTTCTCCGCCCTTATTGCGTCGGCAGAAAATCGGCCTGCCGCTCTGTTTAGAGTGACCCGCTCTCTACTTGAACCGAGAGCGCGGGATGACCTCTTGCAGGGCAGGGCAGAGGAGTTTTCCCGATTTCTGCATGACAAAATCGCTCAGATTCGGGAGGGGGTGGACTCCAATTGGATGGTCCCGGGGGAGGTGTCCGGGGCAGGTCTTGTGAATGTTATCTGGGGGGAGTTTGACCCTGTGACCGCTGAGGGCGTGGACAGATTGCTGGGGGGTCTGAATGCCACCACCTGTTTATTGGACCCGTGCCCTTCCTGGCTGGTTTCGGCCGCCAGGGAGACGACACGAGGCTGGCTCCAGGAGATTATCAACGCTTCCTTGAGAGAGGGGTCGCTTCCTACTGCCTTGAAGATGGCAGTGGTGCCTTCCCTGGACCCAGCTGTTTTAAACAACTATCGTCCAGTCTCCAACCTTCCCTTTATAGCGAAGGTTGTTGAGAGTGTGGTGGCACGTCAGCTCCCTCAGTATCTGGAGGAAACGACTTACCTCGATCCGTTCCAATCGGGTTTCAGGCCTGGGCATAGTACCGAAACAGCATTGGTCGCGTTGGTTGATGATCTCTGGAGGGCCCGTGACAGAGGGTTTTCCTCTGTCCTGGTCCTATTAGATCTCTCGGCGGCTTTTGATACTATCGACCATAGTATCCTATTGCGACGGTTGGAGGGGCTGGGGATTGGGGGAACTGTCCTTCGATGGTTCTCCTCCTTCCTCTCCAACCGTTCGCAATTTGTGTTGGCGGGAGGGGAGAGGTCCACCTCTAGGCCCCTGGTTTGTGGGGTGCCTCAGGGGTCGGTCCTCTCCCCTCTCTTGTTCAACATTTATGTGAAGCCGCTGGGCGAGATCATCCGTGGTCTTGGGTGCGGTGCCATCTGTACGCAGATGACACCCAACTGTACATCTCCACCCCAGACCATCCCAGCAATGCTGTGGAGGCTATGTCCCGGTGCCTGGAGGCCGTGCGGAACTGGATGGGCGGGAATAGGCTCCGGCTCAACCCATCCAAGACCGAGTGGCTGTGGTTCCCGGCGCCCCGATATAGCCAGCTGATACCTTCGCTGGCTATTGGGGGGGAAATTTTGACCCCCACAGAGAGGGCTCGCAATCTGGGCGTCCTCCTGGATGTACGGGTGTCGCTAGAACATCATATTGCGGCCATCTCCAGGGGGGCGTTTTACCAGGTCCGCCGGATCTACCGGTTGCGGCCCTTTCTGGATCGGGACGCCCTGCGCACGGTCACTCACGCCCTTGTCACCTCTCGCCTGGACTATTGTAATGCTCTCTACATGGGGCTCCCTGCGGGGAGCACTCGGAGACTCCAACTGGTGCAAAATGTGGCCGCGCGGGTGATCATGGGGGCGTCATGTAGCTCCCATGTGACGCCTCTCCTGCGCAAGCTGCATTGGCTGCCGGTGGCTCTCCGGGTTCGCTTTAAGGTTCTAGTTCTGACCTTTAGGGCGATCCATGGCAGTGGGCCAGGTTATCTGCAGGACCGCATTCTGCCGGTGATCTCCAGCAGACCAGTGCGTTCTCACAGGGAGGGCCTTCTCCGGGTGCCGTCGGCTGCTATGTGTCGTCTGGCGGCCCCCAGG
The DNA here is from genome assembly GCA_023653725.1 of Bungarus multicinctus. Taxonomy (NCBI): domain Eukaryota; kingdom Metazoa; phylum Chordata; class Lepidosauria; order Squamata; family Elapidae; genus Bungarus; species Bungarus multicinctus. The sequence continues at coordinate 9,723,888 of CM042834.1, read as the reverse complement.
AGTAGGGCCTTCTCTGTGGGGGCCCCTGCCCTCTGGAATACTCTGCCACCTGAACTATGCACCAGCATGGACCTGAGGGCCTTCAGGCGCGCGTTGAAGACCTGGCTCTTTGAGCAGGCTGGCCTGGGCTGAGGTAGTTTTAAATTGTCTCCTAAATTTGGTTTTAATTGGGTTTTAAAGCCGGGGGGTGGGTTCTATTAATATAAACAGCCACTGTTTAATGTCTTTTTAACTTTTGTACTGTTTTTGGGATTTGATTTGGCTGTACACCGCCCTGAGTCCTTCGGGAGAAGGGTGGTATAGAAATCTTAATAATAAATAAATAAAATAAATAAATAAATAAATATTTGGCAACTCAAATATTAAGAGAACTTGGCAGTCAATTCAAGAAGGAGCATCAAAATGGCATTCACACATTGGAAGTCTGTCCCTTTTTTGTTTTTGTTGTGGATGCTACTAAAGCACAACTCTTCCACTGCCGCCTAGTAGAAGATGCCGATGCTGAAGTGATTATAAATTGTTAGGTTATTGAGTCCAACTACTAACTTCAGAATTAGTCTGCATCTTTTTCTTTGCCTCAGGTGGTGAAATGGTTTGGATTCGATTATTCCAACCTTTGCTTCCCTCCTCTCCTAGCTGAGCAGATCACATATTCATATTTTGGGACCTTTTAATCTGTGGCTCACATGGGAGTTGTAACCCAATTTGGGGGAAGGTCCAAATTTTGAAAGCCATTTGGGCAGAGCGACGAAGTGGCTGATCTGGGCTTAGTGTTAAATAAACAAGTTCACAATTGTTTTCTATAAGATCTTGTATTCTGTAAAATCTTGTATTTTTACACCTGTATTTGTACATTGTAAAATAAATACTTGTCTAACATTTCCTGTCTTTTATCATATCTATCATTTCCTTGAATACGTTTTTCATACTAGTAGAACGATTAGTTTCTCCAGCCAGATAATAGCGATAACAATAACACTTAGATTTATACATAGCTTCATAGTGCTTTACAGCCCTCTCTTAAGTGGTTTAGAGTCAACATATTGCCCTCAACAATCTGGGTCCTCATTTTACTGACCTCTGGAAAGCTGAGCCAACCTTGAGCCTGGTGAGATTTGAACTGCCTAATTGCAGGCAGCCGGCAGGCAGCAGAAGTAGCCTGCAGTACTGCACTCTAACCATTGCACCACCATAGCTCAATCACCCAAATATATTAGAAATTGTATTCTAAAATGGCACCCCCATTTCACTATTGATGCTTTCACTATTGGTGATCACCTTCCACTAGAATCTCGTATAAGTGCAATAGGGAGCTTGAGCATGGTGACTCATGTGGTTAGGATGCAGGATTGGAGATTAGCAAGCCTGTGTTCGAGACCCGAGCACCGTCATGCGGCGGGATTGAGCTCCCATCCTTTGCTCCAGCTCCTGCCAGGGAAATGAAAGGAACTCCCAATTGGGCATCACCCGGGCAACAGTGATGCTACCAGCTAGTCCTTTCAACCTGGAAATGTCTCAGTGCTTCTGACATGAGCATGATGCGACCATAGGGAGCATTGGCAATTCCTTGGGGTAACTCGGCGGGTTGGGGATAATGGTAGGTGTAATCAAACAGCTGGAGAGCATCCTGGATGTTTTAGGACACTTTGGTGCTTCATACAGGTAGCCTTCCACTGTTAAAGCAACACGATTGTACGTTGAAAAACCACATGATTGTACAGCTTACTGACAGCCAATCTTAGTGACAGCCAACAGTCCATGTTGTTAAGTGAGAATTTCAAAAAACCACAACATTCGACTTCCTGCTGGCTTCCCCATTGACTTAGCTTGTTGGAAGCTGTCAGGGAAGGTCCCAAATCATAATCACATGACCACTAGGATGCTGTGATGGCCACAAGTACAAAGACTGGTCATAACTATGGCTTGTTCAGCACCATCGTAAAGTTGAACAGTTGCTAAAAGTGGTTGTTAAAAGAGAACCACCTTCCGAACACTTGTGATCAAACATAATTCTAGTGTTTGCTGCCTGCTGATGATAAACAGATCTTTGCCTTGAATATTTGGGCCTTTAATTACTATATGATGGAGAAATACTTCTGAGATAAATGTTCCAGCAAATGAGCTATTTTGTTTTCTGGATAGCTATTATGGGGATGCTAAACATGAAAAGGTGCTGTAACATACAGATTGAGCCAGAAAGTGTTCAGCAAAGAAAGGCTGCCAACATAGAAGATACATAGATAGATAGATAGATAGATAGATAGATAGATAGATAGATAGATAGATAGATAGATAGATAGATAGATAGATAGATAGATAGACAGATGTTAGATAGATATGATTGATAGACATAGATATAGATAGATACACAGATACATAGTGTGAGAGAGACAAATTTCCCTATGGTGTTTATACAAGTTTTTGAAAAAGCATACAGAATAATTGCTTCTTATAATTATAAAACTAGAATTCAATTTTTTAAAAAAATATACAGAAGAAATAACTGCTTCTTATAATGATAAAACTAGAATTCAATTTTTTAAAAGAAGCATACAGAAGGAATAGTTTCTTACAATGATAAAACTAGAATTCAATTAAAAAAAACATACCACAGGAATAACTGCTTCTTATAATTATAACACTATAATTCATTTTTTTTTGGAAAAAACATACAGAAGGAATGCTTCTTACAATGATAAAACTAAAATTCATTTTTTTAAAAAAGCATACAGAAGGAATAACTGAATACAGCAAGCTTACAGCAAGTGGCAGTTGGGAGGGGAACTGATTAAATGATTTATTATATGTGCCATGAAATCATTTTAAACTAGAAACCACAGTAGATTTTCTCCTGTAAATCTCCAAATCTGCCCCATCACTACCATGATTGAGTCTTCTTTCTTCAGCAACCCATCAGCTTGTTTTCTTGATTGTCCATGATATTTTCAGGAGTCTTCTCCAAACAGCAAACTGTGTCACTAATCTTCCTATCCTGCTTCTTTAAGGTCCGATAAATCCGCATACAGACGGGAGCTCGTACAATTTGCCTCGTGGTGCGATCGAAACAATCTGTAACTGAATACACTCAAAATCAGTAGAAATGGTGGTAGACTTTAGAAGAAACCCTCCCTATACTACCACCTCTTACAATACTAGACAACACAGTGTCAACAGTAGAGACCTTGACATTTCTAGGTTCTATCATATCACAAGCCCTAAAATGGACAGCTAACATCAAAAACGCCATCAAAAATGGACAACAAAGAATGTTCTTTCTGCACCAACTCAGGAAGCTCGAAGTGCCCAAGGAGCTGCTTATCCAGTTCTACACAGGAATTATTGAGTCTGTCATCAGCACCTCTATAACTGTCTGGTTTGGTTCTGCAACCCAACAGGACAGACCCAGACTTCAGAGGATAATTAGGACTGCAGAAAAAAAAATTACTACCCACCTGCCTTCAATCGAGGATCTGTATATTGCACGAGTCAAAAAGAGGGCTGTGAAAATATTTACAGACCCCTCACATCCCGGACACAAACGGTTTCAACTCCTTCCCTCAAAACGACGCTGTAGAGCTCTGCACACCAGAACTAGACACAAGGAGTTTTTTCCCGAATGCCCTCACTCTGCTAAACAAATAATTCCCTCAACACTGTCCAAATATTTACAAAGTCTGCACTACTATTACTGTTAATCTGCTCATCTCTCCTATCACCCATCCCCTCTCACTTGTGACTGTATGACTGTAATTTTGTTGCTTATATCCCTATGACTTTTGAATTGAATTCTTGTGAATTTCATTGTATGTATACTGTGTATATACGTACAATGACAATAAAGAATTCAATCCTTATGATTTTTATTGATTCTTCCTAGTTATTATTGGATTGCTTATTTGTACCCTATGGCTATATTAATTGTTGTACCTTATGATTCTTGACGGATTTATCTTTTCTTTTTATGTACACTGAGAGCATATGGACCAAGACAAATTCCTTGTGTGTCCAATCACACTTGGCCTATCATTCATTCATTCATTCATACAACCTTAGCTTCCATCGAATACCGCAGGGAATACTAGGATCTGCACAATTCTGAAATTTCTTGGTATAGACACATTTGAATATCTTTTCCATGGTCTTCATGGCTGCTTTATCGAGTGTACTTCTGGGTGTTTCTTCTTTTACTCTCGATAGTTGATCATAAAAATCAGAAGCTGCTCACCCCTTCAATACCTACATTATTCATTCTGCTTATCCCAACCGTTGTTATTAGTTTGATGTTCTTTATACATTTAATCTTTTTTTTTTCAGTGCATTGGCTTTGATCTTGACTTTTACTCCCGGAGCTCGCTGATCATTAGCATTTTTGGTTATCAGGGTGGCGTTATCAGCAAAGCGCAGATTACTGTTCTTCCTTTTCCTCCAAGTTTGAACTTCTTCCGCTGCCAGAGTTGGTACCGGAAAAAACCAGCATAACCCACGTATTGGATCACCCCAGCCAACGGCTGAAGAGAACGTCCTTGCGTCATCTGTTGCTAAGTAGCTTCAGTTACGGAGGTTGACCGCCAGCGGGGAATTCCCCCTGCCAACTGCGGAGCTTAGTTGGCGCCCCCTGGAGGCGGAGAGATGCAACGAGCGGCAGTGGCGGGAATCTCGGCTTTTTCTAGGAAAGAGAACACCACTCAGAAAAGGGAAGGGAATTCCACTCAGTGGAAGGGGGGGTGTCAGACAGCAGATAATCAGAGTTGGAAGGGAACTTGTAGGTCATCTAGTCCAACCCCCCCCCCCCGCCCAAGCAGGAGACCCTACACCATTTCTGACAGATGGGAGTCCAATCTCTTCTTGAAAGTCTCAAGTGATGAAGCTCCCACAACTTCTGAGGGTTGCTTGGTTGATTGTTCTCACTGTCAGAAAGTTTCTCCTTATTTCCAGGTTGAATGTCTCCTTGTTCAGTTTCCATCCATTATTCCCAGGGGTGGGATATGACAGGGTTAACTACTGGTTCGGGATTTACAAACTTCCCTGTGAGCCAGGCGCCTGAAACTCCTCATCAGCATGCTGGGTGCAGAGACAGCCCTGTTTTCCTGCTTTTTAAACTACAGCTGTGCCTCATTCGGCAGCTGAAGTTGAAAAATCAGGAAATAAAGATCAGGTAAGAGCCCGGGTGCGCATGTAGGCAAAAACACCAGCAGACATAGAACAGGTTCTATGTCTGCTGCTCTTCAGAGCTCCCAGTTCTACAGAGGTGGACAGAACCAGTAGAAACCCACCCTTGATTATTCCTTGTCTGGCCTTCGGGTGCTTTAGAAAATAGCTTGACTCCTTCCTCTCTGTGGCAGCTCCTCAAATATTGGAAGATTGCTATCCTGCCTCCCCTGGTCCTTCTCTTCACTAGACTAGCCATGCCCAGTTCCTGCAAACGTTCTTCGTATGTTTTAGTCGCCAGTCCCCTAATCATCCTGGTTGCTCTTCTCTGCATTTTTTCTAGTCTCAACATTTTTTATAATGTGGTGACCAAAACTGGATGCAGTTCTCTAGGTGTGGTCTTACTAAGGCTTTATAGAATGGTATTAGTACTTCACTTGATCTCGATTGTATCCCTCTGTTAATGCAATTTAGGATTGCATTGGCTTTTTTGGCTGCTGCTGCACACTGCTGGCTCCTATTTAGTTGGTTGTCCACTAAGACTCCAAGATCCCTCTCACAGTTACTGCTACTGAGCCTGGTTTCACCCAGTCTATATGTGTCCTTTTGGTTTTTCTTGCCTAAGTGTAGGACTTTACTTTTCTCTTCACTAGACTAGCCAGGCCCAGTTCCTGCAACCGTTCTTCATGTTTTAGTCTCCAGTCCCCTCATCATCCTGGTTGCTCTTCTCTGCACTTTTTCGGCCCAGTGTTCAAGTCGTCGTGGGAAGGGTTGAAGCGCTAGGCTAGGGGCAAGATCGACTCGGAGAAACTCTATGCCGTCGATAAGAGTTGAAGACGATTTGATGGCGTACAATCCGTTCCTGAATCTATCGGTCGATCGATTGATATCTATCGATATCGATCGATCAGTGGTACCGCTTGCCTTCAGATGTTGTGGGCGCTTCATCACTGGAGGTTTCTAAGAGGAGACTGGATAGACACTTATCTGAAAGGGTATATAGCAGTGGTGGCTAACCTTTTTCGACTCCCGTGCTGATAATTGTGCGCATGCTGGCTTGCGCATGCAAACATGCCAGCACCCAGGAGGCAATGCGTGCTGCCCCCCCATGCCCCCTATGCATGCGCACATGACCCTCCCATGCGCCATGCATCTGCGTGCCACTTCCAGCATGAGTGCCATAAGTTTGCCAACATGGGTATATGGGATCTCCTACTTGAGCAGAGGGTTGGGCCTAGAAGACCTCCAATGTACCCTTACAGCCACGGGTGGGATTCAAATTTTTTAACAATCAGTTCTGTGGGCATGGCTTAGTTGGCAGGCGTGGCTTGGTGATCATGTGACTGGGTGAGCGTGGCTTGGTGGTCATGTTATTGGCTGGGCGTGGCCAACTCAATATCCCTCACATCGAGGCACGCATCTCCTCACTTGGCCTCTCATGACTGTGGGGATGCTGCAACAGTTGTAAGTGTGAAAAATGGTCATAAGTCACTTTTTTCAGTGCCATTGAAACTTTGAATGGTCACTCCACACAAGCAAAATACCAGCAAAGGAAGGGAAAAAAACCTCCAGAGACGTTCCTGAGACAGAAAGTCTAGTCCTGCCAAGAATGTAATAAGGGTTAACGGAGAGGCAGTTTCTGTAAGCAACACCAGAATGTTTCCTTCCTGCCTTTCTTACAGGATTTCTTCTAACAACTAGTTCTTCGAATGTTAACAACCGGTTCTAGCGAATAGGTGCGAACTGGTAGAATCCCACCCCTGCTTCCAGCTCTATTCCGACTGATTCCTCAACCGATCCCCTGCTTTGTGATAGAGACTTGAGTATAGGTATGTCCCCCCCCCTTGCTCTTCGGGCCCCGAGATAATCGTCCCCCACTTTAAAGTGATGGAGGATTTGCGAGTTGTCAACTCTTATCTGTGGTGCTTAGTGTGAACGACAAAAATTTCCTGCTTTTCCACCACAAGCAAAGCTTAACTGGAGCTTGTGAGGTCCGGAAGGGTGCAGGGATGCAGGAGGTCAGCTAGTCGCCCCTCCGTCGAAACTCAGGTTGCATGGCTAAAGTCTACAACAGACATTTCTAGACGGATCGGACTATGAGATCCATGGTGCGCTCCCAGGGCAGAATCACATGCCTATATCGCCCTCCCAGACCGATTCCCGACACGGAGGAATGGACAGACGTGAGGATTCACATAGGCAGGCAAGACACTGGGATATAAACTTGAGAGCAAACCTCACTCCTTATGAGCACTGATGATGTTACCTAGTTGGGTAATGAAACGTCTGCAAGAGAAAACAAGCCAGCTCAGAAAGCCCCAAGGAGCCCTCATGTCAACCTTGAGCTACAATATAATATTAATATAAACTTGAGAACCTTGAGCTACAATATAATATTAATATAAACTTGAGAACAAACCCCACACCTTAGCAGTACTGAGGGCTGTGAAAATATTTACAGACCCCTCACATCTCGGACATAAACTGTTTCAACTCCTACCCTCAAAATGACGCTATAGAGCACTGCAGACCAGAACAACTAGACACAAGGACAGTTTTTCGCCGAATGCCCTCACTCTGCTAAACAAATAATTCCCTCAACACTGTCCAACCATTTACTAAGTCTATGTTACTATTACTTTTAATCTTCTCATCTCTCCTATCACCCATCCGCTCCCACTTGTGACTGTATGACTGTAACTTTGTCGCTTATATCCTTACGATTTTTATTGGCTGTTTCAAAGGTGGTATTTAGCAGGTTCTGACCAGTTCTGGAGAACCGGTAGTGGAAATTTTGAGTAGTTTGGAGAACTGGCAAATCCCACCTCTGACTGGCTCCGCCCCCATCTATTATCTGCCTCTCGAGTCCCAATTGATTGGCTGGCTCTTCTTTGGTTGCCCTGCACAGAACAGAGCTGGAAAGCAGGTTAGTGGGGTGGGGAGGGAATGGGGATTTTGCAGCAACCTTCCCCTGCCACACCCACCAAGCCACACCCACAGAACTGGTAGTAAAAATATTTGAATCCCACCACTGGACTGTTTCCTAATATGATTTGATTGCTTATTGTACTCTTCGACTATATTCTATTTACTATATGCCCTATGACTATTATTATGTGTTGTACCTTATGATTCTTGACGAATGTATCTTTTCTTTTCTTAACCCGGAAATAAGGAGAAACTTTCTGACAGTGAGAACAATCAAACAGTGGAAGAGAAGTTGCCCTCGGAAGTTGTGGGAGCGCCATCACTTGAGACTTTCAAGAAGAGATTGGACTGCCATTTATCAGAAATGGTGTAGGGTCTCCTGTTTGGCCAGGGGGTTGGACTAGATGACCTACAAGGTCCCTTCCAACTTCCATTATCTGTTATCTGTTCTTTTATGTACACTGAGGGTGTATGCACCGAAGACAAATTTCTTGTGTGTCCAATCACCCTTGGCCAATAAAGAATTCTGTTCTGTTCTACTCTACTCTATTCCATTCCATATATTCTATTCTATTCTATTCTGTTCTGTTCTGTTCTGTTCTGTTCTACTCTACTCTACTCCATTCCACTGCACTGCACTGCACTCCACTCCACTCCACTCTATGATGATGTTACCTAATAGGGTAATGAAACGTCTGCCGGGAAACAAACCAGCTCAGGGCGCCCCAAGGACCCCACACGTGAGGATCTTGTCTGGATGCAGAACGCCGGCATGCAGGCTACTCCGTGTTCAGCATCCCCACCACCCGGGGAACCCCTCATTGTAGGTCCCTCGCCTCCCCCCCCCAAAAAAACCCGGTCTCCTTTCCGCTTGTGGCCCTGGGTCCTGTTTCCCGACCCCCCCACAAGGACCGCGGAGTGGGGGGAGAAACGTCCTTCCCTTCCTTAGCTGCGCCTCTCCAAGGCCGCCTTTGCCCGGCCCACGCAATGGGGCAGGCGGAGCCCCACCAAGCGCCCGCTTTCGCTTTCGCCGCGCCGGAGAAGGAAGAGGCGGCGATGGCGCTCCTGGATGTCTGCGGGTTGTCGCGCGGCGGCTGGGACTCGCCTCTGCCCGGCGGAGCGGCCGGTCTCGGACCCCGCCAAGGGCTCTCGCACTACGCTTTCGGGGTGCGGGAGCCCCAGATGGCGGTGCTCCAGGGGATGCAGGTGAGGGAAAGGACCGGGCGGAAGAGGGAGGGGCGCGCCCAAGGTGGTGGCTGTCGAAAGGCGCGGGGATGCAAAGTGCACCCTGAGCATATGCAGAGCGCTCATCCCCCCCCCAACCTCAACCCAACCCGCCCCCCCCGCTCCCAAAAAAGGCCCGGATTGTTTGGCCCGATGCCCAGAACGGGACGTCAGTCTTCTCGGGGCAGCAGTTTTCTCCGGAGAAAAAAAGTTCCCCTCAAAACTTTTTAGCGGCCGGATGACGGCGGGGCAAAGGATTGGGTGGGGGGAGGGATTTTAGGCCCGATTCTGAGCCCCCGGAAGGGCTTTGCTGGGTCGCCTCTGGCTCCTGTCCTTTCCCCCACTGGAAGGCATTAGAAAGGGCCGGCCTTGGCTCAGATTTGGGCCAAGGTTTGTGTGGTTATTACGGAGCTCTGTGCGGTTGTGCCGGCCGGGCGGAAGAAGGGGGGCGCCTCCAGGAAGTGGCTTTTGAGACATGCGGCAAAGTGCATCTGAGCGTAGGCAGAGTGCTCCCCCCATCGCCCTCCCCGTTCTGTTCTGGTGCCCAGAACTGGACATCCATCTCCTTGGGGCAGTAAATTCACCCCCCTCCCCCGCAAAAAAAAGTAGAGTAGAGTAAACTGAGACGCGGGGAAGCCTCCCCTTTTTTCTCCCCCCTTGGCTCAAGTTTGTGTGTATGTGTGTGTGTGTGTGTGAGAGAGAGAGAGAGAGAGAGAGAGAGAGAGAGAGATTGAGATTGTGCTGCGGGGCAGAACAAAGGAGTGAGGAGGGAGGGAGGCGCCTCCAGGGAGTGGCTTTTGAGACATGTGGCAAAGTGCATTTGGGCACATGTAGAGGGCACCCACCATCTCCCTTCCCGTTCTGTGCTGGTGCCCAGAACTGGACATCCACCTCCTTGAGGCAGTAAATTCCCCCCCCTCCCCCCAAAAAAAATTTTTTTTAGCGCCCGGATGAAGGTGGGGAAAAAGAAGTTTTGGTCACCACATTGTAAAAAAGATGTTGAGTCTCTAGAAAAAGTACAGAGAAGAGCAACCAGGATGATTAGGGGACTGGAGGCTAAAACATACGAAGAACAATGGTTACAGGAACTGGGCCTGGCTAGTCTAGTGAAGAGAAGGACCAGGGGAGACAGGATAGCAGTCTTCCAATATTTGAGGGGCTGCCACAGGGAGGAAGGGGTCAAGCTATTTTCTAAAGCTCCTGTAGGCCAGACAAGGAATAATGGATGGAAACTGAACAAGGAGAGATTTAACCTGGAAATAAGGAGAAACTTTCTGACAGTGAAAACAATCAAACAGTGGAACAGAAGTTGCCCTCGGAAGTTGTGGGAGCGCCATCACTTGAGACTTTCAAGAAGAGATTGGACTGTCATTTGGGCGGTGGGTTGGACTAGATGACCTACAAGGTCCCTTCCAACTCTGATTATCTGTTATCTGTTAAGTGTGTGAGTGGGGGGGCTTGGGTGTGATTCTGAGATATGAGGAGGCCTCCTGCCTTTCCCCCCCTTGGCTCAAGTTTGTCTGTGTGTGTGTGTGAGAGAGAGAGAGAGAGAGAGAGAGAGATTGTGGTGCTGGGGGGAAGAAGGAGGGAGGAACCCCTAGGGAGTGTCTTTTGAGACATGAGGCGAAGTGCATCCGAGCTTATGCAGAGTTGCTCTCCCCTCGACCTTTCCGTTCTGATCTGGTGCCCAGAATGGGATATCCACAACGTCCTTGGGGCACTAAATTCCCCTCGCCCCAAAAAGCCTTTTAGCGCGGCGATGGGGAAATGGAAGTGTGTGTGGGGGGCTTGGGCTCAATTCTGAGACCTGGGGAGGCCTCCCGCCTTTTTCCCATGGAAGGCAAAGGTCAGCTCTTCCTTGGCTCAAGTTTGGGCCAAGGTTTGTGTGTGTGTGTGTGTGTATGAGAGAGAGAGAGAGAGAGAGAGAGATTGTGCTGCTGGGCCGAAGAAGGAGAGAGGGAGGGAGGTGCCCCCAGAGAGTGGCTTTTGAGACATGAGGCAAAGTGCATCTGAGCGTATGCAGAGTGCTCCCCACTCGCCCTTCCCGTTGTGATCTGGTACCCGGAATGGGATTTCAGGGCATTAAATTTCCCTCCCCTCAAAAAGGCCTTTTAGCGCCCGGATGACGGTGGGGAAAAGAAGAAGGGGGGGGGGGGCTTGGGCCCGATTTTGAGCCCCAGGGATGCCTCCCGCCTTTTTCTCACCGGAAGGCAAAGGAAGGGGCCGAACTCGGGCCAAGGTGTTGTGGGTCTGTGCGATTGTGTGCCAGAAGAAGCCATACTTCCCACTGACAGAAAGGAGGAAGAGCGGAGGGGTTCTCCTGCATCCCAGTCACCGCCCTCATCGGGGACCCTTCCTCTCCTCTCCCCTCCGCAGCCCGCCGAGGTCATGAAAAGCCTCTCGGAGAGCAGCGGCTCCCAGTTCGAGCCGGTCCACGGCACCACCACCCTGGCCTTCACTTTCCAGCACGGAGTCATCGTGGCCACCGATTCCCGGGCAACCGCCGGCAACTACATCGGTGAGCAGTTCTGTGGTTTAGGAAGAAGAGGGCGGAGTGCGGGTGGGGGTGGGAATGAAGTCCATCTGTGGTTGGCTGTTGTCTTTTCTTCCGGGTAGTTTAAGAAGTAGAATAACAGAGCTGGAAGGGAGCTTGGAGGTCATCTAGTCCAGTGGCCATCATCCAGTGGTCCCCGGCCGCGAGAAAATTTTGGTGGTCTGCAGAGAAATGTCACCCCCAAAGCAATTAATCCAGGCTGCGTGGGAACACATGGCTATGCTGCCCACATGGCCTGCGGGAACACAAGGCTTGCGTTGCTTGCATTGTGAACATGAGGTAGTGAGGGGAGGGGGGAGAGGGCGGACGGAGGGAACTTGCCCCACGCACCCCATGGGCCTGGCTTGGCCTCCGGGCTGCTTCTTTCCGCTTCTTTCTTCTTCTGCTTTTGGCTGCACGCAAGGAAAGCAGCAAAAGTCTTTCTTTCTCTCCCCCAAACTCTGCCAGAAATGAACCTTTGGGACCCTGCAAGGCCTCCTGCTCCAAGAGGCTGCACCGGCGCGATACGTCTCACAAAGACTCATTTCTGGCGGAGTTTGGGGGAGAGAAGGAAAGACTTCTGCTGCTTCTGCTGCTTTCCTTGCATGAAGCCAAAAGTCTCTCCCCCTGAGATCAGAGCTGGAGATGGTATCCTGCGATCCCAAATAAAGAATGATCGATCGGTAGGAAAACGGGGTGGGGAATTTTCCTGCAGACTTTTGGGGGGATTTTCCCAGGGTCTTTGGTCTGCGGGATTTAAAATTATGAGTTTGGTGGGCCACATGGTCAGCGCAGTCTTGTGTTCTCATGCACCTTGGATTAATTGCTTTGGGGGGGTGACATTTCTCTGCGGATCGCCAACATTTTCTTGCGGGACTACCAGTGGTCCATGGCCCACTGGTTGGTGACCATTGATGTAAAGGCTTCAGGCTTTGTGCCACTGTAGCCTACTCCATCAAATGCAGCTTAACTATTCCAGGTGCAGTTGTCAAAAAGCAGATAGATGCCTTTTTAAATAAAATCTGTTCGTCTGAATGCGGCTGGCAGCTGATTTTTGGTGGGTGTGCACACTCTCTTGTTAAGCTGCCCAACAGGAATGCTGAGCAGGCCTAATCTCTTCTTCTGGTCTTCCTTTCCACCTCTTACGCAGATACTTTGCAGTGCAACAAGGTGATCGAAATCAACCCTTACCTGTTGGGCACCATGTCTGGATGTGCGGCTGATTGCCAATATTGGGAGCGTCTCCTGGCCAAATACTGCAGGTATGGATCGGATGCTGGCGCTTGATTGGCTGCACCTGGACAGCCGTCGGTCGGAGAAGTGATATAGGGCAGTGGTGGCTAACCTTTTTCAGCTCCTGTGCCGATAATTGTGCACGCGCTCGCATGCCAGCACCCAAAAGGCAATGGATGCTGGGCCCCCTCCCATGGCCTCTGGACATACGCACACGATCCACTTGTGCGCCATGCATCTGCACATACGCGCGAGACACCCCGCACGCTGCATGTCTCTGAGCATGTGTGCACATCTTCCATGCACGCCCTTGCGCATGCACGCCAGATACCCAACAATCAGCTGTTGGGTGGCAGCGCGCGCATGTGCAGTGGGGCTCTTCCAGGCGACCACTTGCGTGCCGGGGGAAAATGGCTCTGCATGCCACATCTGGCACATGTGCCATATGTTCACCAACACGGGTATAGGGTCCCCTGTTTGAGCAGGGAGTTGGACTAGATGACCCCTAAGGTCCCTTCCATCTCTGTTAATTCTGTTCTAAGAATAGAGTAGAGTAGAGTAGAGTAGAAGGAGTTGGAAGGGACCTTGGAAGTCCCTATGGCATGCGGGCAGGCAAGCCCCAGCCAAACTTACCTGCACTGTGCATGCATGCGCCTCCCAGCTGATTTTTGGCCCATTTGAGGCCATTTTTGCCCTCACGGAGGCTCGAGGGAAGCCTCAGGAGGCCCAAAAAATGGGCCTTCTGGAAATACCGGAAATGCTTGAGATGGGCCCGCTTTTCGGCCTCCAAAAGCTACAAAGGCTTCCCTCAAATCCCCAAGAAGGTGAAAACAGCCTCCCCTGGTATTTCCGGAATGCCTGTTTTTCGGCCTCCCGAGATTGCGGGGGCTTCCCTCGAGCCCCTGGAAGACGAAAACGGCCTCCCCTGGGCTCCAGAGGCCCTCCAGAGGATGAAAAGGGGCACTTCCTGTATTTCCAGAAGGCCCATTTTTTAACCTCCCAGGGCTGCAGGGATTTCCCTCGAGCCCCTCGGAGGGTGAAAACGGCCTCAAACGGGCCAAAAATCAGCTGGGAGGCGCGCGCATGTGCAGTGCAAGTAAGGGGATAGGGGTATTACACATGCATGCGCGGGGGGGGGGCGCATTGCACTGTGGTGCCGGTAGTGCATGGGTTATCATAACGCCACAACAAAAAGGTTCGCCATCACTGACCTATACTATTTCAGATAAGTGACTGCCTAGTCCACGGGTGTCAAATTCACTGCGTCACGTTGCCGTCACGCAACGTTTTCCCCATTCATTGAGCTGGAGTGGCCGTGGCCTCAGCGTGACACTTCCGGCCCGAGGGCCTCCAGTTTGACGCCCTCCGTCTAATCTCATCTTAAAAACCTCCAGTGATGGAGCACCTACGATTTCTGAAGGCAACTTCTGTTCCGCTAGTTAATTGTTCTCACTGTTAGGAAGTTTCTCCTTAATTCCGGGTTGCTTCTCTCTTTCATTAGCGTCCATCCATTTTTGTTTTTCTTGTCCTGCCCTCTCTGATGCTTTGTAGAATAATTTGGTCCCCTCTTCTCTGTGGCAGCCCCTAAACCTGCTAATAATCCATAGCCATCTTTTTTTGAGTCATCAGTGACCAGATCGAGTTAAGAAAATCAAGCACGGCACAAATAAAAATTGGATAGAAAATCCGAAATTGTAAGCTTAGTTGTCAAATGAGTGCCAGCAGGGTGTGGGGATGAAGACCACAACTTCCCCTAGATAAGGGCACCAGGGGCAACCTTGGCTTGGCATAAAGCCAGTGGGATCCTGGAACCCTTCCTCTTATGCAGTGGAACTTCAGGTCGCGAATGCTCCTGTTCGCAACCAAATCGGATGGCGAACAAAAAATCCACCCGATTTTTGAATCCGGTCACGATTCAAAAACTGGGTGGCGAACAAAATCGGTGTGGAAAGATTCCCTTTCTGCACCGATTTCCCACTTTTCGCCACTTTTTTTTTTTTTTGAGTGCGCATATGCGCAGTCGGTCGTGCTTCCGGACATGACCAAATCGGGTTGCAACCGGAGTCCGGGAATGGATTATGGTCGCGACTCGAGGCTCTACTGTACAGGGAACCTGATGGGATCCATTGAGGTTAGATAGAAACTAAAGACCTGGAGAGAAATGGAAATATTTTATTTATTTTATTTGGTTTGTCAATTGCTTACAAGATAATAGGTATAAGTAAAAACATAGTTATGAATACATGGATATATATATATAAGAAAAATAAAAGAAACAATAGGACAGGGACGGTACGCATGTTGGTGCGCTTATGCACGCCCCCTACAGGCCTCTTAGAAAAGGGGTGAGGTCAATAGTAGACAGTCTAAGGTTAAAGTTTTTGGGGTTTGGGGAAGAAACCACAGAGTCAGGTAGAGTATTCCAGACATTGACCACTCTGTTGCTGAAGTCTTATTTCTTGCAATCAAATTTGGTGCGATTAACCTTGAGTTTGTATCTATTGTTTGCCCTTGTGTTGTTATGGTTGAAGCTGACATATTCATTGACAGGTAGGACATTGCAATGTATGATTTTATATACTATACTTAGATCGGACCGAAGGCGGCGTAGTTCTAGGTTTTCTAGGTCTAGCATTTCGAGTCTGGTGGCATAAGGTATTCTGCAATGAGTAGAGGACTGGAGAACTCTTCTTGTGAAATATTTCTGGACTTTTTCAATTGTGTTAATATCAGATACATGATATGGGTTCCAGACTGATGAGCTGTATTCAAGTATTGGTCTAGCAAATGTTTAGTCTAGTTAGTAATGCGATATTACCAGAGAAAAAGCTACGTAGGATTAGGTTAACAACTCTTAACGCCTTTTGGGCTATGTAATTACAGTGGGCTCTAGCACTTAAGATCATTAGTTATTAATTAATTATTAGTTATTATTAATATCTGGGTGAGGGGAGGTGTGGAGTAGGAAGACCAGCCCTCTTGCTCTGACCCTGCCTGCCTTTTGCCCTCCCAATGCAGACTGTACTTCCTTCGGAACAAAGAACGGATTAGCATCTCGGCTGCCTCCAAGCTCTTGGCCAACATGCTGGCCGAGTACCGGGGCATGGGTCTCTCGGTGGGCAGCATGTTGTGCGGATGGGACAAGAAGGTAATGACTGGCAGGGAGGGAGGGAGGGAGAACAGATGAGCCAGAGGACTTGGGAAGGGGAGGCGAGGGGCCTGGGAGGGGAGGGGAGGGGAGGAGAGAGGAGAGGAAGGGAAAAAGGAAGGGAAACTTTGAAGCACAGCTATTCTAGCAGAAAATCAAAAGAAGGGTGGGATTTTAGGCATCAGTTTGGAAGAGTGAGTTGGAATTAATCCAGGGGTGGGCTTCAAAAAGTTTAGCAACAGGTTCTCTGCCTGGTTGCTGGGTGGGCGTGGCCATAGTGGGCACGGCCTAGTCAGCCTCCTGCACCATATCCGGAGGCTTCTGTCGAGCCTCCGGGAGGGCGAAAATGACTTCCCCGGGCTCCAGAGGCTCTGTGGAAGTGGGAAGGCCCATTTCCGGCCTTCTGGAACTTCCGGGAGGCCCGTTTTTCGCCCTTCCCGAGACTCCGTGCATGCCCTGCACTTACCTGCATCCAAAACGGGCCCCATGGGAGGGGCAGGGCCAGCCCGGAGTGGGATTTGGGGGTTCTCCGAACGGCACAGAATCATAGCTAGGGGCTCTCCTGAACTCCTGCGAACCCCCAGCAGCCCAGCCCCTCAATCAATCTGATGCGGCAGAGTTGCCAAAAGTGTGGCCCAGCCACAGGCTGAGTCAGAGATGTCAAACCCACACTGGGAAATAATTGTTACGTGACTTATCGGGACTTCTTTCCCAGTTCACTAAACCTGGGCCAGTGTGTGACACTTCAGTGGGGTGCGACTTTGACACCTCTGGCCTAAGTGATCATCCCTTATGGTCCCTAGAGTGAAAGGGCGAGCCTTTTCTGGGGTTATTTTGGTTGCCGGGGGGGGGTGGTGGTTTACAGTATTTTTTAGAAGTCATAAGATGTCTTGTCCTGCTGTCTTGACAGCCATCCAGAAATGGTTTGTTGTATTTTTGTTTTCCTGGGCCGTTCTTTTTTCTTTTTAGAATGTTTTATCCCACTTTTAAGATTTGGCAAACATACCTAATACTCCTTCCTCCTCCCATTTATCCCCACAGCAGCCCTGTGAAATGAGTTGGGCTGAGAGAGATTGGCCCAAAGTTGGCTTTCATGGTTAGGTGGCGAGACTAGAATTCCCATTCTTCTGGTTTCTAGCCTCGCGCTTTCATCACTACACTAAATTGGCTCTGTTTTTATTTTGACTTCATAGTCTAGCCTGGGAATTTCTTGGTGGTTTCCCACCCAAAAGTAATCAGGTCCAACCAATGATCAGTGCAGATTGGCCAGGCACCACTGTGGCAGTGGTGGGAGTTAAACTTTTTTTACTACTAGTTCTGTAGGCGTGGCTTGGTGGGCGTGGCTTGGTGGGCATGGCAGGGGAAGATTACTGCAAAATCCCCATTCCCTCCCCATCCCACTAACCTGCTTTCCAGCTCTGTTCTCCTGTGCGGAACAACAAAAAAAGACCCAGCCAATCAGCTGGGACTCAGGAGGCAGAGAATAGATGAGGGCAGGCCCAGTCAGAGGTGGGATTTGCCAGTTCTCTGAACTATTCAAATTTTCCGCTATCGGTTCTCAAGAACCGGTCAGGATCTGCTGAATACCATCTCTGCACTGTGGGTTGCTCTTAAGTTCGTGTCCTGCCCAGGTTTGGAGTCAGAGGTGGTAGTCAGCAGGTTCTGACCAGTTCTGGAGAACCGGTAGCGGAAATTTTGAATAGTTCAGAGAACTGGCAAATCCCACCTCTGACTGGAGATTTTACAGTATCCTTCCCCTGCCACGCCCACCAAGTCACGCCCACAGAACCGGTAATAAAAAATTGAATCCCACCACTGTGAATTGGAGTCAGGGGTGGGATTCTACCAGTTCGCACCTATTCGCTAGAACCGGTTGTTAACATTCTAAGCAGTTCAGAGAACTGGTTGTTAGAAGAAATTATTGGCCTAATCCTGTAAGGAAGGCAGGAAGGAAACATTCTGGTGTTCCTTACAGAAACTGCCTCTCCATTAACCCTTATTACATTCTTGGCAGGACTAGACTTCCAGTCTCTTGGAACTTCTCTGGAGTTTTTTCCCTCCTTTGCTGGTACTTTGCTTGTGTGGAGTGACCATTCAAAGTTACAATGGCACTGAAAAAAGTGACATGACCATTTTTCACACTTACGACTGTTGCAGTATCCCCACAGTCATGAGAGGCCAGGCGAGGAGATGCGTGCCTCAATATGAGTGATATTGAGTTGGCCACGCCCTGCCAATAACATGACCACCAAGCCATGCCCACCCAGTCAGATGACCACCAAGCCCCGCCCACCACCTAAGCCACACCCACAGAACTGGTTGTTAAAAATTTGAATCCCACCCGATTGGAGTGTAACCCTCGACCACACTCTGGAGCAAGGAATGAAGGTGCTGCACCCTGGCCAGGGCTGGGCTGCACAATCCCTCCAGGAGGGGAAACAAAGGCAGGGCTGAAGAAAGTCACGATTCCTTCCCTTTTTCAGGGCCCTGGGCTGTATTACATCGATGACAGAGGAGCCCGGCTGAAAGGGCCCCTTTTTTCCACGGGAAGCGGAAACACGTTCGCCTACGGAATCCTGGACAGTGGCCACCGGCCCGACCTCAGCGTGGAGGAGGCCTACAACCTTGGCCGAAGGGCCATCAGCTATGCCACCCATCGTGACAACTACTCGGGCGGCGTAGTAAACAGTACGTTTCCCAAGCAGCCTCTGGGTTCCTTAGGCACTGTGCTGTCCCAGCCAGTCTATGGGAATTGGTTAGTTACTTAGGAATTGTGAGCTGTTTCCTTAAGGGAATGCATCCTGGGAAATGTAGTTAAAGGTATCCTGGGAAATGTAGTTCATGTCACGTGGCCACATCTATAATCCTGATTGCTCACTAAATTGACCCTTGAGAGCTTGGGGGAGGTTTCCTTCCATTCTTGCCTAGACTCATGAACAGATAAGCAGCTTACCGCTACATGATAGGTTAGGAAAATAACTATCTTTTTACCTTCAATGCTGATATACAAAGGATTGATCATTATAGAAGAGCTTCATCACAAAAGTGAGTTATGAAGATACCTGATGTACCAATAAATGTACTTTGTTATGGATGTTTTGTGGAATCGTCTATCAGCATCTGCACAGCTACAAATCCACCTCTGTGCATGAGACAGGACAGGCACGCTGTGATCCCGAGCATTGGACTGCAAAATTAGAGGCTAATTTTGCACGGTCCCTTAACTGACTTTCCACCAATTTCTGTGTCCTGTAGTGTATCACATGAAGGAAGATGGCTGGATCCGGGTTGGGCGGACAGATGTCAGTGACTTGCTGTACCAGTATTCAAAGGAGAAGAAGTGAGATGGGCAGATGACCTCAAGCATGGAGATCTTCTGACACTCAGGGCTGGCAGAGAGGAAAGGGGATGGGGGAACCATCCCTCTGTCTTTTTACGGGGCAACAATAAACCACATTTGAGCTCATATTTCTTTTCGGCTCTGATTTATAATTTACATTTTTGGGGGGTGTCTTAAGGAAAATATGTCACTGATGATGGAAAAGAAGACATTGGTATTATTCAAGATTCCTGTTTTGAATCTTCAGAAAGAATTTTGGAGGAATTTTCTGAGGAAATTCTGGTAAGGGCCACATATTTTTTTAATTTATGAGCTAAATCTTGTGTCAGTTTCCCCGCTTTATCTGGAAATATATTCAACTCAGATTCTTATTCTTACCGACTCCACACCTTTTAATTCCCATCTTCACTAAACAGCGAGTTTCCTCCACAGTTTCTAACGGGTGTGGGAAGCCCCCCCCCCCCTAGAAGAATGAAATGTTTTGGGGAATATTAAAAAGGCAGGATAGAATATTTCCCCTAAACCAGAAATGGGGAAAAAATTTTAAGAGAGACAGAAACCAGCCCCAGTCTCCCTGCCCCAAGAAGAAACTGAGGAGGCCAGCTTTTAGAAATGTAGATTTGGTAATCCATTCGGAACAACTGGGCCAGACAGAAACTCCAGATCAGCAACACAATTAGACAATTCAAAGGTTGACAAAATTACCTCAGACAAACACCTAGGATTTGCAATTCCCCTTTTGCCTATAGAGACAGCCATGACCCCTACGTGACCTCATAAGAATCCAGAAGGAAGTCCCCCCTCCCCCTAAGAATGAAATATTTTCTGGGAATATTAAAAGAGGCAGAATATTATATTTCCCCAAAGAAGAAATGGAAAAAAAAACATGTTCTTAAAGGCAGAAAACAACCCGTTTCCTGCATACAACTCTAACAGATGCCTGAAATCTTTATAGAGATGGATATTTTGTAATTCATTCAGGAAGACTGGGACAATCTATTCACAAATAAAACACCTTCAACTCCAACTGATGGAATTAAAAATTTACATCCCTCCACCCAAACTCTTTAAGAACGGGAACCAGAGGTAGGCTTCAGCCGGTTTGCACCGGTTCGGTCAAACAGGATGTGAATTTTATGCCCAGTTCAGTGAACTGATAAATCCTACTACTGGCTGGCCCCTCCCCATTCCATCCCTCCCAGGAGTCCCCCCCCACACACACCCTGTTTTGGCTCCCAGGTTACAGCAGGAGGCTGACTAGGCCCAAAACGGGGCGCAGGGACACACACCATTCCCCCCCATGCCCCATTTTGGCTCCCAAGGTGGTGCACGAAATCAACTAGGCCCAAAACACGGCACGGGGGGGGGGCACATCGTGCCCCCCCCCCACAGCTTGTTTTGGCTCCCAGGGTAGTGCAAGAAGTTGTGAAGGCCCGAAATGGGGCATGTGGGGCACTAGGGGTGCGCGACACCCCTCCTCCCTGTGCCCCATTTTGGTTGGCAGAATGCTGCAGGAGACTGAGTGCTGTCACATGTCCTGGCCACGCCCACCATGGCCATGCCCACCCAGCCACACTCACCCAGCCAGTCCTTAGGGCAGAGAATCGGTTGTTAAATTATTTGAATCGCACCACTGGAACAGGACATGACCATTTTGGGGCCTAATAGGATTAACTCGCCACCATTGTAACAGCAAAAGACAAAGCTCCTTCATTGCACAATCCCAAGCACAGTTCAAACTTCGAAGTCACAGAAACCTATAAAGATCCATTCCACTCATTCAGCCATTTTGTCAGCTGTGCCAGTTTTGTCGCTTGTGCTCATCAATAAACAAAGTCCTTCTTTCCAATCGGCATCCATTTTATATCCAGCGTTTTTCTCCCGGCTTGGAACCAGTCCAGATTTTTCTTCCTACAAATGTTTGAACGAGAATACATCACTTGGATTGTGGAAAAATAAAATCGGTATTATTGAAAATTCCTGTTTTGAATTTTTAGAGGGAGTTCAGATTTCTATTCCTACTAACTCCCCTCATTCCCAGCTGCACTAAACAGGGAAATTTTCTCCACAGATTCTACCCACAAGAATATCCTGGCAAAATTGCTCAAAATTGCTCACTCCAGGTAAGTTCGAGTAAGTGAGGAAACACTGAAATGCAACTTTTTTTTAAAAAAAATCCATGTTTGAAAGTAGAAGGCAGGTTTGCAGAGTGGATTGACAAGGTATCAAAGAACAAGAGGCAGGGAGTAGGATTCTTTGGGGAAAACTAAATGCGGATCCCTGAAGAATCATGATTATAAAGATTTGTTTTTAATTGTGTATACTTTGTTCCTCACTTCTAAATCCTCTAAGGCTTAACTAATGCCGCTCTATAAAGCCTTAGTAAGACCACACCTAGAGTACTGCATCCAGTTTTGGTCACCACACTATAAAAAAGATGTTGAGACTCTAGAAAAAGTACAGAGAAGAGCAACCAGGATGATTAGGGGGACTGGAGACTAAAACATACAAAGAACAGTTGCAGGAACTGGGCCTGGCTAGTCTAGTGAAGAGAAGGACCAGGGGAGACAGGATAGCAGCCTTCCAATATTTGAGGGGCTGCCACAGAGAGGAGGAAGGATTCAAGCTATTTTCTAAAGCACCTGAAGGCCAGACAAGTAATAATGGATGGAAACTGATCAAGGAGAGATTCAACCTGGAAATAAGGATAAATTTTCTGATAGTGAGAACAATCAACCAATGGAACAGTTTACTTTCGGAAGTTGTGGGAGCTTTATCACTGGGCTACCATTTGTCAAAAATGGGGTAGGGTCTCCTGCTTGGGAAGGTGGGTTGAACTAGATGACCTGCAAAGTCCCTTCTAATTCTGTTGTTCTGTTACAGTCCAGGCCACTGCATTTTGGACTGACTGCAGCTTCTGGGTTCAAGGGCAGCCCCATATAGACTGCACTGCAGTAATTCACTACAGAGATGACCAAAGTATACGTGATTGTCCAAAGGGCACCTGGAATGACAGCAAGTTGTGCTTTCTTCAATAAACCCCAGCTTAAGGAAGCCATGGGATAGTGTGCAGGTAGTCCTCAACTTACAAGTTTGTTTAGTGACTGTTCAAAATTCCAACAGCACTAAGAAAAAGTGACTTATGACCATTTTCACCAGAACTGGGTATTCAGCAGGTTCTGATCAGTTCTGGAGAACCGGTAGCAGAAATTTTGAGTAGTTCGGAGAACCAGCAAATCCCACCTCTGACTGGCCCCACCCCCATCTATTCTCTGCCTCCCAAGTCCCAGCTGATCGGCTGGGTCTTCTTTGGTTGCCCTGAACAAGAGAATGGAGCTGGAAAGCAGGTTAGTGGGGTGGGGAGGGAATGGGGATTTTGCAGCAACCTTCCCCTGCCCACCAAGCCACGCCCACAGAACCAGTAGTAAAAAAAAATTGAATCCCACCACTGGTTTTCACATTCCCCATAGTCACAGATAACAGTTGGAAGGGACCTTATAGGTCATCTAGTCCAACCCCCTGCCCAAGCGGGAGATCCTACACCATTTCTGACAGATGGCAGTCCAATCTCTTCTTGAAAGTCTCAAGTGATGGATGACACTCCCACAACTTCCGAGGGCAACTTCTGTTCTATTGGTGGATTGTTCTCATTGTCAGAAAGTTTCTTCTTATTTCCAGGTTGAATCTCTCCTTGTTCAGTTTCCATGAATTATTCCTAGTCTGGCCTTCGGGTGCTTCCATTATTTGTCACGTGATCAAAATTCAGATGCTTGGCAATTGACTCATATTTATGACGGTTGCAGTGTGTCATCCCTTTCGGCGACCTTCTGACATAGCCAAAGGGGTAACCCAACTGCAGTCATTCACTTAACAGCTGTGGCAAGAATGGTCATAAAAACGGGGCCAAATTCACTTAATCAATGGCTCCTTCAGCAACAGAAAACGGGGGCTCCATTTTGATCGTCAGTCAAGGACTACCGCCGGTCATGAATAACGCAATGCACGACTCCAGCCCCAGTCAGGATTTAAAGATGACTCAATATACGACACGTAAAGAAAAGCCAACTGTGCCTTATTATTCAACCGACTCCGATTCAGGAAATCACGAGTGTGGAGGGAAAACAAAAGAGGTTGGTCGCTAATTAGGCTTGCACAGCGGAACGCCAGCGCCATCTGGCGAAGGAAAGCGGAATTTCCCATCGGAAATCGAAAGCAAAAGCTTTGGTCAGGGGGAATTTTCGGCTCTGCCGGTGGGTGCGGCGCATTTAGGGGGGACGGAGGGAAGGCCGGCCCGGCCCAAGCTAAAACGAGGCTTCGGATCGAGAAAGGACCAAACGCCCGCGATGGAAGGAGTTTCCCGGCCGCGGCAGGGAGGTGAGAAACTCGAAAAAGGGCGGAGGGTTGCGTTGGTCGATTTAGCGGTTCCGGAGGTATGAGGGGGACTCCATTCCCCATCATTCCCATCCAGCAGGGCTGCTCATGTTGGGTGCGGATCACGGAGAGCGCGGTCTCTCTCCTTTTTTTTAAGTAGCTGCGTAGTGATCTCCATTTCCTGCCCCGCCAATATTCATAACAGATAACAGATTATCAGAGTTGGAAGGGACCTTGTAGGTCATCTAGTCCAACCCCCCCCCCCGCCCCAGCGGGAGACCCTATATCATTTGTGACAAGAGGGCGGTCCAGTCTCTTGAAAGAACTAACCCGGACGCGTTTCGTTCTACTTTGCGCGGGATCTAAACTTTTTTTTGGGGGGGTGGGGGGGTGGGCGGTGTCCTTTTTCCCGTCGCGGCTCTGATCCGGAGAATGGGAGCGGGGTTCAAATCCTTTATTAGCCCTAAAGAACCGATCAGGAGTTTGAAACGCTTTTCTTCCCGAGGAAGTCACGAATGATTTCGGCCTTCACGAGCGGGGCTGGGCTGGGGTGCCTGTGGGACCGGAGAACGCAGAGTTAAAATGTGCAGAAAAGTGGCCTGTAGCCAAAAAAAAAAAAAAAAAAGCCTCGATTATTGTGAATTTGATCTTTCCTGAAATTGCCCCGACTTGCTGCACTCAGAATTGAATAGTTAGGCTGCAGCCAAGGAATCCTTTGCTGGGAAGTCAGCTGATTTACATGCAGGAACTTGAGTGGTAGAGTATAATTTTAGTTGAATTGAAGGACCAAAGGCCTTCTGCAGTTGATCCTCCTCTAAAATCCTTCTCCTCCTTCTCTCCTTTTCCTTCTCCTCCTCCTCCCCTCCTCTTTTTCCTCTTCTTCCTCTTCCTCCTCTTTTCCTCTTCCTCCTCTTCTTCTTCCCTCCTCTTCTTCCTCTTCCTCCTCCTCTCCTCCTCCTTCCTCTTCCTCCTCTTCTTCTCCTCCTCCTTTTCCATCTTCTTCTTGTCCTCCTCCTCCTCCCCTCTTCCCCCTCCTCTTAAATCCATAATCCCCTGATTTCCATAACCAGTAATCTTTTCCTCTCTCCCCAGAGTCCATTATGAAGATGCTGGGCCCTATCGTGTTTCGGGCTGTTCCCCTGCTTCTCTGCGACCGCATCCTGCTCTCCTTTCTGGCTGACTGGGGCCCCTCCATGGTCCCCCTGGGGGTTACAGCGGCTTGGCTGGAGGCTGCTCTACGGCTGGTGGTTCTCGGGGGGGCCTGGGGCCTGCTCTCCGTGGGTGGGACCTCCCCAGTGTCCTCTTCCACGGTGGCTGCTGTCAGCATCCTGCCCCCTTTGTACCTGCTGGTGGGACCCTGGCTGGGGGACCCTCCCCTCCTGGTCTCTTCGGCCGCTTGGTCCTGGTGGCTGGCAATCTACGGGGCGGTGGGTTTCTCCCGGCTCCTCTGGGGGGTCCTGGCAGAAGGGCAGAGCACCAAGGAGTCCCGGAAAGAAGAAGACAAGGCCACCCTTTGGAAGATGCTCCGACTTTTCGGTCCAGACAAGCTGTACCTCTCTGGCGCTTTCTTGTTCCTCTTCCTGGCGGTGTTTGGTGAGTTGGTTGCTGGGTTAAATTGTCCTCTGTGTTGCAAGA
Source organism: Bungarus multicinctus (assembly GCA_023653725.1). Lineage (NCBI taxonomy): Eukaryota > Metazoa > Chordata > Lepidosauria > Squamata > Elapidae > Bungarus > Bungarus multicinctus. Next base: position 9,698,328 of record CM042834.1, on the reverse strand, counting down.
TAAATGTACCACAAATAGTCATCAGGGCCGGAATCACACCGTACACTAAAGCAGGGGTCCCCAAACTTGGCAACTTTTAAGACTTGTGGAATAAGTCCACAAGTTTTAAAGTTGCCAAGTTTGGAGACCTCCGCACTAAAGAAAACAATTCAGAGATGACAATTGTGAGATGGTTGCCAGAAGGTCTTTAACACACCTGATCTCAGCCTTTGAAATAGTTACTCCTTTTTGATATTCTGCCTAAATCCGTCTGATGCTCTTCTGGGTTGCCTCCTGCCATGGAGCAGGATTTCTGGAGACTTTGGCCATTGGCTTTGGCATCCTGCCTCCTTTGTACCTGCCGATTGGTTTCCCAAGACTGTCTTTTGTCCCAGGATGAAAAGAGACATGGACAGGTTCCTATTACCTATCTCTTCCCACTTAGGATTATCACCGGGTTGCTTGTATCTTTACAGTTTATATTATTTCATTTGTTTTCGTAGTATGTTTTGATTGCGTGTTAGTAACCTATGTACGATTTGATTGCTTATAGTAACCTATGACTATCAATAAGTGTTGCATCTTATGATTCTTGATGAATGTATTTTATTTTTTCTTATGTATACTGAGAGCATATGCACCTAAGACAAATTCCTTGTGTGTCAATAAAGAGGCCAATGAAGAAATCTATTCTATTCCATTCTCTTCTATATTCTATATTCCATTCTAAATTCTATTCTATTCTATTCTATTCCATTCCATTCCATTCCATTCCATTCTATTCCATTTTATTCTATATTCTATTCTAAATTCTATTCGATTCTAAATTCTCTTCTATATTCTATATTCCATTCTAAATTCTATTCTATTCTATATTCTATATTCCATTCTAAATTCTATTCTATTCTAATTCTCTTCTGTATTCTATATTCTATTCTAAATTCTATTCTAAATTCTATTCTAAATTCTATTCTATATTCCATTCTAAATTCTATTCTATTCTAAATTCTCTTCTGTATTCTATATTCTATTCTAAATTCTATTCTAAATTCTATATTCTCTATTCCATTCTAAATTCTATTCGATTCGATTCTAAATTCTATTCTATTCTATTCTATTCTATTCTATTCTATTGAACTTCCATCTGTCAGAAATGATGTAGGGTCTCCTGCTTGGGCAGTGGGTTGGACTAGGTGACCTACAGGGTCTCTTCCAGCCCTGATTGTCTGTTATCTGTTAGAGCTGTTCTGTTCTGTTCTACTCTACTCTACTCTACTCTACTCTACTCTACTCTACTCTACTCTACTCTACTCTACTCTACTCTACTCTACTCTACTCTATTCTATCATCCAATTCAAGCACCTATTCTTCATGTCCCCCTTTTTTTCCTCTCATTCTGAGTTCTGACTTTACACAGTTCTACCTCTTGGAGCAGGAATACTGGAGCACAACTCAAGAGGAAATTTGTAATGTTTGTGTGTGGTGTGGGGGGGGGGCAGGGAAGCTGCTTTTCCTGATAGAGGTCAACACCCTACCAGACTCCGTTGTTAAAGCCTCAACCCCTCACAGCTTCAACCTCAAACTGTCTACCATGGACCTCACCCCATTCCTAAGAGGTCCGTAAAGGGGGAGTGCATAAGCACACCAGTGTGCCTACCACCCCTGTCTTACTGTCCCCATTTATCTGTATTTACTTCCTTTGCTCCTGTTTATGTTCATAGTTATACTTGTCATCTTGTACATGTTTGACAAACAAATAAATAGATTTTTTTTAAAAAAAAAATCACCTCCTCTGTTCTTGCTCCCCCTGCAGGCGAAATGTGGCTGCCCCATTATATTGGGCGTTTGATCGACATCCTGAGCACCAAATATGACGCAGAAGCCTTTTTCACGGCCATCGTCCTTCTCTGCCTCGTCTCATCTGGAAGGTGAGCTTATTCCAGGCCCCATTAGCATCTTTGCTGCAGTTGCCCTTAAATACGGAAAGAAAGCCTGGAGTTAGGATTCTGTTATCACCCGGAATTATAGCCACAAGATGGTGAAAGGGAGTGATCATGTTGGATGAAGATGTTAGGGTATTTATTTTTTCTTGCCAGCTGTAAAGAAGCTAATGATTGTTGCCTTCTTTGGGGGATACGTTTTGACTTCCCAGCGTAATCTCTGCTCTGGGATTTCCTAGTGGCCTCCCATCCAAATGCCAGCCCAATTTGATGCTGCTTAGCTTTTTGAGACCAACCCAGCTTTGCCAAATCCCTACTGCAACTATGGTTTCGATGGTGGCTTCACACAAGTCTCAGAGCCACCTACTTTGGGGGAGCGACCCTCCCACCCACCCATCTGCTTGTCTAGTTTCTTTTATCTTCTCAGCTGATTATCGGAGGAACCGGTTTGCCTTACTGGTAGTTTTTTTTATTTTTTTTACTACTGGTTGAGGTGAACCGGTCCAAACCGGTAGCATACCACCACTGTTGCGGACTTCGATTCCCAGAATTCTGGGAGTTGAAGTCCACAAGTCTTTATGAAGTTGCCAAGTTTGGAGACTTCTGCTCTAGAGTCAAATTTATTGGACAATATTGTCTATTGAATTGGACTTAAGATCTCTCAGGCAACCGAAGCAGAGTTGGTGTTGCGGGTTCCCATTGAGCTGCCTTTATTAAAATCCGATAGAAGTCTAAGCAGTTAAAGCTTGCGTCCTATCTCTTTATCTTTCACTGAAATACAAATCTTTTTTAAAAAAAGGCTTTCTGAAAGAACGTCCTTTGTTGATGGATTCTCATCCAATGTCCCCCAACCTTTTGGGCAACAGGGCCGATTCCATGGAGTTTTTTTCGCAGACTGGAGAGGGCTTGGTTTTGCATGCTGGCTGTATCCCATGGATGGGCCTTTCCTTGTTTTGTGCAGCCCAACTGCTGGCATGCCTTGGCCCAATGCTAGGCCATGGACTGGGAGTTGGAGGATCCTAGATTAATCCATTAATTTTTTAAAAATAATAAATTTTATTTAAAAACATTGAACGTGGTGGACTTTTTTGACATACAATTTTTGTCATAACATCTTACGTTATGCACTGTAAACCTTATGTACATTTATACACATTAGGCCTTTATACATTTTAATTCGTTTCAGCTGCATTTCAGTTAAGTCACATAGTCTCATATCCTTCCTACAGATCCTTTGTTCCTTTTCCAGTTGGTGAACTTCCTTTCAGTTCCTTCCAGTGATAAAATTTATTCTATGTTATATAGTATTCTGACTCATCCTAATCCTTCAGTTCCAATGTCAACCTATCTATTTCAGCGCATACTGGATTAATCCATTAATTAATGGCACATTTGGGAGCAGGCAGTGGCCAACAGAAACTAGACTAGTGAAGAAAAGGACCAGGGGAGAGATGATAGCAGTCTTCCAATATTTGAGGGGCTGCCACAGAGAGGAAGGAGTCCAGCTATTTTCTGAAGGCCGGACAAGGAATAATGAATGGAAACTGAACAACGCAGAGCCATTTGTGCCAGTACGTGAACTGCAGGCAAAATTACCTCACTGCACATGCGCGTGCCTCACAGCTGATTTTTGGCTGATTTGAGGCCTTTTTCAGCCTCCCAGAGGCTTCAGGAAGGCTTCTGCAGGCTTCTATAGGCTTTTCAGGACGAAAACTAGGCCCGTTTCATCACTTCTTGTTTTTCTGGAAATCAGGCCGAAAATCAGCTGTGAGGCTCACTGCAGGTAAGGAGGTGGCAGGCGGGATTGCACGCGCATGCATAGGGGGCCTTCTGGGTGCTGGCACGTGAGCGCATGCACAATTTTTGGCACAGGATCCCAAAAAGGTTAGCCACCACAGGATCTCCTACTTGGGTGGGGAGTAAGACTAGATGACCTAAGTTCTAAGGGTGGGACGAAATTGTTTTTATTTTTATTTAAATTTTTAATGGGGTTAGGGCGGGGGACCAGGTTGGGGCTGGGGGACAACCCGCCTGAGATGGGGGCAAGACTGGTGGTCGAGCGCGACTGGGAGGTTCTTGGGTCAGGTGGGCTCGGGTTGAGGATGGGGGGTTCTTCCCAGGAGGGCGAGATTAAGTCTATCTGCACGGTGAACGGGAGAGGCAGATCTGGCGGTTACAGGGGGCCGTATTATATTGTGTGTGCTGTTTACATGCAGTGGAGCGCTCCGACCCCCTAGTTACTTCCCGTCCCCGGGCTGCCCGAGTCTTTGGGCCCCAGGCCTTCAGCTGATGTTATGTAATGCCAGGTCCGTAGTTAATAACACCCCCCCTCATTCATGATTTGATTTTGGAGGGGGGAGCGGAACTGGCGGGTGTTACTGAAACCTGGTTGGGCCAGGAGGGGGTTGTCCCCCTGGTGGAGATGTGCCCAGCCAGGTTTCGGGTTTTTCATCGTCCGAGGGCACAGGGGAGGGGTGGGGGGTTGCAGTGATTATTAAGGAAGGTCTATGTCCTAGGGAATCTACTGTTCTTCAGACGACCGGATGTGAATCCCTCTTCGTGAAGTGTGGTTCTGGGGTTCAGATGGGCCTGTTGATCACATACCTGGCTCCCTGCTATGTGACATCGGCCCTGCCTGAGCTCCTTGAGGTCATCGCCGGCTTGGCGGTTGAGACCCTCAGGCTTGTGGTCATGGGGGATTTCAACCTATCCTCGGCCGGCGGGGCCTCAGGGACTGCTCAGGAGTTCATGGCTTCCATGACAGCCTTGGGCCTGAACCAATTAATTCGGGATCCCACACACACTGGGGGTCACATCTTGGATCTGGTTTTTGTTTCTGGCCAGTGGCAGGATGATCTGGGTATAGGGGACGTTTTGATAGAGCCCCTGTCATGGTCGGATCATTCGCTCCTTCGGCTGGACTTCCGTTCCGCACCCCCTCGCCGTGGGGAGGTGGGACTGACAAAATGGTTCCACCCCAGGCCCCTGATGGACCCAGAGAGGATCCTGATGGAGCTTGGGCTGTTTCCCGAGACTAGCACACATGACTCGGTTGAGGACTTGGTAGCCACCTGGGATAGGGTGGCGGCCAAGGTCCTTGACCGGTTCGTGCCCTTGCGGCCTCTGACCCAGTGTCGATCCCAACTGGCTCCTGGGTTTTCCGAGGAGCTGAGGGGGATGAAGCGCCGGGAAAGACGCCTAGAGAGTGGTTGGAGGACCAGCTGCTCCACATCTGACCGAACACTATTGCGGTCCCATATTAGGGCCTATCTAGTGGCGATAAAGACGGAAAAGTAAGATCGCTTATTGCATTCGCAGATAATCGCCCAGCCGCCAGCCTGTTTAGGGTGACCCGCTCCCTCTTGGAGGTGGGAGCGCGGGAGGACCCCCTGCAAGGACGGGCTGAGGATTTCTCTAGATATCTGCAGGATAAAATCGCTCAGATCCAGGACAGGCTGGACTCTTGACTGGGCAACTCTGGGCGGGAGGGCGGGGCAGATTTCGATGAGGTCATTTGGGGGGAGTTCGATCCTGTGACCCTAGAGGACTTGGACAGGATTCTGGGTGGGCTTAACGCCACCACATGTTTACTGGATCCGTGTCCTTCCTGGTTGGTTTTGGCCACCCGGGAGGTTACACGAGATTGGTTCCAGGGTATTATTAACGCTTCCTTGAGTGAGGGGTTTTTGCCTGCCGCCTTGAAAGAGGCGGTGGTGAGGCCCCTCCTCAAGAAACTGTCCTTGGACCCAACATTATTATCGAATTATCGGCCGGTCTCCAACCTTCGCTTTGTGGTGAAGGTTGTTGAGAATGTGGTGGTGCGAACAGCTCCATCAGCACCTGGAGGAAACGGTATACCAAAATCCTCTCCAATCGGGTTTCAGGCCTGGGCACAGCACGGAGACGGCGTTGGTCGCATTGGTGGATGATCTCTGGAGGACCCGGGACAGGGGTTGCTCCTCTGTCCTGGTCCTGTTAGATCTCTCAGCGGCTTTTGATACTGTCGACCACAGTATCCTATTGCAGCGGTTGGGGGAGTTGGGAGTGAGAGGCACCGTGCTGCGATGGTCTCTCCTTCCTCTCCGACCGCTCGAATTTGTGTTGGCAGGGGGCAGAGGTCAACCCCGAGGCCTCTGTTTTGTGAGTTGCCTCAGGGGTCAGTGCTCTCGCCCCTTCTGTTCAACATTTATATGAAGCCGCTGGGTGAGATCATCCATGGTTTTGGGGTAGAGTTTCATCAGTATGTTGATGATACTCAGCTATACATTTCTACCCCAGGTCACCCCAACGAAGCCGTTGAAGTGGTGACCGGGTGCCTGGAGGCTGTGCGGAGCTGGATGAGTCTTAACAGGCTTCGACTCAACCCGACCAAAACCGAGTGGCTGTGGTTTCCTGCCCCCAGATACAGCCAGTTTACTCCATTGCTGGCCATGGGGGGAGAAATTTTAACCCTCACAGAGAGGGTGCGCAATCTGGGCGTCCTCCTGGATGTACGGCTGTCGTTAGAAGACCATTTAGCAGCCGTCGCCAGGGGGGCTTTTTGTCAGGTCCGTCGGATCTACCAGTTGCGGCCCTTTCTGGATCGGGGTGCATTGCGCACAGTCACTTCTGCCCTCGTTATCTCCCGCTTAGACTATTGCAATGCTCTCTACATGGGGCTCCCCTTGAAGAGCATCCAGAGACTTCAGCTGGTGCAGAATGCGGCCGCGTGGGTGATCTTGGGGGCTTCTCGGAGCTCCCATGTTACACCGCTCCTGCGTGAGCTGCATTGGCTTCTAGTGGCCTTCCGGGTGCGATTCAAGGTGTTGGTGATCACCTTTAAAACGTTCCATGGCTTGGGACTGGGTACTTACGGGACCGCCTACTGCCACCATCGGTCTCCCGCCGGCCAGTGCGCTCCCACAGGGTGGGCCTCCTTGGTGTGCCGCCAGCTGGGAGATACCGGCTGGTGGCTCCGAGGGTGCGGGCCTTCTCTGTGGGGGCACCCTCCCTCTGGAATGAACTTCCTACGGAGATATGGGCCATCAGTGACCTATGGGCCTTCCGGCGCACACTGAAGACCCACCTTTTTCAGCAGGCTGGTCTGGCCTAGTCCCATTAGTAGGGTTCAATTTTTAAATCTTCATTTTTAATGGGTTTTTACCTTTAATTCAGCCGTTCATTTAATTCTCTTTTAATTCATTTTAAAATTTTCATTGATTGTATTTTTATTATGGCTGTTCACCGCCCCGAGTCCCTATTTGGGAGAGGGGGCGGTATAAAAGTTTTAATAATAATAATAATAATATAATAATAATAATAATAATAACAACAACAACAACAACCTACAAAGTCCCTTCCAACTCTGTTAATCTGAAATCCGAGAAGTGTGCTTTATCTGTATCAAGAGTGTTGGCTTGTATGAGAGATCTTGTGTCTGCTTTTAATTCAAAATGAAAAGAGTGGTGCTTATTCAAAATGGGGGAAGAGTGTCAATCAGAAGTAACTTAATCTCAAACAGTGGAATAGATTTGTCTGTGTAAAAGTTCCTTTCCCTTTGCACCTGGTCAAATCCTATATGGAGCTGCGACTCAATTTCCATTGGTAGAGCAGGAAGCCAATCCCCCTTCCTGTTTCCCTTCTAGTTCGGCCTTTGCCAGCTGCCGTGGCAGTCTCTTCTTGTTCACCATCTCTCGGATGATCATCCGGATTCGCAACTTACTCTTCTCTTCTCTGGTGCAGCAAGACCTGGCTTTCTTTCAGGAGATGAAAACAGGTGAGGGCCCAAACAGGAAGTCGCTGTTTCTGGAGAGAGGGTAGCAGTCTTCCAATATTTGAGGGGCTGCCACAGAGAGGAGGAAAGATTCAAGCTATTTTCTAAAGCACCTGAAGGCCAGACGAGTAATAATGGATGGAAACTGATAAAGGAGAGATTTAACCTGGAAATAAGGAGAAACTTTCTGACAGTGAGAACAATCAACCATGGAACAGAAGTTGCCTTCAGAAGTTGTGGGAGCTTCATCACTTGAGACTTTCAAGAAGAGATTGGAATCCCATCTGTCAGAAATGGTGGAGGTCCTGCTTGGGCAGGGGGTTGGACTAGTTGACCTACAAGGTCCCAACTCTGATTATCTGTTATCTGGAACTGTGTAAAGGAAAAGCTTTCTCCTTCCCAGGGCGAATTGTTGCCTAGAATCTCCCTTCCTGTGTGGCCAGTCTGGCATTTGTTAAACAAAATATCTCTTTGCTCATAGGGGAGCTGACCTCCCGCCTTTCCAAAGACACAGTTAAGATGAGCCGCTCGGTGCCGCTCAACACCAACGTCTTCCTGCGCAACCTGATCAAGGCCGTTGGGCTCTACGGATTCATGATCAGCCTGTCCTGGCGCCTGACACTGCTGATGCTGATCGAGACCCCAGTTATGATGGCTGTCCAGAAGGTCTATAATGTCCGTCACCAGGTAGGGATCATAGAGACAGACGGTGGCCTAGAGGGAATGGCGGTCACTTCTAATCTGTAGAGATTCTCAGTCATCCAGGTCTTGGTTGTCCCAAAGGTGCTTTTTTCAGGAGGCAACTGGACTTCCTTGTTTTTTTCTTTTGAAGACATTTTGCTCCTTATCCAAGAAGGTTCTTCAGCTCTGACAGGGCAATACAAGGATATAAATTCCTTGGAATATAAATCCTTCCATTTAACAGAGGTGGTATTCAGCAGGTTCTGACCAGTTCTGGAGAACCAGTAGCAGAAATTTTGAGTAGTTCGGAGAACTGGCAAATCCCACCTCCGACTGGCCCCGCCAACCCCATCTATTCTCTGCCTCTCAAGTCCCAGCTGATCGGCTGGGTCTTCTTTGGTTGCCCTGCACAGGAGAACGGAGCTGGAAAGCAGGTTAGTGGGGTAGGGAGGGAATGGAGATTTTGCAGCAACCTTCCCCTGCCACGTCCACCAAGCCATGCCCACAGAACTGGTATTAAAAAATTTTTAATCCCACCACTGTTCCATTCCCAGCTATCCTGTCGTATTCCAAGGAATTTATATCCTTCAATTCCTCATAGACAACTCTTAATTAGAGTAAATGAAACCCCCCTCCCCAGAAATAATAATGGGAGGGGACAACTCACTCTACGACTTGTACTGTGGCACCCAGTTGTCTACAAGTGAGAATAAATGAAATAAAATAGGGGGGGCGGAAGTGGAGCGAAGCATTCTTGGGGTCTCTCCCCTTCCCAATGAGGTTACAGGACTTTATTTTGAATATTTCACCGCCAGCAATAGAATAGAATGGAATGGAATGGAATAAAATACTTTATTGGCCAACTGTGATTGGACACACAAGGAATTTGTCTTGGTGTAAATACTCTCAGTATACATAAAAGAAAAGATACATTCTTCAAGAATCAAGAATCATAACATACAACACTTAATGATAGTCCTAGGGTACAATCAACAATCAAATCATACTAGGAAATAGTCAATATAAATTGTAAGGATACAAGGGACAAAGTTACAGTCCTACAATCACAAGTGGGAGAGGATGGGTGATAAGGAGTGATGAGATTAATAGTAATAGTAGTGCAGACTTTGTAATAGTTGAACAGTGTTGAGGGAATTATTTGTTTAGCAGAGTGATGGCTTTCGGGAAAAAACTGTTCTTGTGTCATTATGGTGTGCAGCGCTTTATAGCATTGTTTTGAGGGAAGAAGTTGAAACAGTTTATGTCCGGGATGTGAGGGGTCTGTAAATATTTTCACAGCTCTCTTTTTGACTCGAGCAATATACAGGTCCTCGATTGAAGGCAGGTGGGTAGTAATTGTTTTTTCTGCAGTCCTAATTATCCTCTGAAGTCTGTGTCTGTCCTGTTGGGTTGCAGAACCAAACCAGACAGTTATAGAGGTGCAGATGATAGACTCAATAATTCCTCTGTAGAACTGGATCAGCAGCTCCTTGGGCAGTTTGAGAAGTCTGAGTTGGCGCAGAAAGAACATTCTTTCTTGTGCTTTTTTGATGACGTTTTTGATGTTAGGTGTCCATTTTAGGTCATGTGATATAGTAGAACCTAGAAATTTGAAGGTCTTTACTGTTGATACTGTGTTGTCTAGTATTGTAAGAGATGGTAGTATGGGAGGATTTCTTCTAAAGTCTACCACCATTTCTATGGTTTTGAGTGTGTTCAGTTCCAGATTGTTCCGGTTACACCACGAGGCAAGTTGTATAACCTCCTGTCTGTATGCAGATTTCATCGTTGTCTCGAATGAGACCAATCACTGTTGTGTCATCATCAAACTTCAGTGTTTTAACAGATGGATCGTTTGAGATGCAGTTGTTGGTATATAGGGAGAAGTGGAGATAGCACCCAGCCTTGGGGGCCCCCTGTGCTGATTGTACAAGTATCGGATGTGATTCCACCTAGCTTCATCTGCTGCTTCCTGTCTGTTAGGAAGCTTATGATCCACTTACAAGTGTGTTCAGGTACCGCTAGTTGGTTTAATTTACTTAGAAGAGTGTCTGGAATGATGGTATCGAATGCTGAACTGAAGTCTACAAAGAGGACCCTTGCGTAGGTATTTGGAGTTTCAAGGTGTTGTAGGATGTAATGCAGAGCCATGTTAACAGCATCATCTGTCGATCTATTTGCTCGGTATGCAAACTGCATAGGATCTAACAGCGGATCCGTGATGGTTTTCAGGTGGGACAGCACAAGCCTTTCAAAGATTTTCATAACTACAGATGTTAGAGCAACTGGTCTGTAGTCATTTAGTTTCTTGATGGAGGGCTTCTTGGGTACTGGGATGATGGTAGAACGTTTGAAGCAGGAAGGAACATAGCACATCTCTAGTGATCTATTGAACATTCGGGTGAAGACGGGGGCCAATTGCTCAGCAATCAGTCCAAGGCAGCTTTCAGGAGGCTCACTTTGCCACTTCCTTCGTGGTCAATCCAGGCTTTACTGAAGGCGATCCAAGATTCAGTGGCCCGCTCAGAGGAGGTGGTGCACGAGGTAATCTCCTCCGTGAAGACCGTGCGCAGTTTTGCCACGGAGGAGAAGGAGTCACAGCGCTACGAGGCATCCTTGGAGGACACCTGTCAGCTGAAGAACCAACGGGACTTGGAAAGGATTGTTCACGGATTTGCTGGCCGGGTAAGTCCTCCAGGAACTCCCTCGCATGACCTTGATTCTGTCCCTCTGTTTATTCAGCCTAGAACTGTGTTGGCTTTTTGGCAGCTGCTGCACACTGCTGGCTCATATTTAAATGGTTGTCCACTAGGACTCTGAGATCCCTCTTACAGTTACCCCCTATTACGGTACCCCCTATTACGCAAGGTACCCCCTATTATGGTACCGGTGGATTTGACTTTTCTTGCCTAAATGGAGAACCTTACTTTTTTCACCATTGAATTTCATTTTGTTAGATAGCGCCCAATGTTCAAGTCTGTCAAGATCCTTCTGTATCTTAAGCCTATCTTCTGGGGTGTTGGCTATTGCTGCCAGTTTGGTGTCGTCTGCAAATTTGATCAATTCCCCATCTATCCCTTTGTCCAAATCATTGATGAAGTTGTTGAGGAGTGCTGGGCCTAAAACAGAGCCTTGGGGCACCCCACTTCCATAGAATGTCACAGGAAATAACCACGGCTTGCACAGTCTTTGTAGGCATTTATCTATCTATCTATCTATCTATCTATCTATCTATCTATCTATTTATCTATATTTATTTAATTTATATTGCCGCTTATTCGCCCATGGCGACCCGAGGCGGCTTACACAATAAAACTATATTTAAAGCAAAAAATAAAAATAAAAAACCAATAAAAAATAAAAACTAACAAAAAGAATCAGATAAATTAATAAAGTACAATAGAACAAAATTTGGAAAAAAAAATCCCTCCTCAACTTCCACCCCTCGTCCCAATGATAGCAGATCACACTAGCCATTTGATGGGCTCCATCCCTCTATGGGTTCCCTAGCCCCACTGGAAAAACCAGGTCTTCAGTGCCTTTCAAAAGAGTGCTAGAGTGAGGGCCATTCTAATCTCTGAGGAGAATGATGTTCCAGAGAGAGGGAGCCACCACAGAGAAGGCCCTTCTTCTGGGTCCCACTAGGTGAATCTCCCTCAGGCATGAGACCCACAACGTTCCCTGCCTCCCTGCTCTAATGACTTGGGTAGATGTGACTGGCAAGAGACGTTCCCTCAGATAACCCAGCCCCAAACTGAAGGGCTTTAAAGGTGACAACCAGCACCTTGAATTGCACCTGGAAGCAAATCGGCAACCAATGCAGCTCCTGCAGGAGAGATGACACATGTGCACACCGGGGTCTGCACAAAACCATGTGGGCCGCTGCATTTTGCACCTACTGTTGTTGATGTTCTTCAATAAGCACCTCATGGCATTTGAATATCTTTTCCATTCAGTGGCTGCCCTACCATTTCTCCTATTCCAGGTCATCCAGTTGAGCCTGAAGCTGATCCTGCTCTTCTGTGGCTACCAGCAGATCCACAATGGCCTCATGACCAAAGGAAACCTGGTCTCCTTCATCCTCTACCAGGCAAATGTGGGGTGGTATGTGCAGGTAGATGAATCATTCGATTTGAAAATGTTTTCTTCTCTGGCACTTAGGCTGTTATGGAGTCAAACGCAGGTCACAATAGCCAAAAGTAATCAAGGCTTAGTGCAGTATTTAATTATTTAACAGTGGGCACTGGAGGAAATCCCTCCAGGGCAGGGGTGTCAAACTGAAGGCCCACGGGCCAGATCTGGCCCATGGGGTGCTTAGATCTGGCCCACAGGGCTGTCCAGGAAACACCGAACGGCCGGCCTGCAGTGTGTCTGCCAGTGAAAATGCAGCTTGGGAGGATTGTGTGCAGCCTTCCCCGAGCTCCCGTTTTCAGCTGCGACAGCCTCCTGCAACCCTCTGGCCAGCGGAAACGGAGCTTTGGAAGGCCATGTGCAGGCTGCAGGACATCGACATGGCTATGACCGCCCTGGTCACACTCTCCCGGGCTCTGTTTTCACTGGCAGAGGGCTGCAGGAAGCCATCGTAGCTGAAAACGGAACCCAGGAGGGCTGTGTCTGGGCTGGCAGGGACGTCGAGCTGGCCGTGCCCACCCTGGCCACACCCGACCCAACCATGCCCTCTTGCCCCCCTCAAACACAACCCTGATGTGGCCCTCAATGAAATCGAGTTTTGACCCCTCTGCTTCAGAGAATAATGGGAGAGAGACTCCTATAGTCAAAAGGATGCATCCATGTTTATAGATTTATGGAAAGAAGGAGAAAATAATAGTCAGGCATATGCTTAGGGGAAAAGATGATATAAGCATAGATGTTCATAACTAGGAAACCCAAGTTACTTCCCTGCTCTTCTGCTGCCACGGTCCTGAAGAAAGAATCATTGTCTAAAATAGAAAGAAACATATTAAATAACGGTGATGTAGAAATTTTGATAAGGTTTACTGAGGACTAGGAACTTCAAGGTTGCCACTAGTTAGCACAGGTTTCCTTCTATGTTTCTGTTTTGCTAACATGGTCCTGCTCCTCCTTTTTGCAAAAGACAAATTAACAAGGAGCAAATTAGTGGGAACAAAAAAAAAATGACACCTTTAGAAATATTTTTTTTTAATCCTGCTTTTTCATTGAGGAAATGACGCTACATTATCAATTTGGTTGGTGCTTCTGGTCTTGGCCTGAATTATTTCCATCCTTTTAAGTTACTTGCCCTCAGAAATGCGTGTTTTTTCTGAAAAATATCACTTTGGGGGCAATTATTTAATTCTGCTGGGAATCTCTAGAAGGGAGTGGGGAAGGCGTTCCAGATTTCAAATCAGATTTCCATTGGTCCTCTTTTAAAAGCAACTTACTGCCACTTTAAACCAATGGGAAGACAAACTGGCAATTTGCACAAAGTTGCAAAGTTGAAAACTGCAGATAGACTCGGCTGAAACTGGAGGCTCGTCTTCAAGGAGCAAAGCAATTATTTTTTAGAATTCAGTTGTTTTCAAAAAATGCTTGAAGCAGCCAGGAGATACACTTTGGGGGGAGGGGGGAAGCTTTTTCCCTCCCCCTCCCCCTTTTTCCTGGATTTTCTATTTCTCACCCAGCAGGAGGCAGCATCTGCTCTGTGGATTCAGAAAGCTGGCTGGGCCTGGTTAGTTGGATAGGAGACTTATCAGAGCAGCGTGACTACCATTGAGACAACCCAGGAGCAAAACACAGCACACAGAGACTTAAACATTTAACAGTGGTTTATATAAAACAGTTATATACAGAAATATACATGGTAGGCAAAATACCGTATTTTCCGGCGTATAAGACGACCGGGCGTATAAGACGACTCCGGATTTTCGGTTGTCTTTTTTCAAAGTCATCTTATACACAGGTCTCCCGGCGACGCCCGTAATATTTTCCGGCGTATAAGACGACCTGGCGTATAAGACGACCCCGGATTTTCGGTTGTTTTTTTTTGGTTTCAAAAGTCGTCTTATATGCCGGAAAATACGGTACCTTACAAGCAATCAAACTTCTTAACATGGAGAACTCTGCAATGAATACCGGACACAAGGAAAGAGAACACACCCTCTAATGGCTGTCTTTATATAAACGCCTCTTAAAGGGGTAGAACCCATCCCCAGTCTTAAAGGGAAATACCTATACTATGCTGATTCATTCTTATTGCATCCTCCTAATTGCATCAGCTTCACTGCTGATCGGCTGTTAAATCCCAAGACCTTAACAAAGACCACCAAGGGATCCTGAGGTAGTGAGCTGGACTGGGAAGTCCTCCAAACCTCCCACCAAAGGCACAGGTTCTTCTGCACTGTGGCCAAGAAAATTGCAAGGACCCATCTTCGTGGTCAGCAGGAATCTGGTTGGACTTCTGCATATCATTAAAATTGATCCTCTCCCCAAGACAGCTTCGGGTCCCAGTGACCAACCCAGATAGGATCCAGCAACATTATCCTGGGATACATATATTTGCCTTTGACCATGAGATCATTAATATGCTTAAGATAGTCTACGTATAATGCTCTGGATAAATGCACTGAGATTTTGGGAAGAAAATTAAATTCTCATTCAAACAGGACTTTTGAGTGTTGCTTTAGGCCATGGGTGTCAAACTTGTGTCACGTTGCCATCACGTGACGTCTTTATGGAGCTGGGGTGGACATGGCCCGTGGGTGATGCATCTGGCCCACGGGCTGCCAGTTTGACACCCCTGCTTTACACAATCAGTCAATCAGAATAGAGCTGGAAGGGACCTTGGAAGTCATCTAGTCCAATCTCCTGCTCAAGCAGAGAGACCCTATACCATTTCTGATAAGTGACTGTCCAGTCTCTTCTTAAAAACCTCCAGTGATGAAGCACCCACGATTTCTGAAGGCAAGCAGTTCCACTGGTTAATTGTCCTCACTGTTAGGAAGTTTCTCCTTAACTCCAGGTTGCTTCTCTCCTTGGTTAGTTTCCATCCATTGTTTCTTGTCCTGCCCTCTGATGCTTTGGAAAATAAGTTGATCCCTTCCTCTTTGTGGCAGCTTCTCAAATACTGGAATATTGCCATCCTTGATGTCGGTGGTGGGATTCAAATATTTTTACCCCTTGTTCGGTGGGTGTGGCTTGGTGGGCACGTTTTGTGCACATGCCAAACGTACTTTGCGCAGGCACAGAGATGTTCTAACTCACCTCCTGCAAGCCTGCTCAATCCTGATCGCTTCAGTAGCTGCCGCGCGGCATTCTTCTGTGCTGCGCAAAGCAGCTGCGCTTCAAATTCAGAGGATAAAGATGAGTATGGGAGCCCGGGCAGGCAGGTGGGCCAAACAGCAGAGCGGCGGAGAGAACCAGTTCAGTCTCCGCTGCTCATCGCCGCTACAAGCTCTGCAAAACCGGACTGAACCGGTAGAATACCACCACTGCTTGATGCTCAAAACAGTGTAGTCAGCTGTATTCCTCCCTTTGTAGATGCTCTCATGTCTTAACGTTGCTCCTTCTTCCTTTTCCTCCCGCAGGCCCTGATTTACACTTACGGGGATGCCCTGAGCAATGTGGGCGCTGCAGAGAAGGTCTTTGAATACCTTTACCGGAAGCCGTCTGTCCGCACAGAAGGGACGCTGTCTAAAGAATCCCTCTGCGGACGCGTCTCCTTCCGAAATGTTTCCTTCTGCTATCCCTCCCGCCCCGAGATCCAGGTCCTGAAGGTATTTTACGGGAAGTTGGAAAGCTTTGCATGACACCCTAACAGTAGCAGTAGCAGTAGCACTTGCACTTAGACTTATATACAGCTTCATAGTGCTTTACAGCCTCCACAAGCGCTTTACAGAGTCAGCCTATTGTCCCCAACAATCTGGCTCCTCCATTTTACCCACCTCAGAAGGATAGAAGGTTGAGTCATCTTTGAGATGGTCAGTTTTGGTCACCACAGTATAGAAACAATGTTGAGGCTGTAGAAAAAGTGTGAAGAAGAGCAATGGGTGATTAGGAGACTGGAGACTAACACATGCGAAGAACAGTTGCAGAAACTGGGCCTGGCTAGTCTAGTGAAGAGAAGGACCAGGGGAGATAGGACAGCAGTCTTCCAATATTTGAGGGGCTGCCACAGAGAGGAGGAAGGGAGCAAGCTATTTTCTAAAGCGCCCGAAGGCCAGACAAGGAATAATGGATGGAAACTGAACAAGGAGAAATTCGACCTAGAAATAAGGAGAAACTTTCTGACAGTGAGAATAAACAACCAATGGAACAGAAAGTTGCCTTCAGAAGTTGTGGGAGCGTCATCACTTGAGACTTTCAAGAAGAGATTGGACTGCCATTTGTTAGAAATGGTGTAGTATCTCCTTCTTGGGGGAGGGGTTGGACTAGATGACTTATCAGGTCCCTTCCAACTCTGATTATATGTATGTATGTAGGATCAAACTCCTGGCTGTGGGCAGAGTTTGCCTGCAATACTGCATTCTAACCACTGTGCCACCATGCCACCAGTACATCTCTCAAATACAGTTGCTAAAGCTTTAAGTCAGTGTTTTTCAACCTTGATACTTTGAAGATGTGTGGACTTCAACTCCCAGAATTTCTCAGCCAGCTGGCTGAGGAATTCTGGGAGTTGAAGTCCACAGATCTTCAAACCACCAAGGTTGAAAAACACTGCAAGTAACCTGGTTAAGTTGGTTGTATGTTCTACAAACATAATCACAATTCCTTTAACGCTGATAAAGAACATTGCAAGGAAGAATGTTAAGACTTTAAAGGTCTTTAGAAAGACGCTGCAAGTTTCTGTACAGATACCCCTCAACTTACAACAGTTTATTTAGTGACTGTTCAAAGTTATAACAACAGTGAAAAAAGTGACTTATGAACGTTTTTCACACTTAGGACCGTGGCAGCATCCCCGTGACTAGAATTTGGACACTTGCTTTACTAATTCACATTTAGGATGGTTGCAGTGTCCCGGGGTCACATTTTGCAACCTCCTGACAAGCAAAAATCACTGGGAAAGCCAGATGTCAACTCATAAAAAATTCCTATGCCTGTTTTAGTAGTTGCCATTAAAAAAAAAAAGGGTGGGGGGAGGAAATCTGAAAGAGCAGTGCAGCAGTTTGGAAGCAAAAGTACATTCTAACACTTTATCTTTAAAAGGTTGTAACTAAACTACCAAGAGCTTTTGCCCATGAATATATTTAATTGGAGAACGTGAATGATAACACCCAGCCTGTGAAGGTGCTCAATTGGAGAATCTGGTTTATAAGACACCCAAGAGGGAGGGAGGAAGCAGGGTCACAGGGGACTGTAAATGTCGTAAGCCAGAGTTGGCTTGCTGTCAGGATTCCAGCAATTGCTCTAATTAAATCATGATTCTCGAGCCAAACTTCAAAAAACCTCAAAGGATTCATTAGAGGTGACATACAGGGAAGTGCCAGTATGTCACCTCTACCGAATCCTTTGAAGTTTTTTTAAGTTTGGCTCGAGAATCATGATTTAATTGGAACGATAGCTGGAATCTTGACACCAGATTCATTTAACAACTGTATTACTGTGATGACCCAGGGTGTGGCATAAAAGCAATAAAGGCACAAAAATAGATAAAGTCCCTTTAATACCTCCAACCTGGCCCCCAGTGTCCAGTTATCCTTGGCTGGAGATCAAACTCTTCCAAAAACAGTCTACAAAAGGAAGAAATGCAGTCCGAATCCAAATAAAAAAACCAACACAAACCATACTGAAGTAATTAACACGAGAGGCCAGGATAATACATTGCAGACTTCCAAAAGACAATGAAGCACACAGTTGGGTGGGCGCCAAAGCCCAGGTAAGCCTCGACAAAGATAATGCACACTTTGCTTCCACTAAGGTGCTGTGTGCAAATGCCCTTCTTATATCCTGTTCTCCCAGCTGCAACTAATGAAAGGGATCAGGGCCTTTTTCTCTCACATAAACCATGTTGCTCCCTTCCTCCCTGCATGCCCTAGGATGAAGAGGGGGTAGTCCTCGGTCTTCCTCTGAATGCCCAGCCGGACTGCCCTTCCCCCGTTTCTTCCACAGCCACTGGAGCCATACTCTCACTCCCTGTCCGCTGCTCGACCTTCCTCTCAGAATCAGACTCTTAACAAGGGCATGACAATTACTAACAGTGATTCAGTTAACAACTGTAGCAAGAAAAATAGTAAAATAGGGCAGAATTCACTTAACCTAGAAATTAAAATGTGGGGCTCAATTGTAGTTGTAATCCTGGGACTACCTGTACAAGACCAAGACTCTGGGATCTAAATATAACATTAATTAACCCTGCATATTCCTGCTTCATTTCACAATACATTTGCATTTCTTTCTAATAGAATGTCTCCTTTGAGCTCCCCCCTGGGAAAGTGACGGCATTGGTGGGCCCGAACGGCAGTGGAAAAAGCAGCTGCGTGTTCCTCCTGGAGCACTTCTATGAACCTCAGTCTGGGGAGGTCCTGCTGGACGGAGTCCCAGTTGGGCAATATGAGCACAAGTATCTTCATAGGCAGGTGAGACAGTCCTTATCACCTGCAGGATGAGGCCTAGGGTTTTTGGGTGGTTGAAGGGTTACACGTGGGGAAGTTTTGGAAGAGGGGTGATGCAAAATGGGCAGGACCACATGACAAGGTGATATGGTTGGAATTGTCTGGGGTTTAAGAACATCTATATTATCTATCCTGTTTTCCCGAAAATACGACCTACCCTGAAAGTAAGTCCTAGCTTGATTTTTTACCCATGCACCCAATATAAGCTCTACCCCTAAAAAGCCCTAATGAAGATCCCACCCACTCCAGATTGCATGGGTAAAAATTAAGCTGGGATGGGGTGGGGGTGGAGCTGCCCTACTACTTACTTTTGGACAAAATTGTAGCCAGGCCTCACACACCCCGACACCTGCCTCGCCGGCCCATTTCTTCTGCAGCTGGCAAGGCTTTCCTGATGGTCTCTGTAGCTGATAACAAAGCTCCGGATCAACCTGGAGCTCTGTTATCAGTTGCAGAGGCCTTCAGGAAAGCCTTGCCGGAAGCACCAGTAGAAGTTCCTGAAGGCCTCTGACAGCAAAAAGGAGGGCAGGAGCTACGCGTGCAAGTGAGGTTAGTCAGTGGATTACATCCCCCTAAGACCTGGTGCCTTTCTTGGTGGGGAAAAAAGGGTCTTGTTTTTGGGAAAGCACAGTATATCAGGGGTGTCAAACTTGATTTCATTCAGGGCCGCATCAGGTTTGCGTTTGAACTTGGGGGGCCAGGTTGGGTGTGGCTAGCTAAATGTCACTTGTGTTGGTGGTGTCTGTGGGTAACCTGAGTGCTTTGCCAGTGAAAACAGGCTCCCGAGCTCTGTTTTCAGGTGCAACGGCTTCCTGCAACTGTCTGCCAGCAAAAACGGAGCTCGGGAGGGCCACCTGCAGCCTTCCCGAGCTCTGGTTTCACTGGCAGAGGCACCATGGGCCAATCCTTTGCTGTTTCCAGGGTGGCCCTGTGGGCCAGATCTAAGCACCCTGTGGGCCAGATCTGTGCCCCTGGCCTTGAGTTTGACACCCCTGATCTACATCAATAGGCTTTGGGAGAGGAGCAATGCAGAGTAGCCAGGATCATATATTAGAAGGTCATGGATGGAATTGACTGGGGTTTAAAGAGCATTTATTTTGTTGTGTCTGTGCAGGCGCGGACACTAAGTTCTCCCATCATGAGCAGCGCGGGAAAATAGTTTAAAGCTATTGGGTAAAAGATGGGCTCCGAAATAAGGGGCTGCCCACCAGCGGGAACATTAGTTGATACATTGTAGTAGATACTTACCTCGTGCAATAAACAAGTGTAGCGGATCCTCAACCTCTGATGTTTATTCCAACCTCTGATCCAACATATTTAGTTTAGTTTGTTATCCATGTCGCGACATGCATTGCAGTTTTGTGTACTTGTTTTAAAATGCTAATTTTTATAATAAGATGGCATTTTTATGCCGTTCCTTGCTCAAAAAAAAAGTGGAAAGAGTCTCTGGTTTTCAGAAATTGTATGGCTGATATCCAAAATTCCAATAGAGAAAAGTGAATGCAACGCCGCTAAGGCAATGCCACAAAATCAGGGCTTGGGATGTCCAAAGTTGCTCAAATCTGCTTAGTGCAGAAGGTAGCAAAAGATGCATGGAATGAAAGGCTTTTGATTGCTTATGTTCCTTGATAGGTTAAAAAGTTGCAACATTTAGGATATGTGGTTTATATCCTGAGGTAAGATTGGAATCTCCTATGATCTATGAATGTGTCCATATAGTTTCTCTGAAAAGAGAATTCTCTTTATACTCTGAAGTATAAAGGTTAACACTCCCCCCCCAGATGTGATATGTTTTGATGACCTTCCTAGTCTAGCAATGAACCTGGAATTCGTCCAGGTGACAACCATGTTTGATCCTGCTTAGTTTTCAAAAATCAGGCGAGGTTATTTGGTATTGCCACTTTGCTTCCAAAGAGCAAATAACAAGTCAAGGTCTACATTTGCGAGACATAGTAAACCTGATGTCGGAAACAGCTACATCTTGAGTGTCATCCAGATCCACCCTGGAAAGTGGTGTTTCTCCCTCAACCTAGCCCTGTTCTGATAGGCCTCCTTGTCCAATTGTAGGTGGCCCTGGTGGGCCAGGAACCTGTCCTATTCTCTGGGTCTATCAGGGATAATATCACCTATGGCCTGCAAGGCTGCAGTGAGGAAGACGTGAGCAGAGCCGCAGAAGAAGCTGATGCCTTGGGATTCATCCGTGAGCTGGAAGGAGGCTTTGATGCAGGTGGGCAAAATCCATCTATCCCTCCTTGATTCATTCCATAAAACCCCCACTTTCTTCCCAGTAAACCCACTGGTCCTGTTTCTTGGCTCTTCTGAAGTGAAATCCTGCTTGTTTTGTTGCAATAGTCCTTCAGCTATCGTTCTAAATTACAGTGGCACCAAATAAATGGAGGTTGCAACCAGTGGTGGAGATTCAAATAATTTAACAACCGGTTCGCTTGCTCCACCCACCACCACTCAGATGCCCTCGCTTCCCCCAAGCATTTCTTTACTAACCTGATTTCCAGCTCCGTCACATTTCTCACCGTTGTGTGCAGGAAAACAAAAGTTTGTGGGACTAAAAAAAAACCTTCCAATCAATCAATTCTGATTTTGTGAGATCTTTTTTTTTTCCGCAAAAAGTTGGAATTGAGTGATTGAACTTTTTTTTTTAATATAAATTTTATTTGGGTTTTCACAAAAACATAATACAAATAAAACATCTTTTTTTGAGAATAGCATGATCCGGGTTATCACTTCTCCATACAGACACAGACTCAATTTCATATTCATCTTTGTGTTCTATTCCATATCTTATTACTATTTTAACATTTTCTCCGTAAGTTTTCCCCTCCCTTGGTTTTCTCAACTTTATTTTTAATTATCTCATATCTAAATTCAATTATATATCTTTTTCTATGTTTCAATGTCTTTCTAATCATTATATTTATATTTTTGTCTATCCTGTTTCAATTTCATATTATCTTTTCTCATTAAACAGATTTTCCTCTGTAGTTACTAATTGGAGTATGGCACCTTTATATCTTTTAATTTTATCCATTCAACTCTTATTTAAACTTCAATTTATGCCTTTAGAATTATAACATTCAATATAGTACATAACTTCCAATCAAATTCTGATTGGTACATTCTTAAAATACACACTGTGTTCTTTAAATATATATATATATGTATGTATGTATGTATGTATGTATATATATATATATGTGTGTGTGTGTGTGTATATATATATGTGTGTATATATATATGTGTGTGTATATATATATATGTGTGTGTATATATATATATGTGTGTGTGTGTGTGTATATATATATATATATATATAAGTAGTAAATAAGACACTCATTCCAATTGAAGTCTATCATTAATATTAGTTACAATCTTAACTTCTTTAACATTTCTTTTCAGTTGAATATCATACTTCCTTGGGAACACTTACAAACTTTCCATAATTAATTCTTTTTTTCCATATTTCTCTTCACTTGTATTTTTATAAATCATTAATTATAATTAAAATGTTCCCATCCTTTCCTAATTTCATTCTCTCATTCTCTTTATTTTATTTATTTATTAACAAACATTCCATTGCATTACAACAAGTATTTTATCCATCATTTTAATCACACAGTTTCATATTTTCTAAAATTATTTCCCTTTCTAATATAACAATACTATCTTATGTACCTTTGCAGAATCCCTTTTTAAATTAAATTTTCACCCATTATCTCTAAATAGGCTTATACTTTCAATCCTTATACATTTTCCCTGTTTCTCTATATCTTGTTTCTGTCTTTTATAACTTCTTTTCCTTTCCTTCTTTCCCTTTCTTCTTCTTCCTCCCCCTTTTGCCCCTTGTCTCTCTACTTCTAATTCTCTCTTCTGTAATCCTCTCTTCTGTTGCTTCTAAATATTGTAATTATTTTTCAAACTATTCTTTTTTTTTGGTTGTTATTTCAAACTTAAACTTTCCACTCTCTTTCCCCCCTTTCCTTTTTCCCCCCACATAAAATTACTTGATCATTAAACATGGCTTCTTCTTTGTCCCAACTTTCTTGTTCTACAAGTGTTTGTTGTTGTTTCTCATAGTTCCAGATCTCCATTTCTAAAAATTGAAATACAAAACCAAAAGAACCTCTTCCTTCTTGTGCATTTTCTTTCTGTTTTTTAAATTCCATTTTCAATTCTTCCAAAAGTGATGCCATTTTAAACACTTTTAAACAACCACCCGATTGATTTTAGTCATTTAAATCCAATAGCCAAAAATCTAAAAATTACCAAGTAATCCAAATAATCCAAAGCTGTTTCTTCTTGCTTCTTTTTTCCACTTTCTCTTCCTGGGGTTCTATTATTTTGTTACAAAGTCTCAGTTAGAATGTATCTTTTAGGAATCTTGTTAAAGTTTCACTGTAAGTTCCTTTTAGTTAAGCATGGTATATAAAATCATACATTGCAATGACTTTACCTGTCAATGAATACTTCAGCTTCAACCATAGCAACACAAGAGTACACAATAGATACAAACTCAAGGTTAACCGCACCAAACTTGATTGCAGGAAATGCGACTTCAGCAACAGAGTGGTCAATGTCTGGAATACTCTACCTGACTTTGTGGTTTCTTCCCCAAACCCCAAAAACTTTAACCTTAGACTTTCTACTATTGACCTCACCCCTTTCCTAAGAGGTCTGTAGGGGCGTGCATAAGCGCACCAACATGCCTACCATCCCTGTCCAATTGTTTCTTTTATTTTTCTTATATGTACCCATTTCATGTATTCATAATTATATATATACTTATACCTATTATCTTGTAAGCGATTGACAAATCAAATAAATTCTAAATAAATTCTAGTTCTAGGCAGTCTCCTCCATTTTTCCAGATCCCGCCTTTTTATTCTTTCCTTTTCTCTCCTTCTTTTAAAAGTTTTTGAGTATCCAAAAGTCTTTATTGTCCCTTTGACATTTTATTTTCAGCTTAAATGTCTATTGATGTCAAAGTGGATTTTTGTTAATTTTTTACTTAAATCTCTTAGCTGTCTGTATAAGGAAGGGAAGAAAAAAAAAAAGCCAAATCCTTTCCCTTCCCTCTCTCCTTTGCTGTTTCAAAATCTTCTTTGGGAACAATGCTATTTTTTATAGTTTCAGGGTACCTTACATTGTTGCTTTTTCAGTTCAACCCAGTCAACCAAAACTTTCTTATCTCCCTCCTGCACATTCTTTTCCGGTCGAGTTCTTCTTTGAGGTAGCCATTTCTGACCACTGCTGCAACCGCTTTTGGGAAAGGGAGTAATGGCCAGCTGAGGAGGAGAGATGCGGCTCTCCTCAACCCTGCTGGTGGTCTCCTCCCTCTTCACCACCTCTACGGGATGGCTTAGCCCCAAATCCAGCCCTGCTCGGGGCGGTCCGGCTGTGAGCACGGATTGAAACCGTGCGTGATCGTGGATTTCGGTCCATCACTGAAGAAACTCAAACCGGAAGTCCTGATTGAACTTTTTTTTTTTTAATCCCACAAACTTTTGTTTCCCTGCACATGACAACAAGAAATGCAACTGATGCGAACCGGCTGAATCCCACCACTGGTTGCAACTAGTCCTTGAAATTCTGACTTTGCCCTCTCCCCTGTAGTCACATGATTGCAATCTGGTTGCTTGGCCACCACTGCACTTACAACAATCGCAGTGCCCACAATCAAATCATCACCATTTACTATCTTCCTTGCCAACTTCCCACAAGCAAAATCAATAGGGAAGATGAAGGGAAGGCCACAAGTCACTGGGGTAAATCTCCCTTACCTGGCAGGAGCTACTCCAATATCCACAACGTGAGGCAGGTGCTGCTGCGGCCACACACACATACTCCCTTGCCGGGCAGCAGACACTCTGGGGCCCAAAATATGTAGTATGTCTCTGAGGCTGCCTGTGTATCCTTCCGCACCAACCCCCATCCAAAAAGCCTCACCTGCACTGCTGCTGCTACCAACCCCACCCCTCAACCCTGCCATCAGCCACCTACTGCCTTCCAGCCTGCTTGTGAGCCTCCTGGGACTTACAAATACCTGTAGCCAACCCCCTGACTGTTTGTGAGAAGCTGGCAGGTGATGACAAGGAGATTCTTTCCTAATGACCAGTGGGATTATGTTAACAATGGCAATTAGGAACACATGGGATTGTCTCCACTAAGCAATGCAATCACATAGCATCAACTTTACAACCACCTCGCTTAGCAATGAAAATTCCTGTCACAGTTGCTCTTATAACTTGAGGACTATCGTAAAGCTCCGGGTTACACAATCATTGTAATGGTAACAATATCATTCAAACACTAATGCAGAAAAGAGAATTCAAAGAGCTGATTGTACTGTTGGGCCTTTTCAAAAATTGCAAGTCCTAAAATCTCTTCTATAATTGTTAAAAAGTGCAGGGAGGTCTTTTCCCCTCCTCTAGACCTTTTGCACTGCAAATAAGCTATCCAAATTGCGGTGTCTCCCTTCCACTTCAGAGAGTGTTGGGCTTCTAGTTTTGCCTTGATTTTCAACTGAATAGCTTTGCCACCCCTGTAGGGCAACAAGATTTGGTCGGCCTTGACTTCGCTCTTGATCTCCTGTTTTCCTTGCTTGCCTTCTTTTGCAGAGGTGGGGGAGAAGGGGGGCCAGCTCTCCATCGGGCAGAAGCAACGGCTGGCCATCGCCCGGGCTCTGATTCGTGACCCGAAGGTCTTGGTGCTGGATGAAGCCACAAGTGCCTTGGACACAGAGAGTGATGCTGCAGTGAGTGCGGGGGATCCAGGAGGCGGCTGGGAGTGAATCTTGGCTGGAGTAGTTCAGGGCCACCGAAGGGCTTAATCTGAATTTTTGTGAAGTGACAGCATAGGAAAACTGGGTTTACTTGACTGGAAGTATCAAAATTTCTTCCAAGTTTGCTAAATTTCTGGTTCTGGTAACCAACACAGTGTAGATCTTGGAACATTCTCCTAGGCCACGCATATTTGCCTTCATTTGGGTGGTTTTTATTGTTTTCCAGGCTGTTTGGGGCCAAACTCTATTGCAGTGCTTGTGAAGCACTTTTCAGTGGAAATGTGAGGGAGCTTCTATCTAGTGTTTCTAAGGAACTCAGGATTTCCTCTGGATCATTGCTTCCTTTTTTAGATCCAACAGCTTGTGCAGAAACATGGAGACCGGACGGTATTGGTGATTGCTCATCGGATGCAGACGGTGGAGAATGCAGACAAGACTATAGTGCTGGAAGGAGGAGAGGTTGTGGAAGAGGGGACTCACCAAGAGCTGATGGGCCGGGGAGGCCCCTATTACAGACTGGTGGAAAGGACCCAGGCAGAGTGACTTCCGGAGATGCAACAGAGATGCTCAGTCACAGGATCCACTGTTTTTGTAGATGCCAAATGCATGATTGGTTGGGGAAATAGACAACAGCACTCTCTTAGGGAAAGAGAGTGACCCAGAAACTGGCCTGTCTAGCAGCTCTTGGCCAGTCAAGGGTTGCTGAATTGCAGCCATTTGGAAGAGGAAGCTTTCTTTTTCATCTGGGCACAATTCATGTGATGTTAAGTAGGAACTTGGGCCCTGGAAACTCCGTAGTGAAAAGTGCACAATCCCGTTTCAAGCAACTGTTTTGTTTAGCAAACACACCAATACCCCAGTTTTTCCTTTGTTTAAATTTAGTATGAGACGTTTTTGTACAATCTGCTCTTTTGTCACACTTTTTAATATTGGTTGCAGAAACTTGACTTCCTGTTTATTTAACAAAATAAAGTCTCTGTGTGATCTCTTTTAGTTCTGGCAGATCTGCATGTGGATGCATGTCACATAGGTAGGTCTCAATTAGTGTGGTTAGAGAATCCCACAAAGAGCCAACCAGCTCTCTAGAGAAGGATCTAAAGCTGGGGGGAAAGGCACAAGAGAAGTTGGATGATCAGTGCAAGGGGAATGGATTCAGTTACTGAAGGGAAGCCCTGATGATCCAGGTAAGTATCTAGATGCTAAGAGTTGACACTGACTTGAGGGCACTCAACAAGTCATCCAACCCCAGTTTTTCTCAGCAACAACATAGTAGATTAGCACACTTTCAGAGAAGTTTTTTCAGCTTCCCAGTCAAGCTCAGTTTTGAGCAGGGGATTCATGGATTGGAAGACAATTAAACAATGGATAGTTGAAATAATATATTGAGCAAAGCAATGGTTACTTTTAATTACACGCTGTAATTCACAAGAAAATATATTAGTTGCAAGCAAAGCTACAAAATAACAAACCTTCACAGGAGTAAAAGAAATCAGAGCAAAATAAGGTCTGCTGTATCTTTCAGCTTCGTTCTGTTCCTGCCAGAGAATAATGCAAGTCTCCAATTCTGGCAGCTGTTATCAGTCAGCCAAACCCATTTTAGTCTGTGTTGTGACAGCTAAGTAGGTGGGTCTGTCTATCCAGGATTTCCATATTTCATTCTAGTTGATCCCTCATTTTGGTTCTTGTTTTATAAGGCAGGTTATCTGATATTTTGACATCATAATTAAGTGTACATCTTTTTTTCTCCCAACTTGCTTCCTAATCTTAAGAAAACCCAAATATTTACTTTCCAAAGATCCCAGGTTGTCATTAACCGTGTCTCAGTGTAATTAATGCTTGGATGGCAAATAAGATTCCAGCCCAAATCAATTTTTTTTGCATATTCCACACAAGTTTTTCCCCAAGTTTGAATCCTTTGAAGATGAATAATTTAACAGAAAGGGTTGGAAGGAATCTTGGAGGTCTTCTGCTCAGGCAAGAAACATTTGAGACAAATGTTACTATTTGAGACAAGTGGTTTCCCAATCTCCTTAAAATCCTCCAATGTTGGAGCACCCACAACTTCTGGAGGTAGAACTTGTTTTGAATTAAATTCATTGCATGGATTTATAATGGTTTCTCCTGTATGGATCCCTTGGCAAAAACTAAAGGTATGGTCACACCTGTGCATCCTTTGAGAATCAAGTTGTCCTTTCTTAGTAAAGCTATTTCCACATACTATATATGGTTCCTCCCTTGTGTGAATCCTTTCATGATTCATAAGATACCCTAAGGAAATCACTTCTCATACCGTACATTTATATGGTTGTTGCCCAGTGTGGATCCTTTTATGAGAATTAAATTGTCCTGAGTAAAGTTCTTACCGCAATCCAGGCATTTATATAATTTCTTCCCTGTATGGATTTTCTGATGGTGAGTCAGAATCATTTGCACTAAAGTCCTTTTCACACCGCATTTATGTTTCTCCCATATCAATCCTCTTTTTTCTTGACTTTTCTGCTTGGTTGTTCCTGGCTGCTTGAGTCTTTCAGTTGATTGGGTTTCAAGAGGTTGCACAACCTACAAAAACAAAACAGAAATTGATCCTCTGGGCTGTTTGTCCACCTAGCTAGCTATAGTGGGGATACTGCTGACTGTGATGGTTAATTTCATATACCGGAAAGAATATACAAAGGAAACTAGAAGGATTGCAGTTAATAAGAATTTATTAATAAAATTCAAAGTCTTCTTCCTTGAAATGCCTCCAGAATCACCACCTTGAACTGGACCAGGAAGCAAACTGGCAACCAATGTAGCTTGCAGAGTAGAGGTATAACATATGCCATTGTAGGAGTTCACATAACTGCCACATCCCTGCCTTTTGTATCAAACTCTTCAAGGACAGCCCCATGTAGAGCACATTACAGTATTTCACCTGGGAGCTGACTAAGGCATGAGACTGTAAGCAGAGCCTGCTAATCCAAGAATGGGCAAACTAACACACAAGATGAGACTGCAATTTTTAGCTTCTCAGTTACATATCCTTTTCTTTTTCCACCTTCCATGGTTGACAGATTTATCATATCCAGCCCTAACTTCCTTTGATTGCAGACCTAGTGTTCAAGCCCTACTGAGGTAACTACCTTTCAGAGATTCCCTTACACGCAGAAAGTGTAAGATGAGACAATGATACATTTTAGTGATTAGCCCTTTCTCTCATACATTTCTATGGCAACTCATCTGTATGTGTCATCCTATGACAAGTAAAGTCAGATCCATCTTCAGTTCCTTCCACATTTGAACACTTAAATTTTTTCTCCTATATGGATGGTAAATAAGATTCCATGTCAAACAGTTGCCTTATCAGTGAGATAGGCAGCATATAAATTTCATAAATATAAATTTAATAAGAACAATCAAAGATCTTTGCCTTTTATATGCATTAATAAACTTCTGCCATGTCTGCATCTTTTGATAATGATTGTTTCTTGTCATAAAAGGATGTACAAACTATATAAAACTGGAATGATTTTAGTTTGAAACAATCATTATCATTAAGATCATTAGAGTGCTGATGGTGCAGTGGTTAGATTGCAGTACTGCAGGCTACTTCTGCTGACTACTGATTGCCAGCAGTTTGACAGTTCAAGTCCCACTGGCTCAAGGTTGACTCGGCCTTCCACCCTTCCAAAGTCAGTAAAATGAATACCCAGATAGTTGGGCAGGAGTGGGATTCTACCAGCTCGCACCTATTCGCTAGAACCGGTTGTTAACATTCTAAGCAGTTCAGAGAATCGATTGTTAGAAGAAATTACTGGCCTAATCCTGTAAGGAAGGCAGGAAGGAAGCATTCTGGTGTTGCTTACAGAAACTTGTTAATTTATTTTTAACAGTATTTATTCTGTATTTAGTGTATGTTTTTTAGTAGGCTGTACACCGCCCCGAGTCCCTTTTTGGGAGAGGGAGCGGTATAAAAGTATGATTAAATAAATAAATAAATAAATAAACTGCCTCTCCGTTAACCTTTATTACATTCTTGGCAGGACTGGACTTCCTGTCTCGGAAACTTGTCTGCAGTTTTTTTCCCCTCCTTTGCTGGTACTTTGCTTGTGTGGAATTACAATGGCACTGAAAAAAGTGACTTATGACCATTTTTCACACTTACAACCGTTGCAGCATTCCCACAGTCATGGGAGGCCAGATGAGATGCATACCTCGATGTGAGTGATATTGAATTGGCCACACCCAGCCAATAACAATAAGCTTTGGGCCTTGAGGGATGCCCCCCTCTCCCTTAGGTGGCCTTCGAAGCTCTCTAAGACCTTCCGCAATGAGGGATCCTGGGATCCGGAGCGATGGTGGGGTCGGGGAAACCGGGGAGGGCGTGGTAAATCCGGGCTTAAAAAATTTTTAAGGGGATTTTTTAAAGGGGAAAAGTCCAGGGCGGGCGGGGGAGACAGCCCGCATGGAATTGGGGGCAGCCGGGCCGGCGAGCGCGCCTGTGGGGCCTCGGGGGTTCCCGTGTCGGGGTGGCAGACAGGGGGTGGGCAGCCGGGGGCCAGTTTTATCGGCACGGTAACTGGGAGAGGTAGGTATGCTAGGGGTGGAGGGCCATATCCGGTTAGGGGATCGCGCTCCCGATGTTTACAGGCGGTAGCGCGCTCCGACCCTCCTTACCCATCCTGCAGTCCTGGTTGTCCGGAATCTCAGGCCCTGAATACCCGGCTGCTGTTGTGCAATGCCAGGTCCGTGGTTAATAAGGCTCCCCTGATCTGGGAGTTGGCTCAGGAGGAGGCCGCGGACCTGGTAGGTGTCACCGAAACCTGGTTGGGCCCAGAGGGAGGGGTCCCTCTGGTTGAGATGTGCCCACCAGGTTTCCTTGCATTTCACCAGCCTAGGGCTCAGGGAAGGGGTGGTGGGGTGGCGGTGCTTATAAAGGAAGTCCTTTGTCCTAGGGAGGCCACTGTCCCTCAGACGGCTGGCTGTGAATCTCTTTTTGTGAAGTGGGGGCAAGGGGTTCAGATGGGTCTTTTGTTGACGTACCTGGCTCCCTGCCACGTCTCATCGGCCCTACCCGGACTCCTAGAGGTAATAGCCGGGCTGGCGGTTGAGACCCCAAGGCTTTTAGTCATGGGGGATTTCAACCTGCCATCGCTCGGTGAAACCTCGGGGTTGGTCCGGGAGTTCTTGGCTTCCATGACGGCCATGGACCTGACCCAGTTAGTTTCTGCCCCCACTCACATGGGAGGTCACATGCTGGACCTGATTTTTGTCTCTGGGCAGTGGTTGAATGACTGTAATTGGGGGGACTTAGTTATTACACCCTTGTCATGGACAGATCATTCCCTCCTGAGGCTGGATTTCTGTTCCGCTACCCCCCACCGCAGGGAGGCGGAGCCACTTAGATGGTTCCGCCCCAGGCGCCTAATGGATCCAGATCGGTTCCAGAGGGAGCTTGGGCCATTTCCTGAATCTCTGGCTCTCAGCTCGCCTGGGGACCTGGTGGCCACCTGGGAGGGGTTGGCCGCCGGGGCCCTAGAGCGAGTTGTGCCTATGCGACCTCTGACTCGGCACAGATCCCATTTGGCTCCGTGGTATACGGAGGAGCTACGGGAGATGAAGTGCCGAAAAAGACGTCTAGAGGGCATTTGGAGGGCGAGCCGTTCTGAGTCTGACCGAACACAGGTGAGATCTCATATTAAGACTTACCTTGTGGCGATAGGGGCGGCGAAATCTTCGTATTTCTCCGCTCTTATTGCATCAGCAGAAAATCGGCCTGCCGCCCTGTTTAGAGTGACCCGCTCTCTACTTGAGCCGAGAGCGCGGGATGACCTCTTGCAGGGTAGAGCAGAGGAGTTTTCCCGATTTCTGCATGATAAAATCGCTCAGATTCGGGAAGGGCTCGACTCCAATTGGGTGGTCCCGGGGGAGGTGTCCGGGGCAGGTCTTGAGAGTGTTATCTGGGGGGAGTTCGATCCTGTGACCGCTGAGGGTGTGGACAGGTTGCTGGGGGGTCTGAATGCCACCACCTGTTTATTGGACCCGTGTCCTTCCTGGTTGGTTTCGGCTGCCAGGGAGACGACACGAGGCTGGCTCCAGGGGATTGTCAACGCTTCTTTGAGAGAGGGGGTGCTCCCTACCGCCCTGAAGGCGGCGGTGGTGCGCCCCCTCCTCAAGAAGCCTTCCCTGGACCCAGCTATTTTAAATAACTATCGTCCAGTCTCCAACCTTCCCTTCGTGGCGAAGGTTGTTGAGAGTGTGGTGGCACGTCAGCTCCCCCAGTACCTGGAGGAAGCAACTTACCTCGATCCGTTCCAATCGGGCTTCAGGCCTGGACATAGCACTGAGACGGCATTGGTCGCGTTGGTTGATGATCTCTGGAGGGCTCGTGACAGAGGGTTCTCCTCTGTCCTGGTCCTATTAGATCTCTCGGCGGCTTTTGATACTATCGACCATAGTATCTTATTGCGACGGTTGGAGGGGTTGGGGATTGGTGGAACCGTCCTCCGATGGTTCTCCTCCTTCCTCTCTGACCGTTCGCAATTTGTGTTGGCGGGGGGGGAGAGGTCCACCTCTAGGCCCCTGGTTTGTGGGGTGCCTCAGGGGTCGGTCCTTTCTCCCCTCCTGTTCAACATTTACATGAAGCCGTTGGGCGAGATCATCCGTGGTCTTGGAGTGAGATGTCATCTGTATGCAGATGACACCCAGCTGTACATCTCCACTCCGGACCACCCCAACGATGCTGTGGGGACTATGTCTAGGTGCCTGGAGGCCGTGCGGGACTGGATGGGCGGGAACAGGCTTCGGCTCAACCCATCCAAGACCGAGTGGCTGTGGTTTCCGGCGCCCCGATATAGCCGGCTGACACCTACGCTGGCTATTGGGGGGGAGGTTCTGCCCCCCACAGAGAGGGCTCGCAACCTGGGAGTCCTCCTGGATGTACGGCTGTCGTTTGACCATCACATCGCGGCCGTCTCCAGGGGGGCGTTTCATCAGATCCGTCGGATCTACCGGTTGCGGCCCTTCCTGGATCGGGACGCCCTGCGCACGGTCACTCAGGCCCTTGTCACCTCTCGCCTGGACTATTGTAATGCCCTCTACATGGGGCTCCCTGCGGGGAGCATCCGGAGACTCCAGTTGGTGCAAAATGCAGCCGCGAGGGTGATTATGGGGGCGTCGCGTAGCGCCCATGTGACGCCTCTCCTGCGCGAGCTGCATTGGTTACCGATGGCTCTCCGGGTTCGCTTTAAGGTTCTAGTTTTGACCTTTAAGGCGACCCATGGCATGGGACCAGGTTACCTTCAGGATTGCATTCTACCAACGTTCTCCAACAGGCCGGTGCGTTCCCACAGGGAGGGACTGCTCCGGGTGCCGTCGGCCGCTATGTGTCGTCTGGCGGCGCCAAGGGGTAGGGCCTTCTCTGTGGGTGCCCCCGCCCTCTGGAATACTCTGCCACCGGAACTTCGTACCGGCACGGACCTGAGGGCCTTCAGGCGCGCGTTAAAGACCTGGCTCTTTGAGCAGGCCGGCCTGGGCTGAAAGAATGATTTTAAATTTTGATCTCCATTTTAATTTAAATTGGGTTTTAAGGGTGGGGGGGGGTTTTTCTAATTGCAGCTAATTCTAATATTTAATTATTTTTTAACTTTTATATTTGTGGGGTTTTTAGATGAGCTGTTCACCGCCCTGAGTCCCTCGGGAGAAGGGCGGTATATAAATGTAATAAATAAATAAATAAATAAACATAACCACCAAGCCATGCCTACCAACTAAGCCACACCCACAGAACCGGTTGTTAAAAAATTTGAATCTCACCCCTGGAGTTGGGGGCAATATGCCGATTCTGTAAACCGCTTAGAGAGGGCTGTAAAAACACTGTAAAGCTGTGTATAATTCTTAAGTGCTATTGCTATTAAGATAAGATCATTCCAGTTTTATATGGTTTCTCCTCTATACATTCTCCTATGTCATTTTATGAGAAGCAGCCAACTATATTCAGTGAAGCATTTACATACTGCACACATTTATATGGTGGTAAGTAAGGTCTGTGTTGTGAACTTCCAAAGAGATGATATGTTCCCCATATCTGTAAACAGGTGTAGAAAATGTACGATGAGCAAGACAGTGGTGTACTGACTTACTCATTATCTCATATATTTCTTCGGAAACTCCCTTGTATCTGTTATCGTATGACAGATAAAGCCACTACTTTATCTTCATCATATAGGAGCCATAGTGGCGCAGTGGTTAGAATGCAATATTGCAGGCTAACTGCATTCTCACCTCCAGTTCGATTCTGAAAGTTGACTCAGCTTTCCATCCTTCCGAGGTCAATAAAACGAGGCAATATGTTGACTCTATAAACCACTTGAGAGGGCTGCAATGCAATATAAAGTAGTATATAAGTCTATGTGCTATTTAACTTTTCACACACTTGAGTGCTAATAGCATTTCTCCTGTGAAGATATTTGGATGGTAAATAAGATTCCAGCTCAAACCAAAGATCTTGCACATTCCATGAAATGATAAAACTTCCATATCTGGATCCGTTCTGTTGAGTAAGTTGATTGTTCTAAATTAAGCTAATTCCATTAATTTAGATAGGTTTTTCTATAAGCAGCTTTTTATAAGAAGTGCACTACACTCAGTGAAGCTTGTTTGACATTCTATGATTTTTTTTTCCTTTGTGGATCCCTTTATGATAAGTAAAGGACCTGTACACATTAAAGCCTTTTCCACACAATGCATTTATATGGTTTATCTCATGTGGATCCTTTGGTGACAGTATGGTCTGTTGTCGATAAAGCTCTTTCTACACTACATGCATTCATATCATCTCTCATCTGTGTGGCTCATTTTATGAGAATTAAGATGTCCTTTAGTAAAGCTCTTTTCACATTCCAAGCATTTATATAGACAATCCCCAGTGTGGATGGATCCTTTGATGGCGAGTAAGGTCTTTGTAGAAAAAAAGTTTTTTTCATACTCCCTGCATTCATATGATCTCTTCCCAGAGTGGATCCTTTGGTGGCAAGTAAAATATCTGTTGTCAATAAAACTATCATAACAGTCCATATATCTGTATGTTCCCTCTCTTGTGTGGATCCTTTCCGGACTCCGGGGCGGCCGCGGGGCCACAGCTTGGGCGCAGATCTCCGCCAAGCACTCCCTCAGCCAGCCCGACAGCTCTGGGGGCAGCAGGGCCAGCCTCTCGGCTTTGCTGCTCCGCTCGGGCCACAGCCACTCCCGGCACAGCCGGTGCAGGCGGTTGCAAAGCGCCCGGGGTCCCTCGGGGAGGCCGCTCGGGCTGTCTCTTCCCTCGCCTGACTCCCCACCGCCGCTCCCCGCCTGAAGAGCGGTGCGGGCTGCTGCTGTTTCCGCCCTCGGAGACCCCTGAACCTCCATTCGTTCTCCGGCTTCACCGAAGCCCGAAATGGGAGAAGCTCCCTTCAAGGCCGCCTTCAGTCACGGCCCACCCCCTCCCCGCCCCACTCTTTTCCCGGATTCCAGATGGAAAGAAGGCGAGCTCCGTTTCCTCAGAGCTTTAGCGCCTCAGCAGGACAGCTGCAAATCGTTCCCGCCAAAACTTCCCGCACCCCTCCCGGCCTTCCACAGAGCCCGGTCAGAAAGCGCAGTTTCCTAGAGAGGCAAAACAAAACCCGCTGCACGCGACCCTGCTTTCCTGCCCTGGGCGACAGCCCCCGCCTCCCCCATTACAACCGACAGCTTCTCCTGGGCAGCGAGCACTGATAGGGACCTTCTTGCGCGTGCTCCCTTCATTGCCGACCGTTGAAAGCCGTTGGAACTCAGTATTCGGGAACAGTCGGTCCGTTCATTGCCGACCGTTGAAAGCCGTTGGAACTCGGTATTCGGGAACAGTCGTGGGGGGAAAGGGGAAAATGCGGTAGTGTGTGGAGAAGGAGAGCGAGGGGG
The DNA here is from genome assembly GCA_023653725.1 of Bungarus multicinctus. Taxonomy (NCBI): domain Eukaryota; kingdom Metazoa; phylum Chordata; class Lepidosauria; order Squamata; family Elapidae; genus Bungarus; species Bungarus multicinctus. The sequence goes on along the minus strand of CM042834.1, from coordinate 9,662,697 downwards.
AGTCGTGGATGGTGGGCACGACCGGGGGGTGGGGGACTGGAATGAAGAAAGCGGCCTTGGTTGGAAATTGGTTTAATTGTAGCTTCTCTACGTCTGGGATTTCTCTTTCTCAGAATTCCCTTGAAAATGGGGGTGCGTTCTTGGGACAGGTGGAAGGGGTGTATATGTGTACCTAATGGAGGGCCCTGCTAATGTTACAGATGGAAAGAGAAGAGCAGGCATCCAGCCAGAAGCTTTATTCATTTACTATTAAACAAGACAGTCTGATGATTTGGGTTAAATATATCAATATTGCAATAATGGTGAATAGAATAGAAATAGAATAGAATACAGAATAGAATACGGATAGAATAGGAATAGAAATACAATATTGGAATGGACCTTAGAGGTCTTATAGTCCAACCCCCTGCTTAAGCAGGAAACCTTACACCACTTCAGACAAATGGTCATCCAATCTCTTCTTAAAAACTACTAGTGTTAGGAGCATTTACAACTTCTGGAGGCAAATTGTTCCACTGATTAATTGTTCTGTCAGGAAATTTCTCTTTAGTTCAAAGTTGCTTCTCTCCTTGATTAGTTTCCAACTTCAGCTTCCAGCCTTCTTGTCCTGCCCTCAGGTGCTTTGGAGAGTAGCTTGACTCCCTCTTCTTTGTGGCACAGACTCCCCTTCAGTCCTCGACTCCCCTCAGCCCTCGAGGTCAAACACAACTCTGATGCAGCCCTCCATGAAATCGAGTTTGACACTTCTGAGAAAAAGGGATTGTCTTGTTGAATCCCCAGTCTGTGCAATTTGAACTTTATGGGGCTGGCAGGTTAGAGACTTTTTAGGGAGCATTCAGTGATTGCATGGGGGAAGCCTTGCTGGAATGCAAAAAAGGTACCCTTATTCCTAGAGATATATCATTTCACTTCCAATCTGTATTCCTGACTATTTTTCTGATCAATTGCCAAGGATAGAGGAAGTACCTGAATCCTTTTGAGAAATCATGGAACACATTTATTTATATAATTTATACAAACCAAATGTCTCTGCTGGTTTCATGCAATAAAGTTTCCTCCTGTGTCTGCATCCTTTGATGATAAAAAAAGTTGACTGTTTTGAATTAACCTCATTTCTTGGAGTTACAGGTAGTCCTTGATTTTAACCACAAAATCAGAAGGAAAGCCTCCGGAGCCCAGGGACGGCGAAAATGCCCCTCCCCGTGGTGCAGGAGGCCAACTAGGCCACGACCACCATGGCCACACCCACCAAGCAACTGGCAGAGAACCTGTTGCTGAAATTTTTGAAGCCCACCTGTGCTAGAATTTGAATTTTGATCACATGACCAAGGGAACGCTACAAGTCGGGTGAAAATTGGTCAGAAGCCACTTTTTTTCAGTGCCATTGTTAACTTTGAACAATCGCTAAATGAACTGTTAAAAATCAAGGACTACCCATATATGCTTTTTCCCATGTGCATCTTTTTATGAGCACACTACAGGTAATCTTCACCTACCTTCATGTGTTCAAAGTAACAATGGCACCGAAAAATGTAACTTATGACTGTTTCTCACAGTTACAGCATTCCCATGATCACGTGATCAAAATTCAGACACTTGGTAACTGGTTCATGTTTATGACTTTGCTGTGTCCCGGGGTCATAGTGATCCCCTTTTGTGGCCTTCTGACAAACAAAGCCAATGGGGAAGCCGGATTCACTTAACAACTGCGCTAATAACTTTATCAATTGGAATGATTCACTTAACAACTGTGGCAAGACAGATCGTAAAATGGGGCAAAACTCACTTAAATGTCTCACTTAACAGCAGAAATTTTGGGCTCAATTGTGGTTATAAGTTGAGGACCACCTGTACTCTCAATGAAGCTTATTCCACATTCCATGCATTTATAATTTCCTCCTGCGTGGATGTCTTCATGACAAATAAAGGTCCCGTAGTCGTTAAAAAGGTTTTTTCATCCTCACTGCATGTATAAGGATTCACTTCTGTGTGGATCCTTTGGTAGTGACTAAGATCTTTGTTGTCCATAAAGCTGTCTTCATACACCATATATTTATATGGTCCCTCCCCCATGTGAATCCTTTTATGAGAATTCAGTTTTCCTTTCTGAGTAAAGCTCTTTCCACACTCCAGGCATTTATATGGTCTGTCTCCTGAATGGATACTTTTATGAGAAATAAGTTTTCCTTTCTCAGTAAAGCTCTTTCCGCACTCCAGGCATTTAAACGGCTTATCCCCTATGTGAATCATTTGGTGACGAATAAGATCTTTGTTGCCAAAAAAGCTCTTTCCACACTCTAGACATTTATATGGTCTGTTTCCTGTGTGGATCCTTTGATGGGAAGTTAGCTCTCTATTCTCAATGAATCTTTTTCCACACTCCCTACAACCATATGGTTTTTCACCAGTGTGGATCCTCTGATGACGGTTCAGATAAGAGTTTCTACTGAAGCCCTTTCCACACACTGTGCACTTAAAAGGTTTCTCCCCTGTGTGGACCCTTTCATGACAAGTAAGATGTTCTTTCTGAGTGAAGCTCTTTTCACACTCTGTGCATTTGTATGGTCTTTCACCTGTGTGGATCCTTTTATGAGAATTAAGTCGTCCTTCCTCAGCAAAGCTCTTTCCACATTCTCTGCATTTATATGGTCTCTCCCCTGTATGAATTCGTTCATGACGAGTTAGATGTCCTTTCTGAGTAAATCCTTTTCCACATGACATGCATTTGTAGGGAGTCTCTACAGGGTGGATCCTTTCATGATGAGTAAAGTTGTCAATAAAGCTTTTTTCACACTCCATGCACCTATATTGACTCCGCTCTGTATTGATCCTTTCACGGCAAATAAGATCTCTGTTCTCAATAAACCTCTTTCCACACTCTACGCATTTATATAGTCTCTCGCCTGTATGGATCCTTCTATGAGAACTAAGTTGTCCTTTTTGCGCAAAGCTCTTTCCGCATTCTGTGCATGTATATGGTTTCTCTCCCGTGTGGATCCTTCTGTGATGAGTAAGATGTCCTTTTTGACTGAACTGCTTTCCGCACTCCATGCATTTATGTGGTTTATCACCGGTGTGGACCCTTGATGACGATTGAGATTACTCTTGCTACTGAAGCTCTTTCCACACCTCATGCAGAGTTTTATCTTTCTGCCCAAAATGAAATCCCTCCCAAATTTTACAAAGGCGTGTGCCTTGTGTTTCCCATATAGTTTTGTATGTAAAGCAAGAGAGAAGAACTGATTGACATATTTTCCATACTGTTTGGTGACATACTGTTTTCCTGTGCTCTGGCTTCTGCAGCATTCCCCTAAGTCAAATTCACTTTGCTCTCTTTTGCCATCTTTTCCTTTCCTCTGACCTTGCTGGGTAAGGAAGTCATGGATTTCAACAGGGAGAGAAATGAAGGAAATCTCCTCTCCATCTTCTGAGGGGCTCCTCACTTGCATTTGTGGGCCCCTTTCATGGCCAAACATCATTTCTTCCATTTCATGCTTTGCTGTTTGCATTTGCATTAGCTCTGGCTGCTTATCATTCTCATTCTCCAGCCCATCGCCTAGTGAAGAAAAGAAAATAGAAATTCCTATTAGAATTTAGATGTCAAGCAGCAGAGAAATCAGGAGTTCCGGGCAGTTCAAATGGATATAAAGATTTATTGCAAACTTAAACTCTCTACAAGAATCTGAATTACTAATGGCTAAAGCAACTGATGGTAGGTCGAAGGAATTCTAGGTGGGCTTAAAGGGACTCATGACTGATGACACGTTTAATCCCTCCCTTAGGCTCAGCTTGGTCCTCTGTTATATTACAACTGTTAAGGATAGGCAGTGCCATATTTTGGCTTGGAGACCTTAGATGCAAGTTGTTGTCTAGGAATTTTAATGGAATTCAAGAAATTTTTAATTGGGAGTCTGATTTGTTATTCTGCCCAAGCATTTCCATGGAGCATCTAAGGCTTTCTCCAAAGCTATGGTCAGTGTTTCTGCCAAGGCCTTGGCTGTGACAAAAACCTTGGACAAAATTGCCCCTAAATTGTCTCTGCCCCTGAATTGTGATCCAGCACGGTCCTGGCCGTTGAAAGGAATCAAGGAGAAAGGGATGGAGTTCTTTCCTGCAGTAGCTCTTCCATGGATATTTGCTAACTACAAAACATGTGTCACCTTGATTGTTTTCTTGAGATTAGAAAAGGTTTTAAAGAAGTGCTACTATTCAGATGGTAGCCAGGTAGAGTCCTCACCACCTTAAGCAAATAAGTGAAGGTATCTTCACTGTTTACCTTCCCACTGAAAACACCTTTCCCAATGAATGGACCCAGAGCAAAGAGGATCCTTACCCAGAGTAGCCATATTCTTAGAAACCTCCAGCATGACTTCCCGGCATAAATCCTTCTGGCCAGAATCCAGCAGTGCCCACTCCTCCTCTGTGAAGTCCACAGCCACCTCCTCAAAGGGAGCAGTACTCTAGAAAGAGAAACAGTAGATAATCCTAGGAAACACTTGTATGATTCAGGCACAAACCAGTAAAAAAAGAGCTTTGCAAGAGACCAAATGGACATTTTGTGGCAAAGCAGACTTAAGTCTACTTCTCCATAATTCTTGTGGCTTTGAAATTCCCAAGTTCAGGCTGTTGCTTTGGCTGTAGCAATCTTGGCTTAAGTGCATCTAAGTAATAGAATAACAACATTGCTCTGACTCGGGAGCCTCTCCCTGGTCCAGAATAATTCAGCAAGGAAATTGGGGAGACAGTATCCTTGGCTTCACCTGTCTGGTTTAGCAAATTGCTTAGAAAATAGGATAGGGACTGTAACACATTTCTAAATGGATGTGTGTTGGATATTTCTGAAGCAGTTTTAATCCAGCTTGTATTGTTTCACTTCATGGTTTTTATTGTTTTAACTTCTTTTGGAAAGTGTTCCGCAAAACATTAAGATGAAATTCTTCCAACACATAAAATACATTTCCTAATATAGAATAACAGAGTTGGAAGGTGGATCTTCTAGTCCAGCCCACTGCTCAAGCAGGACATACTATACAATTCCAGACAAGTGGCAATCCAGTCTCTTTTCAAAAGCCTCCAGTGATAGAGCACTCACAACTTCTGAAGGCAAGTTGTTCCACTAGTTAACTGAATTGTACTCAATGCTAGGAGATTTCTCCTTAATTTCCAGGCTGCTTCTCTCCTTGATTAGTTTCCATCCATTGTTTCTTCCTTTCCCTTCAGATGATTGGAGAATAGGTTGATCCCCTCGTTCGTGTACGAGCCCCTCAAATATTGGAACACTACTATGATGTCACCCCTAGTCCTTCTTTTCACCAGATTAAACATACTCAATTGCTGCAATGTTATATCTTTTTGGTTGCTGCCCCCTAATCATTTTTTGCTCTTTTCTGCATTCTTTCCTGAGTCCCAACATCTTTTTTATGATATATTATTACCCAACCTTATATTATTTTACTATATTATTATTGTGAATAGTCCTTCGTTTGCATTCATAGAACAACCTTAAAAGATGAATGAATGTGACTCAGTGGGCCATTTTGCACACAGATTCAGCATTTGGTTGTAAGAGAAGCTAAAACCTCTCATAAGAAACCCACACTCACCTGGCAAGGTGGCCCCAGTTGGATCCTTCTGAAAAGAAGCTCTTCAGAATCGTTGGATGGATCTCCTATTCCCTGGAGCTCTACTGAGATCTCCTCAATGAATGGCTCCTGCAACTTAAAAGAACAGCCCGATTTATGATCCACTTTCAATGACTCTAATCATGACAGTTCATTTTGCTTACATTTTTCTTCTCCACTTGTACTTCCCCAACCCGAGTCAGAAAACTTGAGAACTAAAACATCTTTTAAATTATGACTGCCCAGTGTATGACTTGTCCCCATCCTGCAAAGTTATTCCCACATCCTATTATACCATCCCAACAGGCGTTGTTTGGATGTATTTTCTCTGCAATTATGTGCAAGGAAGAGAGACAAGAGGCATAGAAGAGGATGAAAGTGCCTCACCTGCTGCCCCTTTCCGGGCTCTGGGCAGCTGTGCGGCTGAGCAGGCAACCTTTGGTGCGGGGAATCCTGACTTTAGGAAACATTTATTAGCTCTCCCAGGTAGACCAGACAAGCCCCACAATCAAAGGTGACAGTCAGGGGTTCTGACCAGTTCTGGACAACCGGGAGTGGAAATTTTGAGTAGTTCAGAGAACCGGCAAATACAACCTCTGACTGGCCCCGCCCCCATCTATTCTCTGCCTCCCAAGTCCCAGCTGATCGGCTGGGTCTTCTTTTGTTGCCCTGCACAAGAGGAGCTGGAAAGCAAGTTAGTGGGATGGGGAGGGAATGGGATTTTGCAGTATCCTTCCCCTGCCACGCCCACACAACTGGTAGTAAAAAATTTTGAATGCCATCACTGCCCACAATGCATATTAGCTCTATTGTAAGACCACATCAATAAAATATTTTTAGATCCTCTCGTACTCGCTGGAAAAGTAGAGAAGGTTTTAAATGACATGCTCTCCTCACCCGCCTCGATGGGGGAATTGAGATACCTTTTGCATTATGGCTGTCCAGTCCACGATAAAGTATGTGGGAAAATAGAACGTGCGAATAAGGTCCCACAATGTTATTCCCACATACTATTTACTATCCCAACACGTGTTGTTTGGATGTTTTTCTCTCTGCGATTATGTACAAGGAAGGGACAAGAGGCGTAGAAGAGGATTAAAGTCCCTCACCTGCCGCCCCTTTCCGGGCTCCGGGGCGGCTGCGGGGCCGAGCAGGAAGCCTTCGGCCAGGGCCACCGCCTGGGCGCAGCTCTCCGCCCCGCACTCCCTCAGCCAGCCCGCCAGCTCCGGGGGCAGCAGGGCCAGCAGCTGCTCCAGCACCACCAGGTCCAGCATCTCGGCTTTGCTGCTCCGCTCGGGCTGCAGCCACCTCCGGCACAGCCGGTGCAAGCGGCTGCAAAGCGCCCGGGGCCCCTCGGCCTCCTGGACGCCGCAGCTGCGGAACCGCCAGCGCTCGGCCTCGGAGCTGCGTGGGCCTTCGGGGAGGCTGTTCCCCGCCTGTAGGGGAGACCCCCGGGCCTCCATTCGGTCTCCGACTTCAGCGCAGCCCTGACGGGAGAAAACAACGGACTCTCCCCTATCCAGTCGCCCCGCCCCTTTTTCGATTTCGGGGGGCGGGGGAAGCAGGGGCGGCTCCGCTCCCTCAGGGCTTTGGAGGCGGGGAAGAGCAACTGCAAGTCGCTCCCTCTACAGGTTTCCCCCTGCCCTCCCAGACACTGGGTCAGAGACGGCTGCATCCTAGAGGGACAAAGCCCTAATAGACGGCTCCTGTCTAGAGCGTCTCCTAATGCAACTAGCGTCTACTTGGCCTGGAAATGGTCCTCTGCGCATGCCCTGTTCCAGGTTGACGCTTAAAGGACGCCCGTGTTCAGTTGCTGCGGAAGTATTTAGTGGGGAGCGGATGCGAGTAGGGAGAAGGGCTAGGAGGGAAGCATTGATTGAGATCGAATGAAACCTGGCTTGATTGCCGCTTCTGGCTACCTGGGATTTCTCTCTCCCGCAATCCTCTTGGAAATGTGGATGCATTGCTGGGATACGTGGAAGAAATTAGGGAGAGGGAGAAGAAACTCGAGGAAGGGTGCTGCAAATGGGAGAAATGGGAAGAATCCTGTGGCAGACATCTAGGCAGTACATTTATTTATAATTAAATATATAAGCAGTACATGGTTTGGAGGTTCCTTCAGGTTATTTTATTTCTCCTGTTGTCTGTATTCCTGTGGCGATCCTCAATGACCCTCTTTTTTTCTAGAGTACAATCTGCTCCGTACCTTTTTAGTTGCTGTTTCTGTCCTGTTGGAAGTCTAAGCTTTTTATTCATTTTTTTGACTTGATGTTTCCTGGCTGATTAGATTCTTAAGAAGTTGATGTGGTTTCAAGGGGCTGTAATACCTTAAAAAATCCAGAAATTGACCACCTGAAGTTGGGTTTCTCCCCCTAGGTTAGGCCTGTCAAACTGGCAGCCCTCCGGCTGGATACATCACATGCAGGCCATGCCCACCTCCAGCTCTGCAGAGGCAAAAAAAATGTGATGTCACAATGGAGCCCGTGATGCGACCAAGTTTGACACCCGTGCCCTAGGTGGACTCAAAATTATTGGGCTCTGTATCGTTGACCATTGACAACTGGGTCAGGTAGTGAAAAAAAGGAATACACCGAAGGAGACAGTGGGAAAATCACATGCCATAAGAGTTTATTAATAAGGTTCCAAGAATATAAAGTGTTGGCAACTGCTGAAAAGGAGGTGGTCTTTCTGGGGCTGATCTCACTCCTTCAACTTCTCTTGGTCAGAAGACAACAAAAGGAAAGGACAAGATTTCTTTAGCTAAAGAAAAAAGGGAAGAAACACGAACACTATTTTGTGGGAATTAACATCTGCAGATTGAAATCCTTTCTAGATTTGGTAAATGTATGCAATTTCAGATACATGCTCGGCCTCACAAGACAAGATAGAAAGACACTGACTTTGAAAATTTACGATGCCTTCTAAAGAGTAAAAGAATAGAAGTGGAAATGCAAGAACTACTAGTGGACAAAGGCAGTCGTAGAATGGATTCCACATGATAAAAAGTTCACAAAAAGAGAGACAAGACATAGTCACAAACAACAGCAACTATTACAGACCCAAACAGCAAAGCAAATCTCAAGACTATTATTGGTTTGGAAACATGCAGAACAGACCTTCATCCTGCAGTGGATAAACAATGACTAGAATGATGAATATTCCATTTCTGTTTTATAGATTATTTTTTCCCAGTCAATTAAGAGGGAAGTCAAGGAAGCCATCAGTCCTCCAGTTTGGAAAAGATGGTGAGATGGCGATGGGCAACAGGGAGGAAACTGAAGGGCTTAATTCCTATTTTGCATCCCTCTTTCTACAAGGAGAAAAGGCAGATCAAACTAGGAAAGGGAACACCTGGCTGTTCTGAATGAATTCCAGTATTTGGGACTAGAAAAGTTGTTCTGAAGCTCCTTCCGTGGATTTATATCATTTCTTCTATGGGCATTCTTTTATGAGAATAATGGTGTCCTTCCCAAGGAAAGCTTTTTCTACACATCCTACATTTACATGATTTCTCTCCTGTGTGGATCCTCGAATGGTGAGTTAGATATAGTTTCTACTGGAGGCCCTCCACTTTGTCCATTTGGAAGGTTTCCTCCTAGCATGATGAGTAATGATGTTCTTACCCAGTAAAATTATTTCCACCCTCCATTAATAAGGAATTTCTGTGTGGATTCTTTCATGAGTAAATGTTTTCTAATTGTTAAAGCTTTCTCCACACTACATGTATTTATATGGTCCCACCTCCATGTGGATCCTTTTATGGGAATTAAGTGCCCCTATTTGAGCAAAGCTTCTTCCACACTCTGTGCAGTTATATGGTCTCTCCCCTGTATGGATTCTTTCATGATTAATAAGAGCACTATTCTGACTGAATTGCTTTCCACACTTCATGCACTTGTATGGTCTCTCCCCAGTGTGGATTCTTTCATGGCGAGTAAGATCTCTGTTCCAGTTAAAGCTTTTTCCACACTCAAAGCATTTATAAGGTTTCTCTACTGAGTGGGTCCTTCTGTGAGAATAAAGATGTCCTGTCCGAGCAAAGCTTTTTCCACACTCTGTGCATTTATATGGTTTATCCCCTGTGTGTATTGTTTCATGACCAGTAAGACATCCTTTCCGAGCAAAACACTTTCCACACGCCAAGCATTTATATGGCCTCTCTCCCGTGTGGATCCTTTTATGAGAATTAAGATGTGCTGTTTGAGCAAAGCTTTTTCCACACTCCGTGCATTTATATGGTCTTTCCCCAGTGTGGATCCTTTCGTGATGTATTAGACCTCTACTCCAATTAAAGCTTTTCCCACATACTAAGCATTTGTATGGTCTCTCCCCCGTGTGCATTCTTTTATGAGCATTAAGTTGTACTGTTTGAGCAAAGCTTTTTCCACACTCTGTGCACTTATATGGTTTCTCCCCTGTGTGGATCCTTTGATGACCAGTAAGACATCCTTTCTGAGCAAAAGTCTTTCCGCACTCCAAGCATTTATATGGTCTCTCCCCAGTGTGGATCCTTTCATGACGAATAAGATCTTTGCTCCAGTTAAAGCTTTTTCCACACTCCAAGCATTTATGTGGTCTTTCCCCTGTGTGCATCCTTTGGTGGAAAGTAAGGTGCCAATTGTCAATAAAGCTCTTTCCACACTCCATGCATTTATACGGTCTCTCGCCAGTGTGGATCTTTTTATGAGAATTAAGTTTTCCTTTCTGAGTGAAGCTCTTTCCACACTCCAGGCATTTATACGGTTTGTCCACTGCGTGGATCCTTTGATGTCGAGTAAGATCACTGTTCTCAAAAAAGCTCTTTCCACATTCCAGGCAATTATATAGACAAAAGCATTTTTCATATTCTGGACATTTACACAGCCTCTCATCTATGTGGATCCTCTGGTGGCAATTAAGATTACCCGTGCTAATGAAGCTCTTTCCACACTTCATGCATAGATTCATCTTTTTGCTTAGACTGAAATCCCTCTCATATTTTGCAAACATGTCCAGTTTCCTATGCTGTATGTTAGGTGATGTAAAAGAGAAGGAGTGACTCTTTGCAGATAGTGCTTTTTGCAGTGTCAATAACTCTGGTTGGTTTTCATTCTCATGCCCCAGATCATCACAATCACCATCGCCTGCTTTGAAAAAAAGAAAACATAAATTCTCATTAGAATTTACAAGGATGGAGAAGTGGGTGTATCTCCCTAAATATCCCCATTTGAGCATCAGGGTTGGCACCAGCTATGTGTCAAGCTAGGAGATGGTGGGTGCAAATTGTTATCCAGGTGACCCTAATGGTATCCAAGGGATTTTTCAGCCCTGAACCAGATTACGGTTTTGCTGTTAATAGATCAATCTGCCCAGGCATTTCCATGGAGCATCTAAGGCAGTGGTAGTCAATCTGGTCCCTACCGCCCACTAGTGGGTGTTCCAGCTTTCATGGTGGGCGGTAGGGGTTTTGTCCCCTACTTTATAAATCACCATTACTGTGGAACCGGTGGGCGGTTAGAGAAAACTTTACTACTAACAGAAATACAAATGGGCGGTACGTATAAAAAGGTTGACTACCCTTGATCTAAGGCCTTTCACAAAGCTATGGTGAGCATTTCTGCCAAGGCCTTTGTTGTGTTCTAGAAGAGTGATTGTGATGACAACCTTGGACAAAATTGCCCATGAAATACTTCGGCTGATTTATGATCCAGGAGGGCCCTGGTGGTTAAAGGGAACCATGGTTCTGTTTGCGGCAATGGCTCCTTCACTGGATATTAGCTACACACTAAACTTTCCAAGTCTGATTTTTGTGAGATTAAGAAAGGTTTTACAGGTGGTGGCCAGGAAGAGTTCTGACCACTTTATGCAATTTAGCGCAGGTATCTTCTCCATTTACCCCCGAATGAAAACACTTTTCCCAATGATTGGAACCCAGAGCAAAGAGGGTCCTTACCCAGAGCAGCCATATTCATAGCAACTTCCAGCATGACTTCCTTGCACAAGGCCTTCTGGCTGGAATCCAGCAGTGCCCACTCTTCCTCAGTGAAGTCCACAGCCACCTCCTCAAAGGGATCAGAGTCCTAGGAAGACAAAGGAAATCTTCCCCATAAGACAGTCCTCTCTTAATGTTTTCTTTCTTAGTTCCAAAAGGGAAAAGAGAGCTTTGCCAGAGATCAAGTGGACATTTTCTTATAGGACAGGCATAGGCTCTGCTGGGCCACATGGTCTTTAAGGGTGGGAAGCCCCCCTCCGCCTCCTCCTTGCTGCTGTTGGAAACATGGCTGAAATGCATCCAAGTTGTAGACTGGCACTCCTTGGGGACCTCCCACGCCCGATGTGGAATAAGTCACCAAGAAGGTTTTTGGGCAGAGGTATCCCATGGCCTCATCTTCCTGGCTCAGCCAAATACAAATTTGTTAGAAAACAAGGAAATACGTACTAACAATTTTTTACCTGGCCTATTTCAAAATGTTGTAAATGATCCTAGAGATATCAAATCACTTGACTTACCATTCAAATTTGTCAGCTTTGAATTAGGGGTTTTTATATGAGAAATTTATCCTTCCCGTAATTTATTTTTAAGTGGATATATTGGGCTATTTCTGAAGCCATTTTGGTACAATTGGTATTTTTCATTTCATGGCTTTTTATTTTTTAACTGCTTTTCCAAAGTATTTAGAAAAATATTAAGAAAGATTAAAATCTTCTAATATTACCTTTCCTAATACAGGATTCTTGTGAATTCTGCCAGAACAACCTTGAAGGTTGAATAAGTGAGACTCACTGGGTCATTCTGTGGGGACATCAGGTTCAAATTCACACAGACTCAGCATTTGGTTTTCAAAGTAGCTGATGAACGAAAAGGTTTGAAACTTCCGACAAGAAACTCACACGTACCTGACAAGGTGGCCCCAGTTGGATCCTCTTGAAAAGAATCTCTTCAGAATCACTGGATGGATCTCCTCTTCCCTGGAGCTCTGCTGAGATCCCCCCAATGAATGGATCCTGCAATTGAAAGAAATGGCTTATGATCCACTTTCAAATGACCATTTAACCATTTTAGTTCGCTTGCCTTACATTTCCCCCCTCCAATTGTACTTTTTCAACCGAAGTCAAAATGAGAGAATTTGAGAAGTTATTTCTGGATAAATGCCAGTCGCTTTTGTGAGTTGCTTCTTTTTTATTTCCTATTTTCCTTCTGATTAGGAGATGCTTCTTCATCTTCTCCCCTTTATATAACAAATTTGGCCTTTCCTTCTTTGCGAATGTATTTATACCTATTCTATCTCGTCTTTTTTCTCCTTTAGATTTCAAGGCCTTTTGTCTCCTGAGAGGGACAGGATCAATCTCCCCTGGGGTGGCTTCTCTATGTCTCTTGCAATGAGGAGATCAGCAACCTGGCATTTCAGGGGGAGATCTTAGAATAAACACCGAGATGGACTTGGGAGTAAAATGCACCTCCTAAAAACACTGTGACTGCCATTAAAAGGCAATTTGGATATTTCATTCTATCTCACCTGCAATTCCCAATCAGGTTCAACTTGTAAGGAGAAATGTTTTAAGACAATTTTGGAAATATAGAAAGCAAAAGCTGAACTAGGGAGAATCTCTTGTTCAAATGGAATGTAATCTTTCAGCAGATTAGGTCAATAAACCACTTTTGCAAAATAATCCTGAAGGATATTCAACATGAATGAATGAAATACTCTCTATAGCAAAGCACTGGGACAATACAGAGTGCAATATTATTGTAAGGTGGACTGAAACAATGATGTGCCACAAACTGGCAACAGGTCAAAGTAGAATTAATGAGTAACAGTAATGAAAATCATGATAGGAACTTCCATAACCAAAAACTACCCAGAGACAGACTGTTTCCTAAACTGCTTTTTGGAATAAAATTCTGTGACATGGCATGATTAAAAACTGACAAGATTATAATTTACATTTTTTGGTAATAAATTGCAAACATAGGGAATATGGATCACATAATATACATACGTTTATAAAATATAATGATGTTTAATTTTTGCTTTCCCTCACTATTGTGGTAAAATAGGGCACATCAAAGCCTATAAGATGTTCCATTTCATTTATTATGTACAGCACATGGTAATATATTTTAATGTACATGACTGTTTTCTAGGGCAGGGGTCACCAACCTTTTGGACCTCAGGGACCATAAATTCATAATTTTAAATCCCGCGGACCATTCATGTGATCTGCCTAATGACCGGCTGGATGGTCGTGGCTAGGTGGTTATGTGACTGGATGGGCATGGCCAACTCGATGTAACTCACGTTGAGGGGCATCCTACCAGACTCTACTCACCCCTCCCCTCTCAGCCACTCCTCACCTGCCTGCCTGCGCTCCTTAGAGGCCCAACAGGAAGCAGTTGTTACAGCTAAGAAGCCACCACCGGAAGAGTTGGCCAAACAGCTGGCTCTGTTCAAATTGGATCTGACTGAAAAGGAGGTTCAGTAGAAGCACCTCACTGAGGACTAGGAGCATAGGCTTTCCAAGCAGAGGAAAGACCTGCGGGAGTGCAAGGCCGGGTACCAGCATCTGGAGGCTCGGCGGTCTGAGATGGTCAGCTAGTTCCAGGCCATGATGCAGTCCCACTGGAACAAGGCCCTCAGGCTGTTCACCAACCAGTGGCGCTTCCCTCCAGTCTTCGCCCAAAGCCCTGCACCAGGAGGCTGAAGCAGACCCCAAGTTGGAATTTCTGCCCCCCTCTGACCCCAAAGGGAGAGACACTCTGCAGCAACACAAACGTCCATTGCATGTCTCTGTAGTTTGAGGACCCCTGATTTAGTGCAATATAAAAAATGCAAATAATTTTTCAGCGGACTACTAAAATTTTCTCGTGGACCACCAATGGTCCACGGACCACCAGTTGATCGCTGTTCTTGGGTGTCTGCGCACAATAGAGCCAAAAAGCTTGAGGGGTTGGAAAAAGGGTTTTCAATGTTTTTGCCTCATAAGTTCAAAAATAGGTTTTGAAATATGAAAGTTAAGCACTATTTGATCCACTTAAATACTATTTTCATGTACTGTATTATTTCATAACTTTTTATAATGCTCTGTTCATTCTTTATACAGATAGTCCTTGACTTGTCACATTTGAGCCCAAAATTTCTATAGTGGAAACAGTTGTTAAGTGAGTTTTACCCCAATTCATGACCTTTCTTACCATAGTTGTTAAGTGAATCACTGCAGTCGTTAAGTTAGTAACGTGGTTAAGTGAATTTGGCTTCCCCATTGGCTTTGCTTGACAGAAGGTCACAAAAGTCAATCACATAACCCAGGGATATGGCCAACCATCATAAATATGGGACAGGTGCCAAGCATCTGAATTTTGATCATGTGACTATGGCGACGCTGCAATGTGCAATGTGAAAAGTGTAAATGTGAAAAAATGTAAATGTGAAAAATGGTCATAAACAGGGGTGGGATGCTACCGGTTCTGCCCGGTTCTATAGAGCCAGTAGCTCTGAAGAGCAGCAGACACTAAACCGGTTCTGTGTTTGCTGCTGTTTGGCCCACCTGCCTGCCCGGGCTCTTACCTATCCTTTATTTCCTGCTTTTTCAACTTCAGCTGCTTTGCGCAGCACAGCTGAGGTTGAAAAAGCAGGGAAAAATAAGCTTTTCAAAGGTGTACGTGCGCGCAGCGATTTTCAGCTGTCCGGGCGGCATAGCCTAAGGTTGATTTACATGCGCATGCAAAACGTAATGACCGAACTGGTAGTAACACTGATTGAATCCCACCCATGATCATAAATTATTAGTCTCAGTGCTGTTTTACTTTGAATGGTTACTAAACAAATGGTTGTAAGTTGAGGACTACCTGTCCTAATTTGCACCTGCATGAAATACCTATGCTTCCTTGTTTCCTGCTTCTTGCCAGAAATATTATTTAGGAGAAATATAACTTCCCACCATCCAGTTTAGTTAAGAGGTTCTGTCCATGAGAAGGAGAGTTCACTTGTCTTAAGTTCAGCAATAATGATACTAACCAAAATTTCAAAAAAGACCAGAAAACAGGGATGTTCCAACTTAGATATGCTTTTGTAAGTAGATGGGATATTTGGGGAGAGCTATTGTTGGATTCAGGATTGAGGAATGAGTCCAATCCGGTCTGGGAATCCCGACTGGAGGAACCATTTATCAGGTCTTCAAGGAGGACCACGACAATGAAGATGAGCTTTATCATCATTACAAAGTCACATTAATAGAACATTGCAATTCTCAAAATATTTTTCCCATCCTCTCCTTTTACTTGCAGCAAAAATAGGAGGGGTTTTTATCATTTTTTCCCCACCCCTCCACCTCCATCACCATCTGGGAATTGAGATTATCTTAAATTATGGCTGTCCAGTCAATGACTTCTCCCCATCCTGCAAAGTTATTCCCACATACTATTTACTATTTATATCCCAACACGTGTTGTTTGGATGTCTTTTCTCTGCGATTATCAGCAAAGAAGAGACACAAGAGACGTAGAAGAGGATGAAAATCCCTCACCTGCCACTCAGGGGCCTCTGTGGTGCCCAGGCGGCCTTCGGTCAGGGGAATCCTGACTTTAGGAAACATTTATCAGCCCTTCCAGGTAGACCAGACAAGCCCCACAATGCATATTAGCTCTCTATCTTTATTGTAAGACCATATCAATAAAATATTTTTAGATCCTCTCCTTGTACTCGCTGGAAAAGTAGAGAAGGTTTTAAATAATATGTTTCCACCCACCCACCCTCGATGGGAGAATTGAGATATCTTTTGCATTATGGCTGTCCAGTCCACGACAAAGTATGAGGGAAAATAGAACGTGGGAATAACGTCCCACAATGTTATTCCCACATACTTTTTACGATTTATATCCCAACGTGTGTTTGGATGTCTTTTCTCTGCGATTATGTGCAAGGAAGAGAGACAAGAGGCGTAGAAGAGCATTAAAGTCCCTCACCTGCCGCCCCTTTCCAGGCTCCGGGGCGGCTGCGGGGCCGAGCAGGCAGCCTTCGGCCAAGGCCACTGCCTGGGCGCAGCTCTCCGCCCCGCACTCCCTCAGCCAGCCCGCCAGCTCCGGGGGCAGCAGGGCCAGCAGTTGCTCCAGCACCACCAGATCCAGCATCTCGGCTTTGCTGCTCCGCTCGGGCCGCAGCCATTCCTGGCACAGCCGGTGCAGGCGGCTGCAAAGCGCCCGGGGCCCCTCGGCCTCCTGGACGCCGCAGCTGCGGAAGCGCCAGCGCTCGGCCTCGGAGCTGCGTGGACCCTCGGGGAGGCCGTTCCCCGCCTGTAGGGGAGACCCCCGGGCCTCCATTCGGTCTCCGGCTCCAGCGAAGTCCAGACGGAGATAAGCTGTCTCCGAGGCCGCCTTCAGTCACGACGGACCCGCCCCCGCCCACTCGCCCCGCCCCGTTCCCGGGTTCAGGGAGGAGAAGTAGGCGTGGCTCAGGGCTTCTGAGGCAGAGAAGAGCCGTGAAAGTCGCTCCCTCCAACAGGTTCCCTCCCCCGCCCCAACCCTCCCAAGACTCGGCTGCATCCTAGAGGGGCAAAGACTTATTAGACTCCCTCGTTTGTTGTTCCTGCCTAGAGCGTCTCCTAAGGTAAGTATGGTCTTTCCGGTCCTCTGCTCGGCTTCAAGGGATGGCAAAGGTGCTCTGGGCATGCCCTGTTCCATGTTGACGGTTAATTAAAGGTCGCCCGAACTCGTTTACCGCGCTATTATTCAGTCGGGAGCGGGAGGGGTGCGAGAACGGAGAAGGTCGGGAATGATGTCTACGGTGGAGATTGAGAGGAGCTGAAATGAGCGAAGCTACTTGGAATGAAACCTGGTTTGATTGCTGCTTCTGGACAGCTGGACTTTCTTCTTCTACCATGCAATTCTCTTGAAAATATGGATGCGTTCATGGGACACGTGGAAAAATTTGGAGTGAGATGGAAAGGGTCCTATGGCAGGCATCCAGCCAGTAAATCTGTTTATATACTAGTTCGATACCCGTGCTTCGCTACGAAACTAGTGGTCGGCCTTAGTTTTCAGGGAGGAAAATAAGGGGAAAAAATTCTGTCTCTGCCTACCAGTATCCAACAGTATTCATCTGGCTAGCGTCCTGTCAGTGTGTGAGTTGAGGGCTGTTGGAAACTGAAACTGCATTAGCTGTGTGAGCAGGAGACAGCAAGGAGCCTGGGCGTGGCTTAGCTCAACTTTTCCGTACTAAGGCTGCTTGGTGCTCTGAAACTAAAACTGAAACTCCTCTGCTTGTGTTTTGTATTTGGAAGAGATTTCTTTTCAGGTGGGGAGAGGGAGTAAAACTCCTTAGCATCAGAGTGTATTAATAATATAGGAAATACTAATGCTCTGAGGGTAATTTTGAAAAATCCTTTCTTAGTGAGCACCTAGAAGCCAAGAGGAACATAAGTGCCAAATTTCAAGTTTGTAGGCTTTACAGTTCTGGAGCTTTTGTGATGATGCGTCAGAGGTATTTCGCTTTTAGATATATAGATTATTAATATATAAGAAATAAATGGTTTGGGATTTCTTCAGGCTAGTTTATTTTTCCTCTCTGTTGTCTATATCAGTGGTCGCCAACCAGTGGGCCGGAGACCTCTGGTGGTCCACGAGAAAATTTTGGTGATCCGTAGACAAATGTCACTTCCAAAGCACACCTCCCAAAACAATTAATCCAGGCTGCGTGGAAACACAAGGTTGTGCCGCCCACATGGCCCAGTGGGAATACAAGGCCTGTGTCGCTTGCACTGTGAACAACACAAGGTAGTGAGGGGAAGGGAGAAAGGACGGAGGGGGAGAACTTGCCCCACACGCCTGGCTTGGCCACCAGGCTGCTTCTTTCTGCTTTTCTTTCGCTTTTGGCTGCAAGGAAAGCAGCAAGTCTTTCTTTCTCTCCACCAAACTCTGCCAGAAATGAGTCTTTGTGACCCTGTAAGGCATCCTGCTTCAAGAGGCTGTGCCATTCTGGCGGAGTTTGAGGGAGAGAAAGACTTCTGCTGCCCAAAGTCTTTCTCTCTCTCTCCCCCTGAGAATGGAGCTGGAGACGGTATCCTGCCATCCCAAATAAAGAATTGATCGGTACGAAAAGGGGGTGAGGAATTTTCCTGCACTTTTTGGGGGATTTTCCCAGGGTCTCTGGTCCATGGGATTTAAAATTATGAGTTTGATGGTCCCTGAGGTCCAAAAGGTTGGTGACCCCTGGTCTATTTTCCTCAATGACTTCTCTTTTTTCTACAGAATATATATATACTTCATATCTTTTTAGTTGCTATTTCTGTTCTGTTGAAGTACTGACATTTTATTCAGCTCTTCTGCTTGATGTTTCTTGGTTGATTGATTCTTAAAAAGTTGATGTAATTTCCAGGGGCTGCACTACATTAAAACTGATCTCCTGAAGTTGGTTTATCCCCCTAGGTCAGGGGTGTCAAACTCAAGGCCCATGGGCTGGATCCAGCCCATGGGGTGCTTAGATCTGGCCTGTGGGGCCACCCTGGAAACAGTGAAGGAGTAGACCATGGTGCCTCTGCCAGCAAAAACGGAGCTCGGGAGGGCCGTGCACGGCCCTCCCAAGCTCCATTTTAGGCTGCGACAGCCTCCTGCAATTCTCTGCCAGCGAAAATGGAGCTCGGACCACCACAGGCGCCACAACATGAGGGACGTCAAGCTGGCCATGCCCATCTGGCCATATCCACCCGGCCCCCCAAGGTCAAGCACCAACCCGAGGCACCCCACAAAATACGGGCCTCGGAGTTGACCTCTGCCCCTGTCAACACAAATTGGGAGTGGTTGGAGAGGAAGGAGAACTACCGCAATACGGTGCCTCCCACTCCCAACCCCCCCAACCGCCGCAATAAGATACTGTGGTCGACAGTATCAAAAGCCGCTGAGAGATCTAACAGGACCAAGACAGAGGAACAACCCCTGTCCCGGGCCCTCCAGAGATCATCCACCAACGCGACCGACGCCGTCTCCGTGCTGTGCCCGGGCCTGAAACCCGATTGGAGGGGGTCTAGGTATATCGCTTCATCCAGGTACTGAGGGAGCTGGTGTGCCACCACGCTCTCAACAACCTTCGCAACAAAGCAACAAAGCGAAGGTTGGAGACCGGACGATAATTTGATAATAATGCTGGATCCAGGGATGGTTTCTTGAGGAGGGGCCGCACCACCGCCTCTTTCAAGGCGGCAGGTAAAAGCCCCTCTCTTAAGGAAGCGTTAATAATCCTTTGGAACCAGCCTCGTGTCACCTCCCGAGTGGCCAAGACCAGCCAGGAGGGACACGGGTCCAATAAACAAGTGGTGGCATTAAGCCCACCCAGTATCCTATCCATGTCCTCCAAGGTAACAGGATCAAACTCCTCCCAAACGACCTCACCGAAGTCCGCCCCCAACTCCCCGCCCAGAGATGCCTCAGTCGGAGTCCAGCCCGTTCCGGATCTGAGTGATTTTGTCCTGCAGAAATCTGGAAAAATCCCCGTCCCGTCCCTGCAAGGGATCCTCCCGCGCCTCCACATCCAAAAGGGAGCGGGTCACCCTAAACAGGGTGGCCGGGCGATTTTCTGCGGATGCAATAAGGGCGGAAAGGTAGGATCACCTCGCCGTCCTTATCGCCACCTTATCGCCACTAAATACGCCCTAATATGGGATCGTAATAGTGTTCGGTCAGACCCGGAGCGGCTGGCCCTCCAACCACTCTCTAGACGTCTTTTCCGGCGCTTCATCTCCCTCAGCTCCTCGGTAAACCAAGGAGCCGCTCGGGATTGGTACCGGGTCAGAGGCCGCAAGGGCACGATCCAGTCAAGAGCCTCAGCCACCACCCTATCCCAGGCAGCCACTAAGTCCTCAGCTGAGTCGTGTGAGTCTCGGGAAACGGCCCAAGCTCCATCAGGAACCTATCTGGGTCCATCAGGCGCCTGGGGCGGTACCATTTTGTCGGTCCCGCCTTCCTGCGGCGAAGGGGTGCGGAATTGAAGTCGAGTCTAAGGAGCGAATGATTGTTTATTGTTCCCTATGACTATTATTAAGTGTTGCACCGTATGATTCCTGACACTTGACAAATGTATCTTTTATGTATAGAGAGCATTTGCACCAAGACAAATTCCTTGTGTGTCCAATCACACTTGGCCAATAAAAGAATTCTAATTCTAATGAAATTGAGTTCGACAACCCTGTCCTTGGTGGACTCAAATTTGGGGCTCTGTATCGCTAGCCATGACAACAACTGGGTCAGTTAATGAAAAAAGAATACCCTGAAGAAGATAGCGGGAGAACTACATATCATTAGAGTTTATTGATTCCAAGAATATAAACAGTTTCTTCTCCAAAATGTGTTAGGAAGCTCAAGTGGTTAATTATCTTGGCAACCGCTCAAAAGGAGGCAGTATTTTGGGGGCTGATCTCACCCCTTCAACTTCTGGTCAGAAGATAAAAGGAAAATCACAAGATTTCTTTAGCTAAAGAAGTAAATTAAAACTAGCACTATTTTGTAGGAATTAACATCTGTAGATTGAAATCCTTTCTAAAATTGGTAAAGTTACGCAATTTCAGATACACGCTTGGCATCAGAAGATAGAAGATCTGTACACAGATTAGAGAACAAATGAAAATATACAATGCCATCAAGAGTAAAATAACTTGACATGGAAATGGGCTGCTTACATAGCAAATAGAACTGCACTAACAGTCACAAATGCGGACTCTTTCATGAAAAGCAAGATCTGTTCCAGTTAAAGCTTTTTCCACACACCAAAAATTTATATGGTCTATCCTCCAAGTGGGTTCGTGAGAATAAAAATTTCCTATCCAAGCAAAGCTCTTTCCATACTCTGTGCATTTATATTTCTCCTGTGTGAATCTTTTGGTGTTCAGTAAGACATACTTTCCAAGCAAAACTCTTTTCACACTCCAAGCATTTATATGGTTTCTCCTCTGTGTGGATCCTTTTATGAGATTTAAGATGTGCTATTTGAATAAAGGTTTTTCCACACTCCACACACTTGTATGATCTCTCCCCAGTGTGAATCCTTTTATGAGAATTAAGATGTACTGTTTGAGCAAAGCTTTTTCCACACACTGTACATTTATATGGTCTCTCCCCAGTGTGGATCCTTTCATGAGAATTAAGATGTGCTTTTTGAACAAAGCTTTTTCCACACTCCATGCACTTGTATGGTTTCTCCCCAGTATGGATCCTTTCATGATGTATTAAATTTCTGCTACAACTAAAACTTTTCCCACATTCTAAGCATTTATATGGTCTCTCGCCTGTGTGAATCCTTTTATGAGTATTAAGATGTACTGTTTGAGCAAAAGTCTTTCCACACTCCAAGCATTTATATGGTCTCTCCCCAGTGTGGATCCTTTCATGACGAATAAGATTATTTCTCCAGTTAAAGCTTTTTCCACACTCCAAGCATTTATGTGGTCTTTCCCCTGTGTGCATCCTTTGGTGGAAAGTAAGGCACCAGCTGTCAGTGAACCTCTTTCCACACTCCATGCATTTATACGGTCTCTCCCCAGTGTGGATCTTTTTATGAGAATTAAGATTTCCTTTCTGAATGAAGCTCTTTCCACACTCCATGCATTTATATGGTTTCTCCCCAGTGTGGATCCTTTCATGACGAGTAAGACCTTTGCTCCAGTTAAAGCTTTTTCCACACTCCATGCATTTATACGGTCTCTCCGCAGTGTGGATCTTTTTATGAGAATTAAGTTTTCCTTTCTGAGTGAAGCTCTTTCCACATTCCAGGCAATTATATGCTCTGTGCCCTGTGTGGATCTTTTTAGGACAAACCATCCTTGTTTTCTGACAAAACCTTTTTTCACGTTCTGGACATTTACATAGTTTCTCATCTATGTGGCTCCCCTGATGGCAATGAAGTTTACTCTTGCTACTGAAGCTCTTTCCACAGTTCATGCACAGTTTCAACTTTTTGCTTAGGCTGAAATCCCTGTCATGTTTTACAGTCCTTTGTGGTTTATGCTCCCTATTCAGTATTTTAGGTATAGTAAAAGAGAAGGAATGGCTCTCCACAGATACTCCTCTTTGCCGTTTCAATAACCTCTGCTGCTTATCCTTCTTATTCTCTAGCCCATTCCAATCACGACCACCTGCTTAGAACAAAAGAAAACATAATTCCTCATTAGAACTTATAAGGATGGAGAAGTGGGGGTATCTCCCCAGTGAAATTATGCCAATCTGAGCATCAGGTTTGGCACCAGCTATGTGTCAGCTAGGAGATGGTGGGTGCAAATTGTTATTCAGGTGACTCTAAGGGTATCCAACGGGTTTTTCAGCCCTGAACCAGATTAAGGTTTTGCTGTTGATGTCAAGCTGCCCAGGCATTTCAATGGAGCATCTAAGGCCTTTCACAAAGTATTTCTGCCAAGGCCTTTGTTGTGTTCTAGAACAGGGGTCGCCAACCTTTTGGACCTCAGGGACCACCAAACTCATAATTTTAGATCCCAGGGACCACTAACCGGTTCTGTGGATATGGCCTAATTTGTGGGTGTGGCTTGCTGGTCATGTGACTGGCTGGGCATGGCTTGTATGTAAATATTATATTTATATAAATATTGATTTTTTTATATAAAAGAGCAACTTTTACCCAAAATCAGGCAAAGCAGACAGATTGAGTTGCTCACAGAATCATTCAGTGATCTATCTATCTACCATCAGCTAGCTCACTCTCTCAAATTTGCTTGCCGTGAGTCTGCACTGAATTTGCTTGCAAGCAAACCTTTAGTCCTAAGGGAAGTTCGGCTGTGCTGAGCCAAGATCTAAAGACTAGCTAGAAAGCAAGAAATCCAACCATTTCCTACTTCCTAGCTAATATAAATCTCCTGGCACAGCAGAACAGATGATGGTCGGAAAAAGGAAAAATAGCAATTTAGCAGACAAGTTTATCGGATAGGGAGTGAGTGGGCAGAGAGGGTTCCGACGGGCTATGTGGGTGGCGCAGCCTTGTGTTTCTGCGCAAGCCTGGATTAATTGCTTTGGGGGGGGGGGTGCCCTACGGGTGAGATTCCTCTGCGGCCCACCAAAATTTTGCCGCGGCCCACCAGTGGGTGGCAAGTGCCAAGGCCTTTGTTGTGTTCTAGAAGAGTTGCTGTGATGACAACCTTGGATAAAATTGCCTATGAAGTCCCTCGACTAGTTTGTCATACAGGGGACCCCTGGCAGTTAAAGGGGCTCTTAAAAAGGTGGCAGTGGCTACTCAATGGATATTAGTTACACACTAAGAATTTTGACTATGATTTTCCTGAGGTTAGAAAGATTTTACAGGTTATGCAATTTAGTCCAGCTATGTTTCTCATTTATCTCCTATAGAAAACACTTTTCCCAATGAACGGCACTCAAAGCAAAAGGGGTCCTTACTTAGTGAAGCTATATTCGTAGAAACATCCAACATGACTTCTGTGCACAAGGCTTTCTGGCCAGAATTCAGCAGTGCCCACTCCTCCTTTGTGAATTCCACAGCCACCTCTTCAAAGGGAACACTGCTCTGGAAAGGAAACATCATTTTCATTAGTAGATAATCCTCTATTATGTTTTCTTTCTTATTTCCAAACAGAAAACAGAGCTTTCCAAGAAATCAAATGGACATTTTCTTATAGGACAGGCATAAGTCCTGCAGGTCACAATGTCCTTAAAATGGGAAGCTACCCTCCACCTCCTTCATGCTGCTGTTGTAAACATGGCTTAGATATATCCAAATGGTAGAATGATACTCCCTGGGGTCATATCCCACCCCCCAGCCTGGAATAATTCACAAGGAGGTTTTGGGCAGAGTATCATCTCCCTGGCTGAGCAAAATACAAATTTGTTACAAAACAGAGTATACCTACTAAGAATTTTTTACCTGGTCTGTTTCAAAATGTAAATGACTCTGGAAATATCAACTCACTTGACCAAAAGTCTTATCTGTCAGCTTCATGGTTTCTACTTTATAAATGCTTTTCCAACGTCTTTAGAAAAATGTTAAGAAAGATTAAAGTTTTCCAATATATAAATTAAACTGCCTAATACAAGACTCTTGAGAATTGTCCTTTGTTTTTCATCCCCAGAACAATTTTGAAAGTTAAATGAGACTCACTGGATCATTCTGTGGAGACACCAGGTTCAAATGCACACAAACTTAGCATTTAGTTTTCAAAGTGGCTCATGAACTAAGAGTTTGAACTTTTTATAAGAAACCCACTTACCTGGCAAGATGTCCCCAGTTGGATCCTCCTGGAAAAAAGCTCTAATGAATTACTTGATTGATCTCGTCCCTGGTGCTCTGCTGAGATTTCCCCCATATATGGTTCCTGCAACTGAAATAATAGCCTGCTTTATGATCCACTTTCAAATGACTGTAACCATGTTAGCTCT
This sequence comes from Bungarus multicinctus, assembly GCA_023653725.1. Lineage (NCBI taxonomy): Eukaryota > Metazoa > Chordata > Lepidosauria > Squamata > Elapidae > Bungarus > Bungarus multicinctus. The sequence goes on along the minus strand of CM042834.1, from coordinate 9,637,719 downwards.
CTTGCATTACTTTTTTTCTCTCCAATTGTAGTTTTGCAACCAAGTCAAAAGGGGAGAACTTGAGAACTCCTGCTTTGTGGGTTGCTGTTATTTCTGGATAAACACTTGCAATTTTTGTGGAATATTTCATTGCTTCTTTATTTCCTATGTTCCTTCGAGGTAGCCCAGACAAGAACCAGGACAATGAAGATTAGCTCTATCTTCAGTGTAAAGTCACATTAATAGAATATTGCGATTCTCAAAATATTTTCCCATCCTCTCTTTTTACTGGCAGCAAAAGTAGGAGTTTTTATATTTTTTTCCCCACTCCTCCATCTCCATCACCAAATGGGAATTGAGATTATCTTTTAAATTATGGTTGTCCAGTCTATGACTATTTTCACTATCGCAACATGTGTTGTCTGCGTGTCTTTTCTCTGCGATTATGTGCAAGGAAGAGACAGAAAAGGCATAGAAGAGGATGAAAGTGCCTCACCTGCCGCCCCTTTCCGGGTTCCGGGGCGGTTGCGGGGCCGAGGAGGCAGCCTTCGGCCAGGGCCACCGCCTGGGCGCAGCTCTCCGCCCCGCACTCCCTCAGCCAGCCCGACAGCTCCGGGGGCAGCAGGGCCAGCAGCTGCTCCAGCACCACCAGGTCCAGCATCTCGGCTTTGCTGCTCCGCTCGGGCCGCAGCCATTCCCGACACAGCCGGTGCAGACGGCTGCAAAGCGCCCGGGGCCCCTCGGCCTCCTGGGAGGCGCAGCTGCGGAAGCGCCAGCGCTCAACCTCGGAGCTGCGGGGCTCCTCCGGGAGGCCGTTCGGGCTGCCGCTTCCCTCGCCGGACTCCCCTCCGCAGCCGCTCCCCACCTGGAGGGCCGCTGCTGTTCCCGCCCCAATTGACCACTCGGTCTCCATTCGGTCTCCGGTTTCAGCGTAGCCGGACAGGTAAAACTCCCTCCGGGGCAGCCTTCTGTCACGGCGGACACTCCCCCACCCAGTCGCCCCGCCCCTTTCCCGGGTTGTTTTTTTTTTTTTTTTTAAGATTGCGTGGCTCCGTTCCCTCAGGGCTTCTGAGGCTGAGAAGAGTAGCTGCAAATCCTTCCCGCCAAAACTTCCCGCTCCCTCCTGGTCTCCCTCACTCTGTCAGCCGAAGAGTGCTGCTTCGTAGAGAGGGAAACCCTTATGAGCGCCCTCCCCCTCCCATTTACTGCACTTGGCTACAGCGTCTCTTAGGGCAACTACGGCCTCTCCTGTCCTGTGCTCGGCATCGAGGGCTGACATGCGCATGCCCTGCTCCCTACCGACGGTTAAAGAACGCCCCAGTTTGCCTCATGGCGGAATCTTTTTCGAGAGCGGTAGTGGATGCAAGGGTGGAGAAGAGCTATAGGGGGCCGAGAATGATGGGTGCGATGAAGATTGAGCTGGGCTGAAATGAGCGAAGCGCCTTTTTTGCCTTTTGAAAGATGACTTGGAGCAAGCATGACCTGGATAAGGGATCCCCAACCTCCTAGGGCCACGGCCCACTATCAGTAATTTAGCTGTTTGGAACTGGGCCACAGAAACGATGGGCGAGTGTGCTCATGCACCTACAGATCTCCCTCTACACAAGCAGCAGGTGAGTGCAAAGGGAACTGTTCACGAGCTTCCCCACTTGTCTTGCAGAACCTTCCCCCCCAAGCACCACTGGGCCACTAAGTGGGAAAGATTAGGGAACCTCTGCGTTGGATAGAGAATCTCCATAGATCATGGGTGGCAAATTCAAGGCCTGGAGACCGGATCCAGCCTGCAGGGTGCTTAGACCTGATTTGTGGAGCCGCCCTGGAAATAGCAACAGTCCATCCCGTGGTACCTCTGCCAGCAAAAACAGCTTTTAAAAAATCTTGGCCTGTATTTTTACTCTCTGTTATTTGCAAAGCAGCCCAAGTTTCAACCTCACCCCCCAACAAACACAACCCTGATGCGGCCGCCAATGAAATCGAGTTTGACACCCCCCCAATACACTCTGAGAAGGAATCCTTTTCTTACAAAGTATTGTAGGAAGTTAGCATCCACCCCTCTCCTAGAAAAATAGAAAGAGCCTAGGAAATATTAAAAGGCAGAATATTTCTTCTAAAAAGAGTAGAAACTCAAGAAGCAGAAACTCACTCAAGAAGCAGAAACTCACCCCCACCTTTGTCAATGGGTGGGCCATTAAGGCCTGGGCCAGAATACTTTACATAAGAAGGAACTCCAGGTAAAAGCTATAGCAATTGCCAAAAGCCCTTTTAAGGGCATAATCACCCAGAAAGGCCAGACCAAGCCTATAGAGTTAAGACCCCCGCCCCTGGGAGTCTGACAACCAATTAGAATACAAGCTCCAATTCAAATCTCAACAGAGAGTATAAAACCCAGGTACTCTCAGCACCTCAACACTTCTTCTTCCTTCTTTCCTTTTCCCTTTTTCCCTTCTCTTCTCATCTTGAAGCATGTGATCATTCTTCTCTGGAGCTCTAGGCCATATGGCCCTGTAACCATTAAACCTTCCAAGCAGCCTCCATGTTTCCAGTGTCTTTTTTCCCCACTTGGAACTGAACCCAGAAGGATATTTCTTTCAACAATTGGCGACCCAGATGGGACTCCAAGCTAACCTAACCAATGGACCAGGCCCAGGTAAGATTCCCTTGCTAGCAAACAGACCCATTGAGTCTGTGGGTGAGTTTTTCCTGGACCTTGGCCATTTGGAAAAAGGGTTTTAAAGGGGTTTTGAGTGTTGAGCTCAAAGGCTGCTTGGAAAGAAGGTGAGTACCTCTAAATTTTAATTTTAAAGCATGGAAAAGTATGGGAAATATGTGTATGGTTGCATGTGTGTAAGAGGATCCTTCTCCCAAACACAATTGGATCTTGCTTCCTCTGTGCATTTCCTAACCGCAGAAAGACCAAGAGTCTGGAGAGCATGGGGGTTTTGCCAGAGCACAGGACCTTTTGTTAGGGAAAAAGGAAGAGCATGTTTATGAGTGGCTTCATCCTTGGACAGCAGCTGGATTTCATTTCTTTGTTTGGCCTCTAGCCGCCCTCTTACCTGTTGTTAGCTCTACAGAGCCATGACCATCAGGACAGGAAAAGCAAGGGGGGGCCATCAGAGTGTGGGACCTTCTGTATATAAGAGAAAAAGCCAAGCGGGTTATGATTGAAGGGAGGGAAGAAAATTTGTCATTTTTTTTGTCCAGTGTATCCCAAAAGCAAACCCCAGCGTTTTAGGTAAACTTAGGTAATTTTAGTGTAATTTGGACACTAAATTAGGAGCGCCAGTACTTGCCTGCATAAGAGCAGCAAGTTTTCCTCGGATCTGAGCTCTTCCAGATCTGTAAACGTGGGCTAGGAAGAAAAGAATAGAATAGAGAAAAGTGGAGTACTCGTACTTGTCTGAGGGGGGCAGAGAGTCTCACGGGCTGTTTTTTTTGGGGAAAGGAAAGTAGGCTGCATTGACAGCAACACCCCCAGTCCGAAAACCGTGGTGAAGTGAGAAAGAGAGAGAGAGAGAAAAGTCTCTCGGGAATTTTTTTACTAAAAAGGGGAGCGCGCATACTTTGGGAAACACCTAGTTTTTTTATATTTTTGTTCTGAGGTTAAACAAAAATGTTTGATGCCGTTGCGCCAGGAGCAACGACCAGTCTCTTTTATATTTTTGTTCTGAGGTTTAAGAAAAGTGTTTGATTCCGTTGCGCCAGGAGCAACGACCAAAGTCTCCCCCAGACACCCTTCTTTTTTTCTTCTTCTTGCTTGGATATTGCTTGTGTCTGAAACTGGTTCGCCTAGCTGACTGACCCGACTAAGCCAAAGTGTGAAACCCCACATGTAAGGGGAACATGGGAAGCGGTAGTTCGAGGGTCCTGGATGGAACCCCCCAGGGAGAGCTATTGGAGGCTTGGGATGAGCAGCAGATGCTGACCCTAGCCGGCATGAGCAAGAAAAAGGTAAAATGTATAGGTAGGGATTTGGCTTTGCTGAGGGATACAGGAAGACCAATGTGGTAAATAAAGGTACTTAAAAGGGCAATGTATAAACAGGATCACATGGAATTTTCTTAATTCTTTCTATCTTTCTTTCTTTGTCTTCTATGCAACCACGTGGTTTGTTCCTTAAGATTTATGCCTTCCCCAATTTAACTAAGATATTTATTGTGGGAATGATCAGTGTGTGTGTAAATCTCAAAAGTTTTGTTTTCCTCTCTGTGTCCTTGTTTCTGTGTGTGCGCGCGCGCACGTGTGTGTGTCTAAGTCTTTGTGTATCCTCGAGGTAACTGTTGCAACTGTTAAAAAGTGTCTGACCTCTTCAGATATTAATTTTAAATTGTTAAGATTTAAAAACACTGAGAGAAATTGTCTTCTCCCGGTCTGGTCTGGCCAACCAAACTGGATGAGGAACAGAGAAAATTTTCTTTCCTCTCTGTGCTTTTAAGAAAAACCCAAGGTTATTAGTGAATGTTCTAAGTTCATTTAGAAGAAAAGTTTCATACTGTGTGTTTAAATGATTTTACCTGTTCATCCTTTTTCCTGAAGCTTGTGAATCCAGTTTTTTTTCCTTTCTCATCTACTGTGTCTCCATTTTGTTGAAATTGATTTATCTTTTTAGTAACTGAAATACTAATGTGTTATTCTTCATCCTCAAACCATGCCTGCAAGCTATCTAGCCCCCCACCAAAAACTAATCCTTTTACAATGCCTGGTAGAATTACCAGCGAAGGGGGGAGGGGACCCTTGTTCTGTGTGTTCCAGGCCTGCCACATGTGGAAGCAGATGCTGCCCTCTAAAGCCATTCCACCCATTGGAGCCAGGAATTGAGTTTGGATCCAGCCTCCACTGAAAGTCATTACAGTAAACCAGAGTGGGCAGACCTTCCCAAGCCTGACTGACCACCCATACCACCAGGCCAAGCCTATGCCACCCAGAGACGTGAAGGAAAGGACCCTGAGATGGACCAGTAAAAGACTAAAAGACTCTTTTCAATCCCCAGAAGTTAGAAAGATTATGGGGGGAGGATGGAAATTAATTGTAACTGAAAATTCATTGTAATGTGAAATCCATTGTAATGTTTTCCTTCTTGTATCATGTATATTGTAACCAGTTTAATGTACTCATGTAAGGATTGTATTTGAGAGTGGCTGGCCCAGCAAGTTCTGAACACCTTGTACTTCTGTCTGGTGGGAGGGAAAATTGTCCACGTTTGTATTATCTGTATTGTAAAACTAGCTGCGTACACAGGTACATACACAGACACACCATTCAGAATTAGATAGAGGCTAACCCCTTTTTACCTATCTCTACAGAAAGCTGCTCCTAGCTTCCTTTAAAAAAAAAAATGTTTTTTTTTTGTTCTGTGTTTTTTGTTTGTTTGCTGCTCTGAGGCACTAAGGCCCAAGCAGTCATATTACCCTGCTAATTCCATGAGGAAGAGGGCATCTCCCTCAGGTAATTCCTGAAGAGATAGCAGAAAAGAGATCTCCAAACCCCAAGTCCTGACTGTGACTCACAAATGATGCTGCCCAGTTGCCCAGTAAAGCAGGATATGTTGCACTGGTGGTCTCATGAGTAGAAGTCCCAGGGCTCATTGTGTGTAACTTTAAAAATACTAAATAGCCTGGTTGCACACTGGCTAACCACAATTTGGCCTCACAAACCCTGGAAGCTAAGAGCTAGGCAGGTAGTAACCATAACCTTGGATATGAGCAGCCTGTAATTTAAAGGTTGTGAACACTGTATAGAGGCTTGTGCTTACAACCTGACTGTAAGCTCACAAAAAGTATATCAAACATCTGAAAATTATTTGGCAAGAAAAATTGGATACAGCTAAAAAAAAAAAAAAAACCAGAAGTTTTCCCAGATCTTTATGGTTGAAAGCTTTTGGGAGCCACTGAAGGAATCCTTTTCTGTTGCCTCTTTTTAAATGCCTTTCCTTTGCATCAGAGAAAAAAAAAATTTTTTTTAAAAGCACCCATCAAGTTTCCCTGATCTGATCACCTTTTAATTTTTTGTCAGAATTCTCACGTGTTTTCAAAAAAAAAAAAAAATGAGGGATTGTAGGAAGTTAGCATCCACCCCTCTCCTAGAAAAATAGAAAGAGCCTAGGAAATATTAAAAGGCAGAATATTTCTTCTAAAAAGAGTAGAAACTCAAGAAGCAGAAACTCACTCAAGAAGCAGAAACTCACCCCCACCTTTGTCAATGGGTGGGCCATTAAGGCCTGGGCCAGAATACTTTACATAAGAAGGAACTCCAGGTAAAAGCTATAGCAATTGCCAAAAGCCCTTTTAAGGGCATAATCACCCAGAAAGGCCAGACCAAGCCTATAGAGTTAAGACCCCCGCCCCTGGGAGTCTGACAACCAATTAGAATACAAGCTCCAATTCAAATCTCAACAGAGAGTATAAAACCCAGGTACTCTCAGCACCTCAACACTTCTTCTTCCTTCTTTCCTTTTCCCTTTTTCCCTTCTCTTCTCATCTTGAAGCATGTGATCATTCTTCTCTGGAGCTCTAGGCCATATGGCCCTGTAACCATTAAACCTTCCAAGCAGCCTCCATGTTTCCAGTGTCTTTTTTCCCCACTTGGAACTGAACCCAGAAGGATATTTCTTTCAACAGTATAAGGCTGAGCGCCAAAGCCCGAAATTGACGTATTTGTAGCCATGTTATTTAGCCTTTTTATATATTCTCTCTTTCTCTTTGTTGTTTATGGGGGGAAGGATTTCGGGCTTGCCAGATTCCTATGGTGGGAGGAATGGAGATAAGAGTTGTTTAGGCTAGGTGGTGTTTCTTCCTGTGGGAACAAAAACTGACCTTGCTGAGACCTGAAAGTGAAGATTTATGACACCAGGCAATGTTGATTTACTTCTATTGGAGAATATGACTTTTAGGGGTTGTTTCTAACTTGCAATATTATATGGTGTAATTCTAGGTTGTGTCAGATCAGGAATTACAACAGACCTTGCCAATTTGATGCTATTCTAAATAAAAGAAAATATTATGGAAGACGGAGTTTGTTCTTTTTGAATGGATTTCATCACTTGGAAACCTGACAATTGAGGCCTTTCAATTCTGGTGCTGGAGAAGACTCCTGCAAGTACCTTGGACTGCAAGGCCATCAAACTGGTCAGTCCTAGAGGAGATCAACCCTTACTGCTCTTTAGAAGACCAGATCCTGAAGATGAAAGTGAAATACTTTGGCCACCTAATGAGAAGGAAGGAATCACTGAAGAGCCTAATGCTGGAGAAGATTGAGGGCAATAGAATGGGACGACAGAGAATGAGATGGCTGGATGGAGTCACTGAAACACTAGGTTGGAGCTTAAATGGACTCCAGAAGATGGTAAAGCAGGAAGGCCTGGAGGAACATTGTCCATAGGATTGTGAGGGATCGGACACGACTTCACAACTAACAATAAAAGATAATCTCCCCTATACATTTTCTGCTTTACATTTATTTCTGTTCTGTTGGAAGTCTTGACTGTTTGTTAATCTTTGTGCTTGATCTTTCCAGGCTGGTGGATTCTTGTAGAATTAATCTGGTTTCAAGGGATTGTTACATTAAAAAAACAAAAACAGAAATTAACCTCCAGAAGTGGGTTTGTCCTAGAGCAGTGGTTGCCAACCAGTGGGCCAGGGACCATTTTTATTTATTTATTTGATTTATATTGCTACCTATTCACCCAAAGCGACTCTTTGGTGGTCCATGAGAAAATTTTGGTGATCTGCAGAGAAATGTCACCGCCAAAGCAATTAATCCAGGATGCGCGGAACACATAATGGCCCATGGGAACACAAGGCTTGCGTTGCTTGCATTGCGAACATAAGGTAGTGAGGGGTGAAAGGGTGGAGGAGGGAACTTGCCCCACATGCCTTGCATGGCCACCGGGCTGCTTCTTTCTTCTGCTTTTGGTTGTACTCAAAGCAGCAAACATCTTTCTTTCTCTCCCCCAAACTCTACCAGAAATGAGTCTTTGGGACCCTGCAAGGCATCCTGCTCCAAGAGGCTGCATGGCGTGACAAGTCTCACATAGACTCATTTCTGGTGGTTTGGGGGAAAGACTTCTGCTGCTTTTCTTGCATGAAGCCAAAAGTCTCTCTCTCTCTCCTGAGAACGGAGCTGGAGATGGTATCCTGCAATCCCAAATAAAGAATGATTGATCGGTAGGAAAACGGGGTGGGGAATTTTCCTGCAGACTTTTTTGGGGTTTTTCCCAGGGTCTCTGGTCCATGGGATTTAAAATTATGAGTTTGGTGGTCCCCAAAGTCCAAAAGTTGGTGACTCTGCCCTAGAGGGACTCAAATATGTGGCTCAGTATTGATCATGTTCACAGGATGAGATAGTGAAAAAAAAAATACACAGGAGATTGTAGGATAATTGCAGATCAATTCATTAAGAGTTTATTAATGTTCCAAACTCTTAAGAGTATAAGACGTTTCTTACTCAAAATATGTTGGAAAGCTGAAATAGTGAGGAATAATTGCAACTGTTCAAAAAGCTTTTCTATCTGGATGTGATCTCACTCCTTAATCTGATCAAGATAACAAATGGAAATGAAAACATTTAGAAAAATCTTAAGAAAGAAAACACTATGACCATTTTGTGAGAATTAACGTAACGCTGTAGGTTGAAATGCTTTCTAAATTTCATAAATTCATGTGAATTCTAATTTATAGAGGTTTTTAGGTAAATTAAGAGGAAAGCCAAGGATGCAGTTTGTTAATTTCCATACTCCATGCATTTATATGGCCTCTCCCCAGTGTGGATTGTCATGAAAATTAAGCTGTCCTTTCTGAGCAAAGCTCTTTCCATTCTGTACATTGAAATGGTTTCTCCCTTGTATGGATTTTTTCATGACTTAGAAAACCACTTTTCTGAGTAAACCCTTTTCCACACTGTATGCATTTATATGGTCTCTCCCCAGTGTGGATCCTTTCATGACGGATAATATCCCTGCTCCAATGAAAGATTTTTCAACACTCCTTGCATTTATAGTTTTTCCTCTCTGTGCTTCCTTTGGTGGAAAGTAAGGTGCCATTTGTTAATAAAGCTCTTTCCACACTCCAAGCATTTATATGGTTTTTCCTGTGTGGATCCTTTAATGAGAATTAAGATGAGCTGTTTGAGCAAAGCTTTTTCCACACTCCAATCATTTATATAGTTTCTTCTCTGTGTGGATTCTTTTATGCAAATCAAGATAAACTGTTTGAGCAAAGCTTTTCCCACACACCGTACATTTATATGGTTTCTCCTCTGTGTGGATTCTTTTATGAGAATTAAGACGTACTGTTTGAGCAAAGCTTTTTCCACATTCCACGCACTTGTATGGTTTCTCCCCAGTGTGGATCCTTTTATGAGAATTAAGATGAGATGTCTGAGCAAAGCTTTTCCCACACTCTGAGCATTTATATGGTCTCTCCCCAGTGTGGATCCTTTTATGACGAGTAAGACTATTGCTCCAGTTAAAGCTTTTTCCACACTCGATGCACTTGTATGGTTTCTCCCCAGTGTGGATCCTTTCATGATGTATCAGAACTCTGCTACAACTAAACCTTTTCCCACATTCTAAGCATTTATATGGTCTCTCCCCAGTGTGGATCATTTTATGAGAATTAAGATGACCTGTTTGAGTGAAGCTTTTTCCACACTCCAAGCATTTATATGGTCTCTCCCCAGTGTGGATCCTTTCATGACGAATAAGATTATTTCTCCAGTTAAAGCTTTTTCCACACTCCAAGCATTTATATGGTTTTTCCCCCTTGTGTATCTTTTGGTGGAAAGTAAGGCGCCAGCTTTCAATAAACCTCTTTCCACACTCCAAGCATTTATATGGTTTACCCGTTGTGTGAATCCTTTGATGTTGAGTAAGATCACTGTTCTCAAAAAACCTCTTTCCACATTCCAGGCAATTATATGGTCTGTGCCCTGTGTGGATTTTTTTAGGACAAATCATCTGTATTTTCTGACAAAGGCTTTTTTCACATTCTGGACATTTACATAGTTTCTCATCTATGTGGCTTCCCTGATGGCAATGAAGTTTACTTTTGCTACTGAAGCTCTTTCCACAGTTCATGCATAGTTTCATCTTTTTGCTTAGGCTGAAATCCCTGTCATGTTTTACAGTCCTTTGTGGTTTATGGTCCCTATTCAGTATTTTTGGTATAGTAAAAGAGAAGGAATGGCTCTCCGCAGATACTCCTCTTTGCAGTTTCAATAACCTCTGCTGCTTGTCCTTCTTATTCTCTAGTCCATTCCAATCACGATCACCTGCTTAGAACAAAAGAAAACAGAAATTCTCATTGGAACTTATAAGGATGGAGAAGGGGGGGGGGAGATTCCCAGTGAAATTATGCCAATCTGAGCATCAGGTTTGGCACCAGCTATGTGTCAGCTAGGAGATGGTGGGTGTAAATTGTTATTCAGGTGACTCTAAGAGTATCCAATGGGTTTTTCAGCCCTAAACCAGATTAAGGTTTTGCTGTTGATGTCAAGCTGCCCAGGCATTTCAATGGAGCATCTAAGGCCTTTCCATGGTGAACATTTCTGTATTTCTGCCAAGGCCTTTATTGTGTTCTAGAAGAGTTGCTGTGATGACAACCTTGGACAAAATTACCCATGAAGTACCTCGACTAGTTTGTCATAGAGGGGCCCCTGGCAGTTAAAGGGGCTCTCAAAAAGGTGGCAGTGGTTCCTCAATGGATATTTGTTACACACTAAGCATTCTGACTATGATTTTCCTGAGATTAGAAAGGTTTTACAGATTATAAAATTTAGTCCAGCTATATTTCTCATTTATCTCCTATTGAAAACACCTTTCCCAATGAATGGCACTCAAAGCAAAAGGGGTCCTTACTTAGTGAAGCTATATTCGTAGAAACATCCAACATGACTTCTGTGCACAAGGCTTTCTGGCCAGAATTCAGCAGTGCCCACTCCTCCTTTGTGAATTCCACAGCCACCTCTTCAAAGGGAACACTGCTCTGGAAAGGAAACATCATTTTCATTAGTAGATAATCCTCTATTATGTTTTCTTTCTTATTTCCAAACAGAAAACGGAGCTTTCCAAGAAATCCGGAAAAGACAGAAAACAGAGCTTTCCAAGAAAGCCGGAAAAGACAGAAAATAGAGCTTTCCAAGAAAGCCGGAAAAGACGCCTAGAGAGTAGTTGGAGGGCCAGCCGCTCTGGGTCTGACTGAACACTATTACGATCTTACATTAAGACGTACTTAGTGGCGAGGAGGTCTTACCTCTCCACCCTTATTGCATCCGCGGAAAACCGCCCGGCCGCCCTGTTCAGGGTGACCCGCTCCCTTCTGGAGGTGGGGGTGCGGGAGGATCCCTTGCAGGGACGGGTTGAGGAGTTTTCTAGGTTTCTGCAGGACAAAATAACTCAGATACGGGATGAGCTGGACTCTGACTGGGCATCTCCGGGCGGGGGGACGGGGGTGGATTTCGGGGAGGTCATTTGGGCTGAGTTCGATCCTGTTACTTTGGAGGACGTGGATAGGATACTGGGGGGTCTTAATGCCACCACTTGTTTATTGGACCCGTGCCCCTCCTGGCTGGTCTTGGCCACTCGGGAGGTGACACGAGGCTGGTTCCAGGGAATCATCAATGCTTCCTTGAGAGAGGGGCTCTTACCCGCCGCCTTGAAAGAGGCGGTGGTGCGGCCCCTCCTTAAGAAACCGTCCCTGGATCCAGCATTATTATCAAATTATCGTCCGGTCTCCAACCTTCGCTTTGTTGCGAAGGTTGATGAGAGCGTGGTGGCACACCAGCTCCCTCAGTACCTGGATGAAGCGATATACCTAGACCCCCTCCAATCGGGTTTCAGGCCCGGGCACAGCACAGAGACGGCGTTGGTCGCGTTGGTGGATGATCTCTGGAGGGCCCGGGACAGGGGTTGTTCCTGTCTTGGTCCTGTTAGATCTCTCAGCGGCTTTTGATACTGTCGATCACAGTATCTTATTGCGGCGGTTGGGGGGGTTGGGAGTGGGAGGCACCGTTTTACGGTGGTTCTCCTCCTTCCTCTCTGACCGTTCGCAATTTGTGTTAACGGGGGCAGAGGTCGACCCCGAGGCCCCTACTATGTGGGGTACCTCAGGGGTCGGTGCTCTCGCCCCTGCTGTTCAACATTTATGTGAAGCCGCTGGGTGAGATCATCCGTGGCTTTGGGGGTAGAGTTCCATCAGTATGCTGATGATACTCAGCTGTACATCTCTACCCCGGGCCACCCCAACGAAGCCGTTGAAGTGATGACCCGGTGCCTGGAGGCCGTGCGGAATTGGATGGGTCTTAACAGGCTTTGTCTCAGCCCGACCAAAACCGAGTGGCTGTGGTTTCCTGTGCCCAGATACAGCCAGCTTGTTCCTTCGCTGGCCGTGGGGGGAGAAGTTCTGACCCCCGTGAAAAGGGCTCGCAATCTGGGTGTCCTCCTGGACGCATGGCTGTCTTTAGGAGATCATATCACAGCCCTCGCCAGGGGGGCCTTTTGTCAGATTCGTCTGATTTACCAGTTGCGGCCCTTTCTGGATCTGGGCGCACTTCGCAGTCACTTCTGCCCTCGTCATCTCCCACTTGGACTATTGCAATGCTCTCTACATGGGGCTCCCCTTGAAGAGTCTCCGGAGGCTACAGTTCATTCAGAATGCGGCCGCGCGAGTGGTCTTGGGAGCCCCTCGGAGCTCCCATGTAACACCGCTTCTCCGCAGGCTGCACTGGCTTCCTGTGGCCTTCCGGATCCGATTCAAGGTGGTACTGACTGTATTTAAAGTGCTCCATGGCTCGGGGCCTGGGTACTTACGGGACCGCCTGCTGCCATCAACAGCCTCCCGCCGCCCAGTACGCTCACACAGGGTTGCCCTCCTCGGGGTGCCGCCGCCTGATCGTTGCCAGCTGGCGACCCCGAGGGTGCGGGCTTTCTCTGTGGGGGCCCCCTCCCTGTGGAATGATCTGCCCCCGGAGATACGGGCCATTACTGGCGACATCCAGACCTTCCAGCGCGCAGTAAAGACCTTATTTTTCCAACAGGCTGGCCTGGCCCAGTAAACAGTGTATGGGGTTTTAATGTTAATTCGGTTTTTAAATTTTTAAATTTTAACTTTTTAATCTAATCCTGGAATTTTAAACCTTGGAATTTTCTATTTGAAGGGATTCGGCCGGATTTATATTATATAATTCATTTTTAATTGTATATATTCCATTTTTAGTAGGCTGTACACCACCCCGAGTCCCTTTTTGGGAGAGGGGGCGGTATAGAAGTTTTGTAAAAATAAAAAAATAAAATAAAAATCAAATGGACATTTCCTTATAGGACTGGCATAAGTCCTGCAGGTTACAAAGTCCTTAAAGCTGGGAAACCGCCCTCTAGCTCCTTCATGCTGCTGTTTTAAACATGGCTTAGATATATGCAAATAGTAGAATGATATTCCCTGGGGTCATATCCCAACCCCCACCCAGGAATAACTCACAAGGAGGTTTTGGGCAGAGTATCATCTCCCTGGCTCAGCAAAATACAAATTTGTTACAAAACGGAGTATACCTACTAAGAATTTTTTACCTGGCCTGTTTCAAAATGTTGTAAATGACTCTGGAAATATCAACTCACTTGACCAACAGTCTTATCTGTCAGCTTTAGGAGGTTTATGTGAGAAATTTGTCCTTCCCATAATTTACTTTTAAGTGGATATATTGGTCTCTTTGTGGGATTGATTTTGTCTTGCTTCATGGTTTCTACTTTATAACTGCTTTTGCAACATCTTTAGAAAAATGTTAAGAAAGATTGAAGTTTTCCAATATATAAATTAAACTGCCTAATACAAGACTCTTGAGAATTGTCCTTTGTTTTTCATCCCCAGAACAATTTTGAAAGTTAAATGAGACTCACTGGATCATTCTGTGGAGACACCAGGTTCAAATGCACACAAACTCAGCATTTAGTTTTCAAAGTGGCTCATGAACTAAGAGTTTGAACTTTTTATAAGAAACCCACTTACCTGGCAAGATGTCCCCAGTTGGATCCTCCCGGAAAAAAGCTCTAATGAATTACTTGATTGATCTCGTCCCTGGTACTCTGCTGAGATTTCCCCCATATATGGCTCCTGCAACTGAAATAATAGCCTGCTTTATGATCCACTTTCAAATGACTGTAACCATGTTAGCTCTCTTGCATTATTTATTTATTTTATTTGCATTTATATGCCGCCCTTCTCCAGAGACTCAGGGCGGCTTACAGTCTATGGAGCACCATGCTAAATGCTTGGCAATAGCCTTCATTCCATTGTATATACCTGCTTATTACTAGGGCTTTTGGCTCCCCCAAGTGGCATTTTTACAAAGTCAGCTTATTGCCCCCAACAATCTTGGGTCCTCAATTTACCTACCTAGAGAGGATGGGAAGCTGAGTCAACCTTGAGCCTGGTGGGATTCGAGCCTGCACTAATTGCAGGCAGCTTGCACTAAGAGCTAGATGATTAATAGCCTGCCCCACCAAGGCAACTCCAATTGTAGTTTTGCAACCAAGTCACAAGGGGAGAATTTGAGAACTCCTACTTTGTGGGTTGCTGTTATTTCTGGATAAACACCTGCAATTTATGTGGAATATTTCATTGCTTCTTTATTTCCTATATTCCTTCGAGGTAGCCCAGACAAGAACCAGGACAATGGAGATTAGCTCTATCTTCAGGGTAAAGTCACATTAATAGAATATTGCAATTCTCAAAATATTTTCCCATCCTCTCTTTTTACTTGCAGCAAAAGTAGGAGTTTTTATATTTTTTTCCCCACTCCTCCATCTCCATCACCAAATGGGAATTGAGATTATCTTTTAAATTATGGTTGTCCAGTCTATGACTATTTTCACTATCGCAACATGTGTTGTCTGCGTGTCTTTTCTCTGTGATTATGTGCAAGGAAGAGACAGAAAAGGCATAGAAGAGGATGAAAGTCCCTCACCTGCCGCCCTTTTCCAGGCTCCGGGGCGGCTGCGGGGCCGAGCAGGCAGCCTTCGGCCAGGGCCACCGCCTGGGCGCAGCTCTCCGCCCCGCACTCCCTCAGCCAGCCCGACAGCTCCGGGGGCAGCAGGGCCAGCAGCTGCTCCAGCACCACCAGATCTAGCATCTCGGCTTTGCTGCTCCGCTCGGGCCGCAGCCATTCCCGGCACAGCCGGTGCAGGCGGCTGCAAAGCGCCCGGGGCCCCTCGGCCTCCTGGACGCCACAATTGCGGAAGCTCCAGCGCTCAGCCTCGGAACTGCGGGGACCCTCGAGAAGGCCATTCCCAGCCTGAAGGGTAGACTCCTGGGCTTCCATTCGGTCTCCGGCTTCAAGCGCAACCCCGACGGGAGAAAAACTCCCTCCGAGGCCGCCTTCAAGTCACGGCGGACAGTCCCCCACCCAGTCGCCCCGCCCCTTTCCCGGTTTCCCAGGGGGATTGAAAGGGGCGGGCCTCCGTTCCCTCAGGGCTTCTGAGGCTGAGAAGAGTAGCTGCAAATCCTTCCCGCCAAAACTTCCCGCGCCCTCCTGGTCTCCCTCACTCTGTCAGCCGAAGAGTGCTGCTTCGTAGAGAGGGAAACCCTTATGAGCGCCCTCCCCCTCCCATTTACTGCACTTGGCTACAGCGTCTCTTAGGGCAACTACGGCCTCTCCTGTCCTGTGCTCGGCATCGAGGGCTGACAAAGGTCCTCTGTGCATGCCCTGCTTCTTACCGACGGTTAAAGGACGCCCTACTTTGCCTCTTGGTGGGACGTCTCCTGGAGAGTGGCAGTGGATACGAGGGTGGAGAAGGGCTATAGGGTGTCGAGAATAATGGGTGCGATGAAGATTGAGCTGGGCTGAAATGAGCGATGCGCCTTTAGATATAACCTGGTTTGATTGCTGTTTCTGGCCACCTGGGACTTCTCTTTCCCGCAATCCACCTCGAAATGTGGATGTGTTCCTGGAACGGGTGGAAGAAGGGGAGGGAGATGAAATGGATTATGCTTCCGATATGGGGAAAGGAAAGATAGCAGGGAAGCCATACACAGGGACATTTATTATGAAATAATCATGCAAATAGTAATGCTTTGGGAGTTCCCTCACAGCTGTTTATTTGTCCTGTTATCTGTATTCCTGCGGGGCGTTCGATGAAGGGACTCCCAAAGGTGCTTGTTCAAAAGACAACGGGACTCTGATTTTGCTTGAAGATGATTTAGCTTCTCATTCGAGAAGCATCTTCAGTTCTCGGCCCTCTTGGATGAGAAGTGAAACGTTTTCAAGCAAAAATGAAGTCCACTTGCCTTTTGAAACATGACCTTGGAAAAACCATGACATGGATAAAGGACCCCCAACCTCCCAGGGCCACGGGCCACTACCAGTAATTGAGCTTTTTTGAAGGCCGTGGAGAGGATGTTCAAGTGTGTTCTTATGCACCCGTACATCTCCATTTACGCAAGCAGCAGGCGAGTGCAAAGGGAGCTTGTTCACGAGCTTCTCCACTTGTCTTGCAGAATCTTCCCCCCAGCACCACCACTGAGCCACTAACAGGGAAAGATTGGGGAGCCTCTGAGCTGGACAGAGAATCTCCATCGATCATGAGTGTCAAATTCAAGGTCCAGTGACCGGATCTGGCCTGCAGGGTGCTTAGGTCTGGCCCATGGGGCTGTCCTGGAAACAGCAACAGTCTGCCCCGCGGTGCCTCTGCCAGTGAAAACAGAGCTTTTTTTTTCAAAGGGGGGGAGGGGTGTCTTGGCCAGTATTTTTACCATGTTATTTGCAAAGCAGCCCAAGGTTCAGCCTCACCCCCACCAAACACAACCCTGATGCGTCCCTCAATGAAATCTAGTTTGACATGCCTGCCATAGACTCTGAGAAGGTATCATCTCCCCTATACCTTTTCTGTTTTATATCTATTTCTGTTCTGTTGGAAGTCTTGACATTCTGTTAACCTTTGTGCTTAACAGATAACAGATAATCAGAGTTGGAAGGGACATTGTAGGTCATCTAGTCCAACCTCCCCACCCAAGCGGGAGACCCTACACCATTTCTGACAAATGGCAGTCCAATTTCTTCTTGAAAGTCTCAAGTGATGGCGCTTCCACAACTTCCGAGGGCAAGCTGTTCCATTGGTTGATTGTTCTCACTGTCAGAAAGTTTTTCCTTAGTTCCAGGTTAAATCTCTCCTTGTTCAGTTTCCATTGATTATTCCTTGTCTGGCCTACAGGCACTTTAGCTTGACCCCTTCCTCCCTGTGGCAGCCCCTCAAATATTGGAAAACTACTATCATGTCTCCCCTGGTCCTTCTCTTTACTAGAGTAGCCAAGCCCAGTTCCTGCAACTGTTCGTTGTATGTTTTAGTCGCCAGTCCCCTAATCATCCTGGTTGCTCTTCTCTGTACTTTTTCTAGAGTCTCAACATCTTTTTTATAATGTGGTGAACAAAACTGGATGCAGTACTCTAGGTGTGGTCTTACTAAGGCTTTATAGAGTGTTATTAGTACTTCCTTTGATCTTGATTGTATCCCTCTGTTAATACAACTTAGGATTGCATTAGCTTTTTTGACAGCTGCTACACACGGCTGGCTCCTATTTAGCTGGTTGTCCACTAAGACTCCAAGATCCCTCTCACACTTACTGCTACTTTTGTTTTTTCTTGCTTAAGTGTAGGACTTTACTTTTCTCTACACTGAATTTCATTTTGTTAGATATGGCCCAGTGTCCTAGTCTGTCAAGATTTATTTATTTATTTATTTATTGGACTTATATTCCGCCCTATTTCCGTGACAGGACTCAGGGCGGTGCACAGCCAAATCAAAATACAAACAGTACAGAATTAAAAACAATTAAAAACCAAATATGACAGGCTGAAAAGCTAAAAAATATAAAAGGGGTTAAAAACTAAAACCAAACCAGACCGAATAAAAATCCTATAAAAAACCCTAGGCCAGACCGGCTTGATGAAATAAATAGGTTTTCAATGCACGCCGGAAGGTCAAGAGATCAGGGATGGTCCTCATCTCCGGGGGCAATTTGTTCCAGAGGGAGAGTGCCCCCAACGAGAAGGCCCGCACCCTCGGGGTCACCAGCCATCCAACCAGCAGCACCCCAAGGAGGCCGACTCTATGGGAACGTATTGGCCGACGGGAGGCCGATAATGGTAGGAGGCAGTCCCGCAAATATCCTGGTCCCAAGCCATGGAGTGCTTTAAAGATGGTAACCAGAACCTTGAAGTGCACCCGGAGGGCCACCGGAAATCAATGCAGTTCATGCAGGAGTGGCGTAACATGGGAGCCCCGTGGAGCTCCCAACACCACCTGCGCAGCCGCATTCTGCACCAGCTGGAGCCTCCGGTTGCTCTTCAAGAGAAGCCCCATGTAGAGAGCATTGGCATAGTCTAGGCGGGAGATTACGAGGGCGGAGGTGACCGTGCGAAGCGCATCCCAATCCAGAAAGGGCCGCAACTGGTAGATCCTGCGGACCTGACCAAAAGCCCCCCTGGCGACGGCCGCCACATGGTCCTCCAATGACAGCCGTATGTCCAGGAGGACACCCAGATTGTGAGCCCTCTCTGTGGGGGCAAGAATTTCCTCCCCCACAGCCAGCGATTGAACCAGCTGGCTGTATTGGGGCGCCGGGAAGCACAGCCACTCAGTCTTAGATGGGTTGAGCTGAAGACCGTTCTGCCCCATCCAACACTGCACGGCCTCCAGGCACCAGGCCATCACCTCGACGGCTTCATCGGGGTGGCCTGGGGTAGAAATGTACAGCTGCGTATTATCAGCGTACTGATGGAATTCTACCCCAAAGCCACGGATGATCTCACCCAGCGGCTTCATATAGATGTTGAACAGAAGGGGCGAGAGCACCGACCCCTGAGGAACCCTGCAAACCAGGAGCCTTGGGGCCGATCTCTGCCCCCCGCCAACACGAATTGCGAACGGCCAGAGTGGAAGGAGGAGAACCACCGCAAGACAGTGCCCCCCACCCCCAACCCCTCCAGCCGTCGCAATAGGATACTGTGGTTGACAGTATCAAAAGCCGCCGAGAGATCTAATAGGACCAGGACAGAGGAATGACCTCTGTCACGGGCCCTCCAGAGATCATCCACCAATGCGACCAATTCCGTCTGTGCTGTGCCCGGGCCTGAAGCCCGATTGGTGTGGGTCTAAATAGATCCATCTGGATCTTGAGCCTCTCTTCTTGGGTATTAGCTATTCCTGCCAGCTTAGTATCATCTGCAAATTTGGTAAGTTCCCCTTCTATTCCCTCATCTAAGTCATTAATGAAGATATTGAAGAGTACTGGGCCTAAGACGGAACCTTGTGGCACCCCACTGCTTACTTCCCTCCATGTAGACTTAGACCCATTAAGGACTACTCGTTGAGTACGGTTTGCCAGCCAGTTGCGAGTCCATCTAGTGGTGGTGTTATCTATTCCACTTTTTTCTAGCTAAAAAGTAGGTTGTGGTCTACTTTGTCGAGTTCTTTGCTGAAATCTAAATATATTATGTCCACAGTACTTTGCTCGTCTACTAATTTAATCACTGTGTTGAAGAATGAAATAAGATTGGTCTGGCATGATCTGTTTTTAACAAACCCGTGCTGACTGCTAGTTATTACTTTATTTGTTTCTAGATGTTTCTAGATGTTGGCAGATATGTTTTTTTTATTATCTTTTCCAGTATTTTCCCGGGTATTGATTGATGTTAGACTAATTGGTCTATAGTTTCCTGGGTCTGTTTTTTTTCCTTTTTTGAAGATGGGAACTACATCAGCTCTTTTCCAGTCCTCTGTAGTTTCCCGGTGCTCTAGGATTTTTGAAAGATATAGTGCAGTGGTTCTGAGATGACCTCTGCTAGCTCCTTTAAAACTCTGGGATGTAATCCATCAATCCCAGTTGATTTGTTTTCATCAAGATCAGACAGGTGTTCTCTTACTATTTTTTTGTTTAGTTTAACTTTTATTTCTGGTCTGTCTTTTACAGTTATATTTTTGGTGGGTTGAGTTATAGTTTCTTTTTGCGTGAAGACGGATGCAAAGAATGAGTTAAGCAGTTCTGTTTTCTCTCTGTTTCCTGTTACTTCCTTGCCATCTTCTCTCTTTAGTGGACCGACCGTTTCCTTGATTTTTTTCTTGTTATTTATATGTTGGAAGAAACTTTTTTTATTATCTTTGACTTTTGTTGCAAGTCTTTTTTCATTCTGAGCCTTTGCTATCCTGACTTCGTCTTTGCAAATTCTTGCTATCTGCTGATATTCTGCCTTAGTTTACGTCCTTCTTTCCATTTTTTGTACTTGTCTTTTTTTTCTTTCAATTTGCCAGAGAGATCTTTGTGCAGCCATGCTGGTTTCTTCTTGGATTTCTTGTTTTTCTTTCTCATTGATATTGTGCTGGTCTGGGCTTCTATGATCATACTTTTTAAAGTTTCCCAAGATTCTTGAGTTGTTTTCTCCTTTAGGATTTTCATCCATGGAATCTTTCCCAAGTTCTCTCTGAGTTTATTGAAATCAGCTCTTTTAAAATCCAAGACTCTTGGTGTCAGTGTTTATGTTGTGTTGTGCTTGTGTTTGTGTTATGTTGAATTCTAGTATCACATGGTCACTCTCACCCAAGGTTCCTGTAGTTTCAATTCCCTGTATCACTTCTCTGTTTGTAAGAATTAAGTCCAGTATGGCTGTCCCTCTAGTTTCACTCTCTACCTTTTGGACAACAAAGTTGTCAGCTAGGTTGGTTAGGAACTTATTTGATTTCTCACTTGGTGCAGAATTTATTTTCCAATTGATATCAGGATAATTGAAGTCTCCCATTACTATTGTTGTGTGTTTCCTACATATGTTTGTTAGTTGGCTGGCAAAAAGGACATCTATTTTTTTCTCCTTGATTGCGTGGTCTATAATATACACCTATGGTCATGTCATTCTTTTTTTCTTTTATATTGACCCATATGCATTCTAGGAGGTTTTCATCTTTGGTTTCATGCATTTCTGTAGCAATATAGTAGTCCTTTACATACAGTGCAACTCCACCTCCTCTTTTATGGGGTCTGTTTTTTTTGAATAGTTTGTATCCCACCAGTATGTTCCAGTCATGGGTTTCATCCCACCAAGTTTCTGTTATTCCAACTATATCATATTTACCTTCATGTATTCGTAGTTCGAGTTCACCCTGTTTGTTCCCCAAACTTTGTGCGTTTGTATATAGGTACTTGAGATCTTTATGTCTGACACTGTATTTACTGTCTACATAACCTGTGTTGTGCCTGCCTGTTCCTACTTTCTTGCCACCTGTTTGATTAGTGCACATGGTATGGCATTCACTATTAATTGCTTGGTTTTGGTTGGCATCAAGGTTGATAATCTTATCTGCACTATTTTGCATGCACTGGTATCCATGTTAGTTTTAGGTTGCTGGGGACAGAAATGTTCTGAATCCATTAATTCTCTGTCCCCGCTGTTCAGTTTAAATGTTTGTCCAGGAAATCTGTGAATTTAATGCCAAGTAACTCAGTCCCTTTCTTTGATTGATGCAAACCATCTCTTTTGTACAGTTGTTCATTGGACCAGCTGCAGACATCATGACTAATAAAACCAAAGCCTTCCTTTTTACACCACTCCTTTAGCCACACATTAAACTCTGCTACACGCTGCCCTTTCCCTTTTTGTTCCTTGTATATTGGTAGAACCTCTGAAAAGATAAGCCTACAGTCCATATTACTAAGTTCATGCCCCAAGCTCTGGAAATCTTTCTGAACAGAAAGTACATCCTTCTGGGACCGATCATTTGTACCAAGATGTATAATAGCATCAACATCACAATCCTTGCTGGCATTCTTGACTATCTTAAGAATACGCTTCTTGTCTCTACTGGCAGTAGCACTTGGTAGACACCTGACTTCTTTCAAGACCTCAGTATCCTTTCTTAAATTTACATCCCTTACATTTGAGTCCCCAACCAGAAGGTGGGTTCTCTTTTTGGATGCCTTGCTCTTCTTGGGTGACTGGCGCGTAATAGCTGATTCACACTTCCTCCTTTCCAAAGTAAGTTCTTCTAGGACCATGATCCCCGGCTTACTTGAGTTATCATGATCACAACTACCTTGACCTTTATGATTTTTATTATTATTATTTATTAAATTTTTATACCGACCCCTCTCCCAGAATGGGACTCGGGGCGGTGTACAGCTGAGATAAAACCACACAATTAATAAAAAATTTAAAATAGATTTAAAAAGAATTAAACAAGTGGCTGAAATAACACACTAAAAACAGGGTTAAAAAGTTAAAAATTACCACAAATTTTAAAACCCTAGTAAATTGATACTAGGCCAGACCGGCCTGTTGGAAGAGGTGGGTCTTTAATGCGTGGCGGAAGGTCTGCAAGTCAGTGATGGCTCGCATCTCCGGGGGCAACTCGTTCCAAAGGGAGGGTGCTCCCACAGAGAAGGCCTGCACTCTTGGGGCCGCCAACCGGCATCATCCAGCTGATGGCACCCCAAGGAGGCCCACCCTGTGGGAGCGCACCAGCCGGCGGGAGGCCGAAGGTGGCAGCAGGCGGTCCCGTAAGTACCCGGGTCCCAAGCCATGCACCCAGAAGGCCACCGGAAGCCAATGCAGCTCATGCAGGAGTGGTGTAACACGAGAGCTCCGAAGAGCCCCCAGAATCACCCACGCGGCCGCACTCTGCACCAGCTGAAGCCTCCGGATGCTCTTCAAGGGGAGCCCCATGTAGAGAGCATTGCAATAGTCTAGGCGGGAGATGACGAGAGCAGAAGTGACCATGCGAAGAGTGCCCCGATCCAGAAAGGGCCGCAACTGGTAGATCCGACGGACCTGATAAAAAGCCCCCCTGGCGATGGCCGCTATGTGATCTTCTAACGACAGTCGTACATCCAGGAGGACACCCAGATTGCACGCCCTCTCCATGGGGGGGTCAAAATTTCTCCCCCCACGGCCAGCGATGGAGTGAGTTGGCTGTATCTGGGCACAGGAAACCACAGCCACTCGGTTTTGGTCGGGTTGAGACGAAGCCTGTTAAGACCCATCCAATTCCGCACGGCTTCCAGGCACCGGGACATCACTTCAACGGCTTCGTTGGGGTGGCCTGGGGTAGAAATGTATAGCTGAGTGTCATCAGCATACTGATGGAATTCTACCCCAAAACCATGGATGACCTCGCCCAGCGGCTTCACATAAATGTTGAACAGCAGGGGTGAGAGCACCCCACAAAACAAGGACCTCGGGGTTGACCTCTGCCCCCCTGCCAACACAAATTGCAAGCGGTCGGAGAGGAAGGAGGAGAACCACCGTAACACGGTGCCTCCCACTCCCAACCCCTGCAACTGCCACAATAAGATACTGTAGTCGACAGTATCAAAAGCCACTGAGAGATCTAACAGGACCAGGACAGAAGAACAGCCCCTGTCCCAGGCCTTCCAGAGATCATCCACCAACGCAACCAACGCCATCTCTGTGTCTGTGCTGTGCCTGGGCCTGAAACCCGATTGGAGAGGATCTAGATATACCGCTTCATCCAGGTGCTGAGGGAGCTGTTGCGTCTGTCACTTTAGTGTCCCTATTAAAGTCACAAGGGCACTGTATCTGTTGTGCTGGGATACAGCAAAAGCTTTGCGTTTATAGTCCACAGCTTTCACCCTGCCAGATCCCACGGTTGTCCCACAGCTTTCACCCTGCCAGATCCCACGGTTGCCTTTTCCTTGTAGGATCTTTGTGTTAGTGGGGGCTGGTAGCACGCCAGCTCAGTAAATGGCTGGATTGGGCACCTAATTTCTGCTTGGAGAGCACAGATTAGAGATTCTAGATGGTAATCTGTCCATGTAGACTGGTAATTTTTTTTTACAAAGAGGACAGTATCCAAGTTTGAAAAGAGTACTGCGAAAGACAGCTGTAAAACAAGTATTACACTGAACTAAGGTTATTTTGAAATAAAATAAAATCACAATCTCAAGTGCACTTACCCTAAATGTCTTATTGGTATTCTTGGTTTATAGTTATATGATTCATGCGTCATTAGGGGCGCAGGCCGCTATATTTCTCCTTTACTCACCCTCTGCTTCCTCCACAAGCAGCCAGCAGCTCCTCCCACAACCTCTGGGAATTTGAAATTCAATGGAAGCAATTCAAACAGCCTCTCTCCTTTCTATTCACACTCTGCTTCCTTCACAAGCAGCCAGCAGCTCCTCCCACCTCTGGGAATTTGAAATGCAATGGAAGCAATTCAATGCTTGATCTTTCCAGGGTGGTGGATTCTTGTAGAATAAATCTCATTTCAAGGAGTCATGTTACATTAAAAAAACCTGAGAAATTGACTTCAGACTTCAGACAAACCCACTCCAGAAGTGGGTTTGTCTCCTAGAGGGATTCAAATAAGGGGATCAGTATTGCCGATCATGTTGACAGGATGAGATAGTGAAAAACGAATACACGGATGGAGACTGTAGAAGAATTGTCAGTCATAAGAGTTTATTAATGTTCAAAATATGTCGGGAAACTCAAGTAGTGAAGAATAATTGCCTTGGCAATTGCTCAAAAAGCTTTCCTTTCTGGATCTGATCTCATGCTTTCATCTGGTCATAAGATAACAAATGGAAATGAAAACATTTGTTTAGATAAATCTTAAGAGGAAAGAAAAGAATATGACCGTTTTGTGGGAAGTAACATAACTCTGTAGAGTGAAATGCTTTCTAAATTTTATAAATTCATATGAATTCTATATTTATACTTATATAGATGATTTTAGGATAATTTATTTTGCAATGATTTTTTTTTATTTTTTAAAAACATCTCTGAGTGAACAATGTGATTCCAGGTTTTTACATTTCAATACAAACACGACCATGATTACATATTAGGTTTCGTATCCAATTTCATATCATTGCCTATTCTGTTTTAATATTATTATACATTATTTTACAATATTATTGTAAACTCAAAAATATTTCTCTGGTCTTTTAGAGTTGTTAGCAGAAAGGGAGGGGGCATTCCTTAAATGCTTTCATAGATAATTTCTAGGCGTCCGAAGCTTCTGGCACGTAAGATTATAATAGGAAATCATGATTGATGACTCTTGGTTATGGATGTGTCCCATTGGAGAATACACATCCAGGGGGTGGGGGGAAGACCAAGGTCAAGGGTGAAATGAATGTGTCTCAGAATCGGCTATACCCAGGTAGCACTGGCATGTTCCCTCCTAATAAATCTTTCAACTCTTGAGAGATGCTGTGAGAGACTCATGATTTAAATGGGGTGGATGTCAGAGCCCTGACAATTATCTATATTCTTAATCAATTTCTATATTCGTTACACACATTTTCTTGTATCCGTCATATTTGCAAGTTTTATCACACTGTTATTCCATTCATTATTCAATAAAATTCATCTTGATTTATATTATCCAATATTTATGCCCTTTCATTGTCAATTCAATCTTGCTACCCATTTACCTCATACATTTTCCCCATTTTATTCCCTTTAATCCATTATAAAAATTAATATAGCCATTTTTAAAAATTTACCACATTCTACATTAACAATAAGCCCCTATCTATCATACACAGACACACACAAATCATGTTCCATATGGTATTCTCTTTTCTCTATTATATTCTAATTCTTATATTTATTCAAAAAATGAATTATTTTCCCATTTTATTCCATTAATCAATTATAAGAGCTAATAATATAATCATTTTTAATTCTTATGCTCCATATTCACTTTATTCATCTCATTGTTAAATATTAATTAGTAATCTTACAGTAAATTCTTATTTCCATATTTGTTCCAGTTAAATTTATGTCAAATTTTAACAATAATAAAATATCAATTCCAATCTTAATCTTTATATTCTTAAATACCAAAATACATTTCCATGTGGAATCCCTTTTCTTCTCATCTTTAACCATTGTCTCTTGTCCTCCTGACTATACAATTTCTTCTCATCTTAGCTTGCTTTCCATTTTCTATCATTTTGGTCCTTTCTCTTAATTTCCCCTCTTTTCACTGTTATTTCCCACAATTTCTTTCTCCATTTATTTGTTTTATCCCCCTCCCTCTTTTGATATTTTCTCTGTAATTCCCTCTTCTGTAATTTCCTCTTCGTTTAACCTTCCAGATATTCCCCACTTTATCACATCAATCCCTAAAATCTTAATTTTAGGTCCTTTTTTGTCCTTTGTTGATGTTCGTTGTTCCCTTTGTTCTTTAAAGCTGATTTCTTCTTTGTTTAACTCCTCCCACTTTGCCTTTCTTTGTTCTTCTGTGATTTGTGTCGCCATTTTTAGTTTTTCTATTATAATACTCCATATTTCTGAGCTTTTATTATATCCTTCACACTTTGCAGTTCCAGTTTTATTTCCTTATATATTTCACTCATTTTATTTCACTTCTTTTTCTTAATATTTATATCCAATCTGATTGTCCTGTAGTTTATTTAAACCAGCGTCTTTTAAGTTTTAATTTTTCACAGTCAATGTCTAGAAGTCTTTTTTTTTTTCAATTTTATTCAGTTTACTCCTTTTCAAACTATTTCAAAACCACCAGTCAGTCCCAGGGTAATATCTTCACATATCCCTTTACTGTACTCTTTTAATATTCCACTTTTTGAGGTTTTGTTGTATGAAAATTCCTTTTATTTCATTTCACAT
Source organism: Bungarus multicinctus (assembly GCA_023653725.1). Classification (NCBI taxonomy): domain Eukaryota; kingdom Metazoa; phylum Chordata; class Lepidosauria; order Squamata; family Elapidae; genus Bungarus; species Bungarus multicinctus. The sequence goes on along the minus strand of CM042834.1, from coordinate 9,611,112 downwards.
TCAGATCTTAGGTAGACCAAACACTTTCCATAAAGTTAGTAAAAATTTTCTTTACCATTAGGTGGCACTCTTAATTCAGTTTCCACTTTTTGTCTTTTAATTTTCCACTTTTAAGCTTTTATTAACTTCGCTAATTCCAAATTATTAGCTGTTTTCTTTTTAATAGTCAATTCCTAATAGATCTAACAAATCAGAGTTGGAAGGGACCTTTAGATCATCTAGTCCAACCCCTTGCCCAAGCGGGAGACCCTACACCATTTCTGACAAATGGCAGTCCAATCTCTTCTTGAAAGTCGCAAGTGATGAATTCCAGCATTTAATCAATGTCTAATTAGTACCAAATTCTGTATAATTATCCAATTCAATTTCTTAAATGTTATAATCTGAATTATTTCACATCTGTTTGTATCTTTTTCGAAGTCCAATTTCTTACGTTTCCAATTTTTCCTCTCTTTCAAATTGCCGCTTCTACAATCCTTAACAAGAACTCTTTTCTTCTATTCCGTGGTTTCCTTTTAAAGTTCGATATTTTGCCTGGTCCACACACTGTTCACCACTTCACCGCTCCACAACAACCTTAGTTCCTGGTTAGCCTTCCGTCTTCATGGCAGCCATTTTGAGACTACCACTACAGCCTTTCTTCAGAGGGAGTGTTCCTAGCCAAGGAGATGCAGCTCCCTTCGACCCGACAGGCAGTCTTCCCCTTTTTCACCACCCCTACAGGGTGGCTCCGGTCCCGTTTGGGACCCTCCAACGGGTAGAGCACAAATTGAAGCTGTGCACAATCGCAGACTCTGATCAATCTTCAACAGAATTGCCACCGGAAGTCCAGTTTTTTAGATAAATTAAGAGGAAAGTCAAGGACACCATTTGTTAATAAAGCTTTCTACACTCCATGCATTTGTATGGACTCTCCCCAATATGGATCTTTCATGACAATATCACTGTTGCAATGAAAGCTTTTTCCACACTCCTTGCATTTATACTGTATTTCCTGTGTGCATCCTCTGGTGGAAAGTAAGGCGCCATTTGTTAATAAAGCTCTTTTCACACTCCAAGCATTTATATGGTCTATCAAGTGTTGATCCTCTGATGGTACGTAATATCACTCAGTGAATTTTTTCAAACTCCATCCAATGGTCTATCCATTGTGTGGATCCTCTGATGGCGAATCAGATTACTCCTTGTACTGAAGTCACTGCCACACTGTGCATTTATATGGGGTCTCCCCTGTGTGGATACTTTCATGATCAGTAATACATTCTTTTTGAGCAAAGCCCTTTCCACATTCTGGCACTCATGAAGACCAATTGGCCGGTGCACATGCACACGCTGGAAACCGGAAGATCTTCCCAGAACGCACATGCACACCAGGCAACTGCTCTTCCAGTTTCTGGTGCTCCCGCGCACATGAAGACCAACTAGCCGGCATGCCAGAACCTGGAAGAGCAACACACAAATTGATATGTAAACAATAAATGCTCTGGGGATTTCTTCAGGCCAGTTTTTTCTCTCTCTGGTGTGTTTTCATCTGTTAAAACCCCCTTTTTCTACAGAATACAACATGCCCTAAACATTTTTCTGTATCTGTGTTCTGTTAAGTCTTAACTTTTTGTTCATTTTTTCTGCTTGATCTTTCATTGTGGGCTGAATCTTGAAGTTGATCTGATTTCAAGGGATGGCAATACCTAAAAAACTCCCTCAGAAATTGACCTCTTGAAGTGGGTTTATCCCCATTATGTGGAATGAATTATGGGGCTCATGGGCATGAAAACCAGGTCAGTTAGTGTCAGGGAATTGTACAGGTGTCCAAATGAAGTCACAGATGCTGACACATACTTGTAGTTTTATATAAACATATTTTACATGAATATATACAACACAGGGGTGGTATTCTACCAGTTTGGCTGAGGATCGTTCCGAGGATCATCTGTGAGTGAACCTGTTCGCTCCAACGATCAGCTGCTGGGCCCGCCTGCCCCGGCTCTATTCTGCCCTTTATTTCCTGGTTTTGAAGCTCAGCTGCTTCACGCAGCACAACAGATTGCTGTGACCAGCTGTTTAACACACAGGGAGAATGCAGGATTGCAGGTCAGTAGCAAACCCTCTGCGCATGCGCAAACATGCGTGTGTAAAGCACACCAAGCCACGCCCACAGAACCAGTGGTTAAAAAAAATTGAATCCCACCACTGATACAACACAGATAGAGGAGCATCACCAGATAAATTGCAGAGCACGGAATACACAGAAGAAAAAGGGGGGAGGGAAACTCCTCAGTCAACACCCACAGCAACCAACTCAAGTGCAGATTGCCTCACATAGGAGCCAGCACTCTTCAAACAATCAAGCACAACTTCGTGTTCTGGTTCACTGCCCAACCCCACTGCTCTAGCTACTAAATTTAAGTAGCTTAGCAGTGAAAAAAGAATGGAAAGCGACTGCGGAGAAATTACAACTAAAAAAAAATTCTCCTCCCCAAATTTTTATCATTTTTATTATATAAAATACAAAGCAGAAAACAGGAAATTAGGGAGGGGGAAAGGGAATGGGGAAAAGGGAGTGTGAGATACAAGGGGAAAGAGAAAAAGAAAGAAAAGGGGGCATTGACTTCCAACTCTTCTTAGCACAGTACAAGATAAACACACTCCAACCTCAACTGTTTTGCTTTTACACATTTGTAACTAGCCATTCCTATAACAACAAATCTTTTTAATTAATAAAACCAAAGTCAAAGTTTCATATTTTTCTTCACAAACACAAATTCCAGAAGTGATATCCAAATAAGAACATATTTTATTTTGAATAAAATAATCAATATAACCATTCCCGCTTTATCTTCCTTGCTATGGAAATAGTGTGTATTTCTATTTTTCCCTAATAATCTTTGTGAACTGTCACCATTTTTATTTACAAAATTCATTGTATTCTTTCAAATTCTTTAAGCTTACTGAAAAAAAGGGGGGGAACCTTTATTAATAAAAGTTTCTTAATAAGTTCCAAGACTGTAAAAGGAGTTTCCTCCCCAAAATGTGTTGGGAAGCTCAAGTGGTGAGGAGTAATTACTTTGGCAATTGCTCAAAAACAAGGCGCCTTTCTGAGGCTGAACTCACTCCTCTCAAGAGAAATGGCAAGATTTCTTTAGTTAAATCTTAAGAGGAATGAAAATGTTTTCCACTATGTTTTCCAAATTAAAACAACACTGCAGATTGCACTGCTTTCTGAATTTGATATTCGTATACCATTTCCATTTCATATAGACCAGGGGTATGAAACTTGACGGCATCACATGACGTAGCAGGACTTCCCCCCCCTTCACTAAACTGGGTGGGGCCAGCACGATGCATCCAGACCGCAGGCTTGACACCCGTGAAATAGTGTCTTTAGGTAAATTAAGAGGGAAGTCAAGGAATCCATCAGTCTTCCAATTGGAAAAGATAGTAAGATGGTGATCAGTAAGAGGGAGTAAACTGAAGGGCTTAATTCCTATTTTGCACCCCTCTTTCCACAGGGAGAAGAAAAATGCAGGTCAAAGTAGGAACAGGAACAGCTGGCTGTTCTGAATGAATTCCGGTATTTGGGACCAGAAAGCTTATTCTGAAGCGCCTACCATGTATTTCTATGGTTTCTTCTATGGGTATTCTTTTATGAGAATTATGGTGTCCTTCCAGAGTAAAGCTATTTCCACACTCCCTGCATTTACATGATTTCTCCCGTGTGGGTTGAGTCGGAAAAGTTTGTACTGGAGGACTTTCTACTTGGTTCATTTAGAAGCCTTCCTCCCTGCATGGATCCTTTCATGACGAGTAAGATGTTCTTTCCCAGTAAAATTATATCCACACTCCATGCACTCTATGGATTTTCTCATGTGTGCATTCTTTCATGAGTGAATGTTTTTGTTAAAGCTTTCTACACACTACACACATTTATATGGTCTCTCCCCCATGTGAATCCTTTTATGAGAATTAAGTGGTCCTCTTTGAGTAAAGCCTTTTCCACATTCTGTGCATTTATATGGTCTCTCACCAGTATGGATTCTTTCATGATTAATAAGACCACTTTTCTGAGTAAACTGCTTTCCACACTCCATGCACCTGTATGGTCTCTCCCCAGTGTGGATTCTTTCATGACGAATAAGATCTCTCTTCCAGTTAAAGCTCTTTCCACACTCCAAGCATTTATATGGTCTTTCCCCTGTGTGGGTCCTTTTATGAGAATAAAGATGTCCCGACCTAGCAAACATCTTTCCACACACTGTGCATTTATATGGTTTCTCCCCTGTGTGAATTCTTTTATGACCAGTAAGACATCCTTTCCGAACAAAAGTCTTTCCACACTCTAAACATTTATATGGTCTCTCCCCTGTGTGGATCCTTTTATGAGTATTAAGATGTCCTTTCCAAGCAAAGCTTTTCCCACACTCCATGCATTTATATGGTCTTTCCCCAGTGTGGATCCTTTTATGATAAATAAATTCTGCGTTTCGACAAAAGCTTTTTCCACACTCCATGCATTTATACGGTCTTTCCCCCGTGTGAATTCTTTGGTGGGTAGTAAGGCGCCACTTGTCAATAAAGCTCTTTCCACACTCCATGCATTTATATGGTTTGTTTGCTGTATGGATCATCTGATGTCGAGCAAGGTCACCGCTGTCAAAAAAGCTCTTTCCACATTCCAGGCATTTATAAGATCTCTCCCCTTTGTGGATCCTTTTATGAGCATTAAGATATGCTGTTTGAGCAAAGCTTTTCCCACACTCTGTACATTTATATGGTCTCTCCCCAGTGTGGATTCTTTTATGATGAATTAGACCTCTGCTCCAATTAAAGCTTTTTCCACACTCCAAGCATTTAAACAGTCTCTCCCCTATGTGGATCCTTTTATGAGCATTAAGTTGTGCTCTTTGAGCAAAGCTTTTTTCACATTCTGTGCATTTATATGGTTTCTCCCCTGTATGGATTCTTTCATGATATATGAGATGACCTTTCTGTGTAAACTGTTTTGCACAGTCCATGCAGTTGTATGGTCTCTCCCCGGTGTGGATCCTTTCATGAACAATAAGATGTCTTTTCTGAATAAAGTGCTTTCCACATTCTATGCATTTATATGGTTTCTCCCCTGTGTGGATCCGCTTATGACGAATAAATTCTGAGTTCCAACGAAAGCTTTTTCCACACTCCATGCATTTATACAATTTTCCCCCTGTGTATATCCTTTGATGGAAAATAAGCTGACAATTGGCAATAAACCTGTTTTCATACTCCATGCATTTATATGGTCTCTCTCCTGTATGGATCGTCTTATGACCAATAACCCCTGTTTTCTGACAAAAGCTTTTTCCATATTCTGGACATTTATATGGCCTCTCATTTGTGTGGATCCTCCAATGGCAATGATTACTTTTGGTACTGAAGCTCTTTCCACACTGAATGCATAGTTTCATCTTTTTGCTTAAATGGAAATCCCTCTCATATTTTGCAAAAGTACACAGTTTGTATTTTCTATTCAGTATTTTAGATAAAGTAAAAGGGAAGGAATGACTCTTTGCAGATATTTCTCTTTGCAATGTCAGTAACCTCAGCTGTTTTTCTTTCTCATTCACCAGGCCATCACCTGCTTGGAAAAGAACAAATAGAAATTCTCATTAGATTTACAATGATGGCAAAGGGGGTGGATTTGTCTCCCTGAATAAAAAAATATGCCCATCCGATCATCTGGTTTAGCACGAGCTATTTGTCAAGCTAGGCAATGTTGGGTGTAAATTGTTATCCAGATGATGTAATGGTATCCAAGAAATTTTACAGCCCTGAAATCAGATTAAGATTTTGTTGCTGATTTGTCAATCTAACAAGGGATTTCCATGGAGCATTGAGGGACTTTCCCAAAGCTGTGGTGAGCATTTCTGCCAAGGCTTTGTGTTTTAGAGTTGTTATGGCAGGGGTCTTCAAGCTTGACAACTTTAAGACTTGTAGACTTCAACTCCCAGAATTCCATCTCCAGTGATGTTAGCTCAGGAATTCTGGGAGTTGAAGTCCACAAGTCTTAAACTTGCCAAGTTTGAAGACCCTTGAGCTAGACAAAATTGCCCATGAAGTGCCATTGTTGCTTTGTTTTCTATGGGGGCCCTGGCGATTGAAGGGAATCAAAGAAATGTGTATAAGGCTCCTTGTGGCCATGGCTCCTCCACTGGATATTAGCTACATAGTAAACATTCTGACCCCGATTTTCCTGACATTAGGAAAGGTTAGAAAGGTGGTGCCAGGTGGGGGTCAGTAGAGTTTGACCACCTTAAGTAATTGAATGCAGGTATCTTCTTTACCTCCCACTTAAAACATCTTTCCCAATGAATAGAACTCAAGAGCAAAGATGATCCTTACACAAAGCAGCCATATTGTTGAAAAGCTCCAGCATGACTTCCTTGCACAAGGCCTTCTGGCCAGAATCCAGCATTGCCCACTCTTCTTCTGTAAAGTCCACAGCCACGTCCTCAAAGGGATCAGAGTCCTAGAAAGAGAAAGAAAATATTCTCCAGCAGACAATCCTTTCTTATGTTTTTTTTCTTACTTCCAAAAGAGAAAATAGAGACCAGTTGGATATTTCCAATAGGACAAGCATAGGTTCTGCAGGTCCCCATAGGGCTGGGAAGCCTGTTGTAAAAGCAGAAAACATGCCTTAGATGCATCCAAGTTGTAGTACGGCAACACTTATGGAACACACACACATATACACAAACATACACACCCACTGGCCTGGAATAACTCAACAAGGAGGTTTTGGGGAGAGGAATTCCCCAGCCTCATCTCCCTGACTGAGCAAAATAACATTTCTTAGAAAACAGTACAAACTTTTCTAGGAATTTCTTACATGGGCTATTTCAAAATGTTGGAAATGATCCTGGAAATGTCAGATCATTTGACCAACAGTCTTATTGTTTCAACCATTTAGCTTTGACTTATGGGTACACAGACAACCTGTCCTTCATATGAGCTTTTTTAAGTGGATAGGTTGGCCCATGTCTGGAACAATTATTTTTACAATTGCTATTGTTTCGCTTAATGACCTTTATTTTTTAAAACTTATTGTCCAGTCTTTTGAAAAATATTCCAACATATCCATTACATTTCTTAATACAAGACTCTTCTGAATTGTCCTTCCTGTGCATCTACGGTTCTGAAGGTTGAATCAGTAAGACTCACTGAATCATTCTATGGGGAGACCAGGTTCAAAGGCAGATTCAGCATTTGGTTTTTGAAGTAGCTCCTAAACAAAAGTTTAAACTTCTCACAAAAAAACTACACTTACCTGACAAATTGGCCCTACTTGGATCCTTGAGAAAACAACCTCTTTAGAAAGACTGGATGGATCCCCTCTTCCCTGAAGCTCTGCTGAGATATCATCCACAAACTGCTCCTGCAACTGAAAGAACCACCTGGTTTATCATCCACTTTCAGATGACCATAAAGGTGTTTAATTTTTTTGCCTTACATTTACCCTGTCTACTTATTATTTCCCCAACCGCTCAAAGTGAGAGAACTTGGGAACTCCTGTTCTGTGGATGGCTGTTATTTCTTGATAAATGCCAGCCACTTTTGTGAAACACTTCATTGCTTCTTTTTTTAAAAAAAATTCTGATCAGGAACTGTATGTTCATTTCCTCCTCTTCACTTGACAGGTGTGTCTTTTTCCGTTTGTGGATGGGGACCTATATTGAGGGATAGGAACATTCTCCCCTTCCTTTTTATGGAGGCTTCTCTGTGCCTCTTGCAGGACCACACCTGTCTGGCAATTCAGGGAAAGACTTTGGAATGAACACAGGGGTGCTTTTGGGAGTAAAATGTATTCCTTGAAAACATGATTGTCATTAAAAGGCTATTTCAATAGTTCATGCTTTCCCACCTTAAATTACCATCAGGTTTAATTTATAGGTACAAATCTTTTAAGAAGTTTGAATATACAGAAAGGAAGAGCTACTAAACCAGATAATTTCGATTGGAACGTGTGGGAAGCAAATTCCATCCACTCCTCACACATTCTGCCTTCTGCAATTAAAAAACACAAATCGGAATAGGCTCTAGTCTAGACAAAGATCAAAGAGCAATGAGAAACAACGAATGTAAAAGTGTGCAACATTCCTCCTAATCGGACCGTAACCTGGGATCTCTTTTATCCTGAGATCTGTTTGGTGAAATAAGTAAATGAGCCTTTCTTCCAAGATTATCATTTTCAGTGAAAAAAATGATAAACCACGTCTCTGCAGGGTGCCTCAACTGCAGCCATTTCTGTTATGATGCCTAAACAGATGTTTGCCCTAATCTCTTCTTAATGTCCTTGATTTCCTACAAAGTTTGCTAAATATGTCAGCATCCCACGGAATTTTTACCACTGTGAAACAGAAGCCATTTGTCTCAAGATGCAATGAGTTCCAAAATATTAGAAATCGCTGAAAATCTTCCGATGACGTCTTCTTCGTGGCTGCGATTTCTTACAAAGGCTGAGAAATACATCAGCGTGCCACGATCTACTTGTCTCACCTGCCGCCCCTTTACGGGTTCCGGGGCGGCTGCGGGGCCGAGCAGGCAGCCTTCGGCCAGGGCCACCGCCTGGGCGCAGCTCTCCGCCCCGCACTCCCTCAGCCAGCCCGACAGCTCCGGGGGCAGCAGGGCCAGCAGTTGCTCCAGCACCACCAGATCCAGCATCTCGGCTTTGCTGCTCCCCTCGGGCCGCAGCCACCCCCGGCACAGCTGGTACAAGCGGCTGCAAAGTGTCCGGGGTCCCTCGGCCTGCCGGGAGGCGCAGCTGTGGAAGCGCCAGCGCTCATCTTCGCAGCTGCGGGGACCCTCGGGGAGGCCGCTCGCCGCCTGAAGGGGAGACCACCGGTCCTCCATTCAGTCCCCGGCTTCAGCTCAGCCCGAACGGGGAAAAACTCCCTCTGAGGCAGCCTTCGGTCACGGCGGACCCTCCTCCGCCGATCCTCCCGCCCCTTTCCCGGGTTCAGGGAGGAGAAGGGGGTGGGGCTCCGCCCCCTCAGGACTTCTGAGGCAGAGAAGCAGCAAGTCACTCCCGCCAAAATTTCCCGCGCTCGCCTTCTCCAGACACGGTGAGATACGATTGCTTTCTAGAGTGGCACAAGACTATAACCCCTCATGCTTTATTGCTCTTCACTACAGCGTCTCCTAAGGCAACTACCGCCGTTCCTGTCCTCTCTGTTTTTGACAGCCGGACCTGGCCTTCTGCGCATGTCCTGTTCTTTGTAAACGCTCAAAGATGGCCGAAGTCACGTGATGGCAGAGTATTTGATAGGGGAGTGGGAAGGGATGTGCGGGTGTAGTGGGGGATGGGGGGTAGAGCTGGGCTGGATTAGAGCAAAGCGCCTTTGTAACAAATTAACACAGTTGGAAGGCACCTTGAAGGTCATCTAATCCAGGGGTTACCAACCTTTTGGACCTCAGGGACCACCAAACTCATTTTAGATCCCAGGGACCACTAACTGGTTCTGTGGGCGTGGCCTAATTTGTGGGTGTGGCTTGTATGTAAATATTATAAATATTTATATAAATATTGAATTTTTTATAAAAAAACAACTTTTATCCAAAATCAGGCAAAGCAGGCAGGCAGATTGAGTTGCTCACAGAATCACAGATTCATTCAGAAATCTATCTATCTTCCATTGGCTAGCTCAGTCTGTCACATAAAATTTGCTTGCAAGCAAACTCATAAAATTTGCAAGCAAACTCATGAAATTTGCAAGCAAGCAAACTCATAAAATTAACTCACAACACACCATGTATGTAAATATTGATTTCTTTTAATAAAAAAGCAACTTTTATCCAAAATCAGGCAAAGCAGGCAGATTGAGTTGCTCACAGAATCATTCAGTGATCTATCTGCCATCGGCTAGTTCAATCTCTCAAATTTGCTTGCCTTGTGTCTGCACTGAATTTGCTTGCAAGCAAACCTTCAGTCCTAAGGAAGGTTCGGCTGTGCTTAGCTAGAAAGCAAGAAATTCAACCATTTCCTGCTTCCTAGCTAATCTAAATCTCCCGGCACAGCAGAACAGATGATGGTCGGAAAAAGGAAAAATAGCAACTTAGCAGACAAGTTTGCTGGGCAAGGAGTGAGTAGGCGGGGAGGGTTCCCGCAGGCCATGTGGGCTGAGCAGCCTTGTGTTTGGAGATCCAAAAAATATAACAAGTCTCTTATTTTCAAGGAAATATGGTATGCTATCAATACATACTTCGGAGGTTCATTCACACCAGTTTATTTGTCTTGTTATCTATATTTCTGCAATGACATTCAGGGAATTTTTCGCTTCGCATCCAAGAAGCCTCTTCAGTTCTCAGCTTCTTGGATGAGCAGCAAAATGTCTTCAAGCAAAATCAAAGTTCAGTTGTCTTTTGAAAAAGCACCTTTGGGACAACCATGACCTGGATTGGGAGAACCCAACCCCCTGGGCTATGGCCTACTACCGGGAATTGGGCCTTTCTGAATGGGGCCGCAGAAGTGGCAGTTGAGTGTGCGCTTGCACATTCCCACTTACACAAAGTAGTAGGCAAATGCAAAAGGAGCTGCATGTCAGCTTCCCCACCCCATCGTTCTCACACAACCATTTCCCTGAGTCCAAGTGGGAAAGGTAGGGGATCCTCTGCCCTGGACATCCATAGACTCAAGGAAGGAATCCCCCTGTACAATCTGCCCTACATCTTTTGTTTTATATCTATTTCTGTTCTCTTGAAGTCTTGAAGAAGCGGAGGGAGACGACATGGATGACGCTGCAAATGTGACAAAAGGAAATTGCTGAAAGCAGCCACACAGCAACTACATTTATTTATTAAATAAGTATGTAAGCAATAAATACTTTGGGGATTCCTTTACACCAATTTGTCATCTCTGTTGTCTGTATTCCTGCAGTGACACTCAAGGCCAAGACTTCCAAAGCTGTTTTTTCAAAAGACATTTGGACTTTGTATTTAGCTTTTCATCCAACAAGTTCTTCAGTTTTCAATTTCTTGGCTAAGAAGTGAAACATCTTCAAGCAAAAATAAAGTCCAGTTGTCTTTTGAAAAAGCACTTTTGAGACAATCACGACTTGGATTACTTAAGAATTTCCATAGACTCAATGAAGGAATCCTTTTTCTACACAGTACACAATCTGCACCTATATCTTTTCTGTCTTATATCTGCTTGACTTTTTGTTCACTTTCTCCTTGTCTTTCCTGGCTGGGTGGATTCTTAAGAGTTGATCTTAAGGGGCTGTGCGATCTAAAAACCCCACAGAAATTGATCTCTCAAGGTATGTTCCCTTAGTAGACTTAAATATAGGGCTCGGTATAGTTGATAACAGGATGAGATAATGAAAAACAAATACATGAAAGGTGGCTGTAGAATTACAGGTCATAAGAGTTAGTGTAGGGTCTCCCGCTTGGGCGGGGGGGTGGACTAGATGACCTATAAGGTCCCTTCCAACTCTGATTATCTGTTATCCGAGTTTATTAGTAAGATTCTAAGACTGTAAGAGAATAAAGAAGTTTTTCTCCAATATATGTTGGGAAGCTAAAGTAGTATGGAATAATCAACTACTCAAAAAAGAGGTTATCTTTCTAAAGTTGATCTCACTGCTTTTTCTTCTGGTCAGGAGATAACAAAGGGAAATGAGAGGACTTATTTAGCTAAGACTTAAGAGGAAAGAAAAGAATACGAGCACTATTTTGAGGGAATTAAACATAATTCTGCAGATTGCAATGCTTTCTAAATTTGATAAATTTGTTTTATATAGTGGTTTTTAGGTAAATTAAAAAGGAAGTCAAGGAAGCCATTACTCCTCTGGTTAGACAAGATAGTGAGATGGCAATGGGCAAAAGGCAGGAAAGGAGGGGGGGTGGGAGGGAATGAATGAATGCTCTGAATGAATTCAAATATTTGGGACTAGCATTGTTCAGAATCTCCTTCCAGAGATTTATATGATTTCTTCAGTAGGCATTATTTTAGTTTTGTGCTCCAATAAAAGATTTCCCCACACTTCAAGCATTTATACGATCTCTGTCCTGTGGATTTTTTTATGAAATTTAAGGTGTCCTTTCTGAGCAAAGCTCTTTCCACATTCTGTACATTGAAATGGTTTCTCCCCTGTATGGATTCTTTCATGACTAATAAGACCACTTTTCTGAGTAAACCCTTTTCCACACTGTATGCATTTATAAGGTCTCTCCCCAGTGTGGGTCCTCTTATGACGAATAAGTTCTGAGTTCTGCCGAAAGCTTTTTCCACACTCCACGCATTTATGTGGTCTTTCCGCCGTGTGCATCCTTAGGTGGAAAGTAAGGCACCATTTGTCAATAAAGCTCTTTCCACACTCCAGGCATTTATATGGTCTGTCCTGTGTGTCAATCCTTTGATGGCAAGTAATATCACTACTCTCAGTGAATCTCTTTCCAAACTCCACACAACTGTATGTTTTTTCACTTGTGTGGATCCTCTGATGGTGAGTCAAATTACGCCTTGTACGGAAGTCACTTCCACATTTTATGCATTTATATGGTCTCTCCCCTGAGTGGATCCTTTCATGATCAGTAAGATATCTTTTTTGAGCAAAGCACTTTCCACATTCCATGCACGTATATGGTCTCTCCCCTGAGTGGATCCTTTCATGATCAGTAAGATATCTTTTTTGAGCAAAGCACTTTCCACATTCCATGCAGGTATATGGTCTCTCCCCAGTGTGGGTTCTCTCATGATGAATAAGATCCGTGTTCCAAAGAAAGCTTTTTCCACACTCCGTGCATTTATATGGTCTTTCCCCTGTGTGGATCCTTTGATGGGAAGTAATATTAGTACTCTCAGTGATTGTCTCTGGAGACTCATGGCAATTATGTGTTTTTTCTCGTGTGTGGATCCACTGATGGCGAGTCAGATTATAGTTTGTAGAAAAGGCTTTTCCACACTCTGGGCATTTATATGGACTCTCATCAATGGGGATCCTCTGATTGCAGTGATTACATTTTCTACTGAAGCTCTTTCCACACTTAATGCATATTTTCATCTTTTTCTTTAGAGTTAAATCCTTCTCATAGCTTACAAACCTTTGTGGTTCATGTTTCCTATCTAGTATTTTAGGTAAAGCAAAAGAGAAGGAATGGTTCTTTAAAGACACTGCCGTTTGCAGTTTAAATATCCTTGGATGCTTGTCATTCTCCAGGGTATCACCATCACCTGCTTGGAAAAAAAAAACCCAGAAATTCTCATTATAATTTAAAATGATGGTGAAGGGAGCTATCTCCCAGTCAAAAATATGCCCATCTGAGTATCAGGCTTGGCACCAGCATTTTGTCAAACTAGGAGACATTGGGTTGAAATTATTATCAAGGATACTCTTAATGATATCCAAGAAATTTTTCAGCCCTGAATCATATCAAGGTTTTGTGTTGTTAGATCAATCTGCTCAGGCATTTCCATCTAAGGCCTTTCACAATGGTATACTGAGCATTTCTGCCAAGGCCCTTGTTGTTTTCTAGAAAGAGTGGCTGTGATGACAACCTTGGACAAAATTGACCATGACAAGCCTCCACTGGTTTATGATCTGGAGGTCCTGGCAGTTAACCAAAGGGAAGTATATGGGTCTTTTTCACATGTAGGTGTCCACTGGATATTAACTGCATATTATACATTGTGATCCTGATTTCCCTGAGATTAGGAAAGATTTTACAGATGATAGTCATTAGAATTCTCACCACTTTATGCAATTGAGTGCGTGTATCTTCCCTGTTTAATTCCCACTTAAAACACCTTTCCTAGTCAACAGAACCCAGAGCAAAGAGGATCCTTACCCAGAGCAGCCATATTCATAGCAACTTCCAGCATGACTTCCTTGCACAAGGCCTTCTGGCTAGAATCCAGCAGTGCCCACTCTTCCTCAGTGAAGTCTACAGCCACCTCCTCAAACGGATCAGAGTCCTAGAAACAAAACAAATATTTTCCCCCCTATGACTGTCCTCTCTTATGTTTCCTTTCTTAATTCTAAATGAGAAAAGAGAGCTTTGCAAAAGGACATTTTCTTCTAGGACAGACATACACCCTGAAGGTGCACGTGCACATAGTCCTTAAGGGTGAGAAGCCCCCCTCCACCTCCTCCATGCTGCTTTTTTAAAGGCACAGAATATAGCTTAGATGCATCCAAGTTGTAGCACTACTTGGGGACCCCCTCCCCTGGCCTGGAAGAATTCACCATAAAGATTTTGCTCAGAGGAATCCTCTCTGGCCCAGTAAAACACAAATTTGTTAGAAAACAGGACATAGCTATTAGGAATTTTGTATCTGCCCTATTTCAAAATGTTGTACATGATCCTGAAAATATCAAAGTCACTTGACCAACAGTCTTACCATTAAAACTTCTCAGCTTTGACTTACAGGTTTTTATATGAGAAATTTGCCCATCCTGTAATTTAGTTTTAAATGCATATATTGCGCTATCACTGAAGCAATTTTAAAACAGAATAGAGTAACAGAGTAGGAAGGGACCTTGGAGGTTTTCTAGTCCAACCCCCTGCTCAGGCAGGAAACCCTATACCATTTCAGACAAATGGTTATCCAATCTCCTCTTAAAGACTTCCAGTGTTGCAGCATTTACAATTTCTGGAGGCAAGTTATTCCATTGAATAATTGTTCTAACTATCAGGAAAATTCTCCTTAAATCCAGGTTGATTCTCTCCTTGATTAGCTTCCACCCACTGTTTCTTGACCTGCCCTCAGGTGCTTTGGAGAATAGCTTGACTTCCTCTTCTTTGTGGCAGACCCTGAGCTATTGGAACACTGCTATCATGTCACCCCTAGTCCTTCTTTTCATCAAACTAGGCATACTCAATTCCAGCAACCATCCTTTATATGTTTTAGCCTCCAGACCCCTAATCATCCTTGTTGATCTTCTCTGCACTCTTTCTGGAGTCTCAACATCTTTTTTACATTATGGCAACCAAAACTAGATGCAGTATTCCAAGTGGTATTAACACTTCTCATGATCTTGATTCTATCCCTCTGTTTATGCAGCCTAGAACTGTGTTGGCTTTTTTGGCTCAAAATACCAATTTTTGTTCAATTGGTATTGTTTCAGTTCATGTCTTTAATTTTTTAACTGCTATCCCCAAGTATTTTCAAAGATGTTAAGAAAGATTAAACAGTTCTAACTGTTCTAACATATAAGTTACATTTCCTAATATAAGACTCTTGTGAATTGTACTTTGCTTGCATTCCTAGCACTACCCACAATGTTGAATCAGTAAGGCTCAGTGGGGTATTCTGTGGAGATGCCATGTTCAAATTCATACACTCGGCATTTGGTTTTCAAAGCTGATGAATGGAGTCCTTTAAACATTTCAGAAGAAATCTACACTTACCTGACAACGTGGCCCCAATTGGATCTTCTTGAAAAGAAGCTCTTGGGAATCATTGGATGGATCTCCTCTTCCCTGGAGATCTGAAATCTCCTCAATCAATGGCTCCTGAAACTGAAAAAAAAGTCTGATTTATGATCCACTTTCAAATGACTTCAAACTAACCATGTTAGTTTGCTTAGGTTTTTCCTCTCCACCTGTATTTTTCCAATTCCAATTCCAAAATGAGATAACTTGAGATTTTCTGCTCTATGAATTGCTGTTATTTCTGGATAAACGCCTGCTACTTTTGTGAGTTTTTTTTTTTTATTTCCTATCTTCCTTCGGAACAGGAGCTGCTTATTTATCTCCTCCTCTTTCCTTGACAATTTTGGCTTTCTTCGTGAATGTATTTAATTCTATTCTATCCATGAGACCACCAACCTGGAAGTTCAGAAGTAATCTTGGAATGTACACCGAGTGCTTTTCAGGGTAAAATGCCCGCCCTGAAACATCGAGACTCTCATTAAAACAATTGGGAGACTTCATTTTTTCTAACAAATTCCCAGTCAAGTTTAACTATTAGTGATAAATGTTTTAAGATAATTATGAATATATGAAAAAAGTAATGAAGTAGGGAGAATCTTTGTTTGCAATGGAGTGCAATCTTTTGGCAGATTTGCTCAAATCAATTTGCAAAATGATTCTGAAGGATATCCAACTTTAATGAATGATATACTCTCCGTATCAAAGCAAAGGGACATGCAGAGTGCAATAATATCCTAAGGTGGACTAGAATGACATGACACAAATCGGGAATACATGAAAAAAGGAATTCACTTAAGACATTACATTCACTTTCAGTTCAAAGCGAATGGTACTGATCAAAATTTCTAAAAGGATTAGAGAACTTATAAGATGATCCAACTGAGATATAGAAACATGTTTTTGTGGATGGGTGGGATTTTGGGCAATAGCTATAATGGAGCCCTCTTGGATTCAGTCTGAGTCCCTGGTTTGGGAATCCTGATTGGAAATGCTAGAAAAGGATTTTTATGACATTTCCCCTTCCACGCCCATGGGAGAATTGAGATATCTTTTGCATTATGGCTGTCCAGTCCATGACAAACTATGTGGGAAAGTAGAATGTGCGAATAACGTCCCACAAAGTTATTCCCACGTACTATTGCACCATCCCAACACGTGTTGTCTGGATGTCTTTTCTCTGCGATTATCTGTAAGGAAGAGAGACAATAGGCGTAGAAAAGGACGAAAGTCCCTCACCTGCCGCCCCTTTCCGGGCTCCGGGGCGGCTGCGGGGCCGAGCAGGCAGCCTTCGGCCAGGGCCACCGCCTGGGCGCAGCTCTCCGCCCCGCACTCCCTCAGCCAGCCAGCCAGCTCCGGGGGCAGCAGGGCCAGCAGCTGCTCCAGCACCACCAGGTCCAGCATCTCGGCTTTGCTGCTCCGCTCGGGCTGCAGCCACTCCCGGCACAGCCGGTGCAGGCGGCTGCAAAGCGCCCGGGGCCCCTCGGCCTCCTGGACGCCGCAGCTGCGGAACCGCCAGCGCTCAGCCTCGGAACTGCGGGGGCCCTCGGAGAGGCCGCTCCCTGCCTGGAGGGGAGAATCCCGGGCCTCCATTCGGTCTCCGGCTTCAGCGCAGCCCAAACGGGGAGGAAACTCCCTCCGAAGCCGCCTTCAGTCACGGCGGACCCTCCTCCGTCCACTCGCCCCGCCCCTTTCCCAGTTTCAGGGGGAAGGGGGCGGGGCTCCGCTCCCTCCGGGTTTCTGAGGCAGAGAAGCTGCAGGTCACTCCCGCCAAAACTTCCCTCGCTCGCCAGGCCCCCCCACAGACTCGGTGAGATATGATTACTTCCTAGAGAGGCACAAAACTATGATCCCAGGGGTCTCCAACCTTGGCCACTTTAAGACTTGTGGACTTCAACTCCCAGAATTTCCAGCCAGCATAGCTTTTAATAGATGATGAGCATAGCTGGCTGGGGAATTCTGGGAGTTGAAGTCCACAAGTCTTAAAGTGGCCAAGGTTGGAGACCTCTGGATTAGAGCGTCTCATAAGGCAATTACTGCCTCTCCTGTCCTCTATATTCGACAGCCGGACCTGGCAAAGGTCTTCTGCGCACGCCCTGTTCGTTGTAGACGCTCAAAGGTCGGCCGAAGTCACGTGGTGGCGGAGTATTTGGTAGATGGGTTTGTAGGGGATCCGCGGGTAGGAAAGAGCAGGGCTGGAATACAGCAAAGCGTCTTTGAATGGAATCTAGCTTGCTGGTTCTGAGCACCTGGGATTTCTCTTTCCTTCCCGCCAGTAAATTTATTTGTATGCTGTATAATTATATAATACGTTATATATTATAAAATAAATATGTAAGCAATAACTGTTTTGGGGATTTCTCGAAACCAGTTTGGACTCTGTTGTCTGTATTCATGTGGTGACATTCAAAGACTGAACCCTCCTTTTTCTACAGAGTATAATTTCTTAGTTTCTATTTCTGCTGTGGGAAGCCCCCCCCCCCCACTTATAGAGAATGAAATATTTTCAGGAATATTAAAAGAGGTAAAATATTGTATTTCCCCAAAGGAGAAATGAAAAAAAAAACCATGTTCTTAAGAAGCAGAAAGCAATCCCAATCTTTCTTAATTGCTCCCAGCAAATTTTGTGCCCGTTAAGATTATTCACAAACAAAAACCTTCATTTCTTTTTTTTCTTTTAATGAACCGTCATCCCTTGCATCGGGGTAGAGCTGGGGCAACTGAATGGAGTCGAGTGGTTACTGGCTAGACGCCCTTCCTGTCACCAATCCAGAGTTCGAAGCAGAGATTTACTCATTGTGCTTAGAGAGAGAAATATCTGCCTCTACCTAGGATTGAACTCGCAGCCTTCTAATTGTGAGGTGAAAACTCCACCCCTAGGCACTGCACCATATTCAAATGATGGGATTTAATTTGCATTCCCCCACCCAAATTCTAAGGATAGGTGGTGACCTTTTAGGACATAATAGGATTAACCCACCACCATTAGAATAGCAAAAGAACACCAGGCTCACTACATTGCACAACGCCCTGAAGCATTTCGAACACAAAACCCCAGAAACCTATAAAGATCCATCCACCTGTTCAGCCATTTGGTCAACTGTTCCAGAACTGCATGTTGTGGATCTGCTCATCAATAAATGGACCTTTCTTTCCTAAGCAGCTAGCCTCCATTTTATTTCGAGGGCCTCTCTCCCAACTTGAAACTGAACCAGATTGATTTTTTTTCACACTACTACTATGTTGAAATCTTGACTTTTTCTGCTTGATCTTTCCTGGCTTGTTGTTTCTTGAAGAATTGATCTGGTTTCAAGGGGCTGCCCTACTTCAAAAAAATTGTTACAAAAAAAGATTACCACGTTCAGTGAACAAACGGTAAACCATGTCTCAGGAAGGTGACTGAACTGCAGCCATTTCTGCCATGGTGGCTAATCAGATGTTCGTGCTTATAAGAGTTATCTGCATTGCTCAGTTTCAGCAGCCATTAATTATAGTTATGCTGAAACTAAGCAATATGGATAACAATATTCAAGCTATGATTTGGTATTTTGCTGAATACCATTTTTTTCCAAAGTGATTGTGTTTACTGGAGCCCAAAACCTGGAAGAGGATGAAAAAGGATATTCCAGCTTTTCACTCCCCAAAATATTTTCAAAAAATTGTATTGCTCGTCTTTGCACAAAGGCAGAGATGCAGGTCGGGAAGGCAGGTGATCCGGATGCGCTGCACAGGCTGCAGGAAAGCCAAATTGGTGGGCTGGAGCAGGCAGCCGGCTGCGGGAAGCTTGTCTTTGCGTGGAGGCACTTGCAGCAGGCGGAGGCGTGGGGGTGGGAAAGCAGGCGATCCCGAAATTCTGGGCAGGCCACAGGCAACCCGAGAGATGCGAAGACAAGCATCCCATGGCCACCTGCCCACTTGGTCCCACCATCTCTCTGATTGCCTGTAGCCCATGCGACTAGTCAGGATTGCATGCCTTCACCCCAACGCTTCTGGATGCTGCCAGTGCCACCATGCAGATGAGTCTCCCATGTCCACCCACTCCAGCCCACCAACTCTCAGCATTTCCTCAGTCCATGTGGCATATACAGATTGCATGCTTCCCCCCGCGTGTCCTCTGCCGTTTGCTGCTTGGACAAGTAATCAACTCACTTGTGCTGTGTGGGTTGTGCAGTTCCTAAGTGTGCTGACCAAGTGTCCAGAGGATTGCAACTGCTGCCGGACATTGGCCTCCGGGTACTCGCTGCCTTTTGTCCACATGCCTGGGGGATGGGATGCCCAACCAGGCTGATCACCCTGTTTCCACGAAAATAAGCCCTAATGCTTATTTTGGAGCTCCAAACATGACAGGGTCTTATTTTCAAGGAAATACGGTATGCCATCAATATATACTTTGGGAGTTCCTTCACACCATTTTATTTGTCCTGTTATCTGTATTTCAGTGATGATACTCAGGGAGGAACTCCCAAAGGTGATTTTTCAAAAGACAACTTGACTTTGATTTTGCTTGAAGAAGTTTTGCTTCTCATCCAAGGAGTCTCTTCAGTTCTCAGCTTCTTGGATGAGAAGCGAAATGTCTTCAAACAAAATCAAAGTTCAGGTAGTCTTTTGAAAAAGCACCTTTGGGACTAACCATGACCTGGAGTGGGGGTTTGCCCACTACCAGGAATTGGTACTTACAGAATGGGGTTGCAGAAATGGCGGTCACGTATGCGCATGCACTCACACATCCCCACTTACTCAAAGCAGTGGGCAAATGCAAAGGGAGCTACGTTAGCTTCCCCACCCCATCGCTCTCACAGAACTATTTCCCTGAGCCCAAAGTGGGAAAGGTAGGGGATCCTCTGCCCTGGACATCCATAGACTTAAGGAAGGAATCCCCCGGTTTCTAGAGTACAATCTGCCCTACTTCTTCTGTTTTATATCTGTTTCTGTTCTCTTGAAGTCTTGAAGGGGAGGGAGACGACATGGATGGTGCTGCAAATGTGACAAAAGGAAATTGCTGAAAGCAGCTACACAGCAACTACATTTATTTATTAAATAAATATATAAGCAATAAATACTTTGGGGATTCCTTTACACCAATTTGTCATCTGTTGTCTGTATTCCTGCGGTGACACTCAAGGTACGACTTCCAAAGCTGTTTTCAAAAGACAATTGGACTTTGCTTTTCAGCTTTTCATCCAACAAGTTCTTCAGTTTTCAATTTCTTGGATAAGAAGTGAAACTTCAAGCAAAAACAAAGAAAATTCAGTTGAAGAATCTCCATAGACTCAATAAAGGAATCCTTTTTCTACTCAAGTACAATCTGCCATGCATCTTTTCTGTTTTATATCTGTTTCAGTTCTGTTGAAGTCTTGACTTTTTGTTCACTTTCTCTCGTCTTTCCTAGGTGGGTGGATTCTTATACAGCTCATCTGGTTTCAATGGGATGCACTACCTAAAAACCCCCACAGAAATTGACCTCTCAAAGTGGTTTTGTTCCCCGTAGTAGAAGCTGTAGAATTACATGTCATAAGAGCTTATTAGTAAGATTCTAATACTGTAAGAGTATAAAGAGGTTTTTCTCCAAGTATGTTGGAAAGTTAAAGTAGTATATATGAAATAATTGCCTTGGCAACTACTCAAAAAGATGGTTATCTTTCTGGAGCTGATGTCACTCTTTTTCCTTCTGGTCAGAATAACAAAGGGAAACAAGACTTCTTATCTAAGACTTAAGTGGAAGAAAAAGAATATGAGCAGTATTTTCTGGGAATTAAGATAAGTGCAGGTTGAATGCTTTTTAAATTTGATAAATGCATGTTTATATAGTGGTTTTCAAAAAGAGGGAAGTCAAGGAAGCCATTCCTCTGGTTGGAAAAGATAATGAAATGGCAATTGGAAAAAGCAGGAAAGTGAAGCCCTTAATTCCTATTTTGCGTCTCTGCTTCCACAGCGTTGGGGGTGGTGGTGGTGGAGGAGAATGGAGGTGAAAATAGGCAAAGGAAAATCTAGCTTCTCTGAATGAGTTCAAATATTCAGGACTAGCATTGTTCAGAATTTCCTTCCGTAGATTTATAGGGTTTGTTCTGAAGACATTATTTTGAAAATTATGGTGTCCTTCCTGAGTTTACCTTTTCCACATACAATTTCTCCTGTGTGGATCCTTCCTGGTTTGGATCCTTCACTGGTGAGTCACATGAGAATTTCTACTTGAAGGCCTTTCTACTTTGTCCATTTAGGTTTCTTCCACAACTGAATCCGTTCATGAGTAAGATGTTCTTTCCCAATAAAACCACACATACACTCTGTACAATATATAGTGTTGTTCCCTCCCAACCCCAATGGATTCGTGAGTAAATGTCTTTTGATTGTTAAAGCTTTCTCCATACTACATGCATTTATATGGCCTCTATTCTGTGTAGATCCTTTTATGAGAATTAAATTTTCCACTTTTCGCAAACTTTTCGCACATTCTGTGCATTTATATGGTCTCTCCCTCATAGACTCTTTCATGATTAATAAGATAATCTTTCTGAGTAGTTTTCCACACCCCATGCACTTCTATGGTTGCTCCTCAGTGTGGGTTCATGACAAAGATCTGTGTTCCAATGAGAGCTATTTCCACACTCCATGCATTTATATGGCCTCCCCAGTGTGAATCCTCTTATGACTAATAAGTTGTGAGCTCCAAAGAAAGTTCTTTCCACACTCCATGCATTTATATGGCCTCTCCCCAGTGTGGATTCTGTCATGAGATTTAAGGTGTCTTTTCTGAGCAAAGCTCTTTCCACATTCTGTACACTGAAATGGTTTCTCCCCTGTATGGATTCTTTCATGACAAATGAGGCCACTTTTCTGAGTAAACGCTTTTCCACACTCCATGCATTTATATGATCTCTCCTCAGTGTGGATCCTCTCATGATTAATAAGTTGTGAGTTCCAATGAAAGCTTTTTCCACACTCCATGCATTTATATGGCCTCTCCCCAGTGTGAATTCTGTCATGAGATTTAAGGTGTCCTTTCTGAGCAAAGCTCTTTCCACATTCTGTACATTGAAATGGTTTCTCCCCTGTATGGATTCTTTCATGACTAATAAGACCACTTTTATGAGTAAACCCTTTCCCACACTGTATGCATTTATATGGTCTCTCCCCAGTGTGGGTCCTCTTATGACGAGTAAGTTCTGAGTTCTGACAAAAGCTTTTTCCACACTCTATGCATATATATGGTCTTTCCGCTGTGTGCATTCTTAGGTGAAAAGTAAGGCGCCATTTGTCAATAAAGCTCTTTCCACACTCCAAGCATTTATATGGTCTGTCTTCTGTGTCAATGCTTTGATGGCAAGTAATATGACTCTCAGTGAATCTCTTTCCAAATTCCATACAACTATATGTTTTTTCACTTGAGTGGATCCGCTGATGGTGAGTCAGATTATGCCTTGTACGGAAGTCACTTTGGTCCTTTGAAGACACTGCCCTTGGTAGTTTAAATAAGCTCCACTGCTTCTCATTCTCCAGCCCCTCACCATCACCTGGTTGGAAAAAAAACCCCCAGAAATTCTCATTAAAATTTAAAATGATGGCGAAGGGGGTATTTCTCAGTCAAAAATATGCCCATCTGAGTATCAGGCTTGGCACCAGCAATTTGTCAAACTAGGAGACGTTGGGTTGAAATTATTATCAAGGATACTCTTAATGATATCCAAGAGATTTTTCAGCCCTGAATCATATCAAGGTTTTGTGTTGTTAGATCAATCCGCTCAGGCATTTCCATCTAAGGCCTTTCACAATGGTATACTGAGCATTTCTGCCAAGGTCCTTGTTGTTTTCTAGAAGAGTGGCTGTGATGACAACCTTGGACAAAATTGACCATGATATGCCTTCACTGATTTATGATCTGGAGGTCCTGGCAGTTAAAGGGAACTAGAGGGAAGTGTATGGGGCTTTTTCACATATGGCTGTCCACTGCATACTATACCTTGTGATCCTGATTTTCCTGAGATTAGGAAAGATTTTACAGGTGATAGTCTTATTAGAGTTCTCACCAATTTATACAGTTGAGTGCATGTATTTTCCCTGTTTAATTCCCATTTAAAACACCTTTCTTAATCAACAGAACCCAGAGCAAAGAGGATCCTTACCCAGAGCAGCCATATTCATAGCAACTTCCAGCATGATTTCCTTGCACAAAGCCTTTTGGTTAGAATCCAGCAGTGCCCACTCTTCCTCAGTGAAGTCCACAGCCACCTCCTCCAACGGATCAGACTCCTAGAAACAAATATCAGTGGGCTGTCACTGAAGCAATTTTTTAAATAGAATAGCAGATTTGGAAGAGACCTTGAAGGTCTTCTAGTACTCCAATTTCCTGCTTAGGCCGTAAATCCTATACCATTTCAGACAAATGGTTATCCAATCTCCTCTTAAAATCTTCCAGTGTTGCAGCATTTACAATTTCTGGAGGCAAGTTATTCCAATGAATAATTGTTCTAACTAACTATCAGGAAAGTTCTCCTAAATTCCAGGTTGCTTCTTTCCTTGATTAGTTTCCACTCACTGTTTCTTGACCTGCCATCAGATGCTTTGGAAAATAGCTTGACTTCCTCTTCTTTATGGCAGCCCCTGAGCTATTGGAACACTGCTATCATGTCACCCCTAGTCCTTCTTTTCATCAAACTAGGCATACTCAATTCCAGCAACCATCCTTTATATGTTTTAGCCTCCAGTCCCCTAATCATCTTTGTTGCTCTTCTCTGCAGTCTTTTTGGAGTCTCAACATCTTTTTTACATTATGGAAACCAAAACTAGATGCAGTATTCCAAGTGGTATTAACACTTCTCATGATCTTGATTCTAGCCCTCTGTTTGTGCAGCCTAGAACTGTGTTGGCTTTTTTGGCAGCTGAAGCACACTGAAGCTGCCCAAATACCAATTTTTGTTCAATTGTACAATTTTGTTCCATTGTTATTGTTTCACTTTTCTTTTCAAAGATATTAAGAAATGTTAAACTGTTAAACTCTTCCAACATATAAGTTACATTTCCTAATCCAAGACTCTTGTGAATTATCCATAGTTTGTATTGCTTGAACTATCTTCAAAGTTGAATCAGTAAGACTCACTAAGGCATTTTGTAGGGACACCAGGTTCAAATTCACATAGACTCGGCATTTGGTTTTCAAAGAACTTCATGAATGAAAGTGTTTAGACTTTTCAGAAGAAATCTACACAAATTTGTTAGAAAACAGGACATACCTATTAAGAATTTTTTATCTGCCCTATTTGAAAATGTTGTAGATGATCCTGGAAATATCAAGTCACTTGACCAACAATCCTACCATTAAAACTTGTCAGTTACAGATTTTTATATGAGAAATTTTTATATGAGAAATTTACTTACAGGTTTTTATATGAGAAATTTGTCCATCCTGTAATTTATTCTTAAGTGGATATATAGGGCTATCTCTGAAGCAGTTTTTGTTCAATTGTTATTGTTTCACTTTATGTCTTTATTTTTAAACTGCTTTCCCCAAGTCGTATGATATTAAGAAAGATTAAACTGTTCCAACGTATAAATTACATTTCTAGTACAAGATTCTTGTGAATTGTCCTTTGTTTGCATTCCTAGGATCATCTTCAAGGTTGAATCAGTAAGGCTCACTGGGTCATTCTGTAGGGACACCAGAGAAATTCACACAAACTCGGCATTTGGTTTTCAAAGTTCATGAACAAAGGTGTTTAAACTTCTCAGAAGAAACCTATACTTACTTGGCAAGGTGGTCCCAGTTGGATCCTCCTGAATAGAACTTTTTCAGAATCATTGGATGGATCTCCTCTTCCCTTTTGCTCTGCTGAAATCTCCTCAATGAATGTCTCCTGTAAGAAGCGTGACAAAAGAATATTAGCTCTATCTGTAATACCACATTAATAAAATATTTTGTGTTCTCTCATTTGTACTCACTGGAATACTAGGAAGGGTTTTTATTATATTTGCCCCCCTCTACCCCCAGGGGAGAATTGAGATATCTTTTGCATTAGGGCTGTCCAGTCCATGACAAACTATGAGGGAAAATAGAACGTGGGAATAAATCCCACAGTTATTCCCACATATTATTACACCATCCCAACACGTGTTGTCTTGATTTTTTTTCTCTGTGATTATGTGCAAGGAAGAGAAACAGGAGGCGTAGAAGAGGATGAAATGCCTCACCTGCCGCCCCTTTCCGGGCTCCGGGGCGGCTGCGGGGCCGAGTAGGCAGCCTTCGGCCAGGGCCACCGCCTGGGCGCAGCTCTCCGCCCCACACTCCCTCAGCCAGCCTGCCAGCTCCGGGGGCAGCAGGGCCAGCAGCTGCTCCAGCACCACCAGGTCCAGCATCTCGGCTTTGCTGTTCTGCTCGGGCTGCAGCCACCCCCGGCACAGTCGGTGCAAGCGGCTGCAAAGCGCCCGGGGCCCCTCAGCCTCCCGTGAGACGCAGCTGCGGAAGCGGCAGCGCTCATCCTCGGAGCTGCGGGGACCCTCGGAGAGGCCGCTCGGGACGCTGCTTCCCCCGCCGGACTCCAAGCCGCAGCCGCTCCCGGCCTGAAGAGGAGAATCCCGGGCCTCCATTCGGTCTCTGGCTTCAACGCAGCCCGAACCGGGGCAAACTCCCTCCGAGGCCTCCTTCGGTCACGGCGGACCCTCTCTCACCCACTCGCCCCGCCTCTTTCCCGGTTTCAGGGGGGAGAAGGGGGCGGGGCCCCGCTCCCTCAGGGTTCCTGAGGCGGAGAGGAGCAGCTGCAACTCGGTCCCGCCAAAACTTCCTGCGCTCACCAGCCCCCACCCCACCCCAGACTCCGTGAGATATGATTCTAGAGGCACAAGACTATGAACCCTCACGCTCTCTTGATTAGAGTCGTGTTCGACATCCAGGCCTGACAAAGGTCTTCTGCGCATGCCCTTTCTTTGTAGACGCTCAAAAGCCGGCTGAAGTCACATGGTGGCGGAGAATTTGATAGGTATTGTGGGAGGCGTGCGCAGGTGTAGGGAATAATAATAATAATAATAATAATAATAATAATAATAATAATAATAATAATAATAATTTATATACCGCTCCTCTCCCGAAGGACTCGGAGCGGTGCACAGCCGTACAGTTAAAACAATAAATATGTGGAACAATAAAACTAAATTAAACCCAACCCTGGCTGTAAACAAATTTAAAACCATACTCTAAAACCCTAAAATTTAATAAAAACGAAACACCCCAAAACTAAAATCAGCCCAAGCCGGCCTGGTCAAAAAGCCAGATTTTCAAAGCACGCCTGAAGGTCCCCAGGTCCGTGGCTGTCCGTAACTCCGGGGGCAACCCATTCCAGAGGGCAGACGCCTGGAGTTGGTAAAACAGGGCTGGAATAGAGCAAAATGCCTTTGAATGGTATCTAGTTTGATTGCTGGTTCTGAGCACCTGGATTTTCTCTTTACTTCCCGCCAGTTTATTCATATAAGATATAGTAATATATAAATGTTATATATTATTAAATATGTAAGCAATAACTGTTTTGGGGTTTTCTCCAAAAGTTTGTCTTCTCTATTGTCTGTCAATGTGGTGACACTCAATGAAGGAACCCTCCTTTTTCTACAGAGTACAACCTGCCTGTGTTTTTTTTTTTTAGTTTCTATTCCAGCTGTATTGAAATCTTGACTTTTTCTGCTTGATCTTTCCTGGCTTGTTGTTTCTTGAAGAGTTGATCTGGTTTCAAGGGGCTGCACACACTTCACAAAATTGGGTTTGTCCCCCTAGCAATTGGGCAGAAATATGAGGCTTCGTATTGGTGGCCATAACCACTGGGTGTGATAGTGACAAAAAAGGTATGGAAGGACACAACAGGTCATGAGTTTGACAGTAAGGTTCCATAGAAGAGTTTCTTCTCCAAAATGTGTTGGCAAGCTCAAGTGGTGAGGAATAATTGCCATGACAACTGCCCAAAATGAGGTTGCTGCCTTGGGTCTGATCTCACTAGGTTAAATATACATGTGATTGGTGCACTAATTAGTGACTTCACTTATAACTGCCCATAGTTGCTGGAAGTTGGACAGCATATAAATTCATTTTAAAAAGTATTACTTGTTTGGAATCAATGACATAGTGTGCTTTTCCAAAGAAAAGCATTGTCAGGTTTCCAAATGATGAAATCCATTTAAAAAGAAAAGTACAAAGTCCATCTTTCAAAAAGACTTCTTTTATTTAGGAAAGCATCAAGTTGGTAAAATCCATGGTAATCTGACACAACCCGGAATTACCCCACAATATTACAAGTTCGAAACAACCCCCATAAGTCACATTCTCCAATAGAAGTAATTTAATGTTGCTTGATGTCATAAATTTCCACCTCAAGGGCCCCAGCAAGGACAGCTCATTTCCCATGGGAAGAAATATCACCTAGCCAAAACATCTCTTTATCTCCACTCTTCCCCACTTAGAAATGTGTCAAGCCTGAAACCCTTCCCCCCATGACTACCACAGAGAAAGTAAGAAAAAGAATATATACTAACTAAAATGGCTACACTTATGTCAATTTCAGGCTTGACAAGCATATTGCAGAGAAAAAAGAGGCAGTATTTTGGAAATACGGTTGTTTTCTAAGGAATTGCTTTTTATTGTATAATGTACCTCTTAATATCTTCTAGCTTTTTAAAAACATTCTTGGCTTTCTAAGTAGAGTTTAGGTCAACTGGCCGGGGTACAATTGGCCATGGGATGATTCAATGCTCTATTAACCGCTTTATTGTTACTTTTATTATTGGTGAGAGCATGTTGTCATTGAAATTATTGTAACAACTTTTGTATTTGTTGAATTATCCTGCGGCAAGTTGCCACATGGTTGGCTGTGATGATTTGTCCCATTCCATTGTATAAGGGGTGCTTGATGTTCTCCATTTGACCAAAAGCCTTACTGCTATACTTACTTAGGGTTTTTTAGCACAGGAAATCTGTCCTTCATGTGATTTATTTTTAAATGGATATGTTGGTCTATTTCTGAAAAGTTTTTTTTTTAACAATTGCTATTGTTTTGCTTCATGGCCTTCATTTTTTAATTGGTTTTCCTAAACTTTTTTTTTTAATATTAAGAAATATTAAACTCTTCTGTCATATAAATTACATGTTCTAATATAAGACTCTTGTGAAAGTCTTTGCCACCAAAACTTTCTGCTCACTCCTGTCTTTCCACAGGCTGATTCAGAGAGGGCTGCTTCCTAGAGAGACAAAACCCTATAAGTTCTTGTTTACGACTCTTCTCCCAAGGCAAAACGGCCTCTCCTGTGCTTCGACGGCTGGGAAAGGTCCTCTGTGTATGTCCCATTCTATTTGATGCTGAAAGGACACCCTAGTTCTCATTTGGTTCAGAGTGGCAGGGCTCGGGGGACAGGAATGATGGGTACCATATAGATTGAGAGGGGCAGAAATGATCCTATGTACAATGGAAAGTCTGCTTAGTACTATCTGTTGTGAAAAGTCTACAATGTGGTACTGCAAAGATCTGTCTTAGGCCCAATACTCTTCAATATCTTCATAAATGATTTAGATGAGGAAATAGAAGGGGAACTCAACAAATTTGTAGACAACACTAAGCTGGCAGGAATAGCCAATACTCCAGAAGACAAGGTCAGGATACAAAACTATCTTGTCAGCAATGAACAATGGGCTCTTTGAAAAAATGAAATTAAATTTAATGTAGAAAATGAAATTTAATATAGAGAAAAGCAAAGGGTTACACAGGCAGGTAAAACCATAGGTACAAGTACAGATTAGGCAAAACCTGGCTCAAAAAACAGTAACTGTCAGAGGAACCATAGAATCCTAGTGAATGATCAATTAAATAAGAGCTGGTCATGTGCGGCAGCAGCCAAAAAAGCTAATACAATCCTTGGTTATATAAACAGAAGCATAGAATCAAAATTATATGAACTATTACTACTGCTTTATAAAACCTTAGTAAGGCTATACCTGGAATACTGCATTCAGGTTTGGTCACCACGTTACAAAGATGTTGAGGGATGGACAGCTATTTATCTGAAATGGTATATATGTGATTTTCTGCCTGAACAAGGGGATTAGATAAGAAGACCCTCAAGTCTCTTCCAGCTCTATATTGATTGAAGAATCCAGGAAATACAATACTTGTGGTAAGTATCTAATCAGACAATCTTTCCATTTACATCAATTGAGTAAAGCATGTAGGCTTGGGACCTGTAGCTGTACTAATTTTATTGAAACTAAGCAATGTAAAAAAAATGGATAACTATATTCAAACTGTGATTTCATGAAATATTTTATTGAATACTTCTACTACTGATCAATTGATGATCCAACTAAGATACAGAAAGATGTTTTTATGGGCTTTTGGGGAATAGCTATTATTAGATAGAGGAGCAATCTTGGATTTAGGGTTGGAGTCCGTGTCCATGGTTTGGGAATCCCGACTGGAGGAAATAGCTCTTCTATGTAGACTAGGCAAGAAGCACAACAAAGAATATTAGCTCTGTCTTTACTCTGTGACCATATCAATAAAATCTTTTTTGATCCTCTCCAGGTACTTCCTGGAAAACTAGAAAGGGTTTTTATTAAATTTCCCCCACCCCCCATCACCATGTGAGAATTGAGACATCTTTTGCATTATGGCTATCCAGTCCATGACAAAGTATGTGAGAAAATAAAATGTGGGCATAGCATCCCACAAAGTTACAGGTTTATCACATTAATAAAATCTCAACTTACAATTCATTTAATGACTGTTTGAAGTTACAACAGCACTGAAAAAAATGACTTATGACCATTTTTCAAACTTACGACCGTTGCAGCATCTCCATGATCATATGAAGAAAATTCGGATGCTCGGCGACTCATATTTATGATGGTTGTAGTGTCTTGGGATATCATGTGATCACCTTTTGGGACCTTCTGACAAGTGAAGTCAATGGGGAGCCAGGTTTCCTTAATAACTGTGTTTCTAACTTATAAAGTGCAGTTACATATTTAACAGCTGTGCCAAGAAAGGTCATAAGGAATGGGGCAAAATTCACCAAACTGCCACACTTACCAACAGAAATTTTGGGCCGAATTCTGATCATAAGTCAAGGACTACCTGTTTTTCCACATACAATTAGACCATCCCAACACATGTTCTCTGATGTTTTTGAGACTATTTATAAAGAAGAGACACTAGCAGCGAAGAAGAGGATGAAAGAGCTGCACCTGCCTCTTTCCGGGCTTGGGTGTGTGTGTCTCTGTGGGACTGAGCAGGAAGCCTTTGGTGAAGGGAATCCTGACTTTAGGAAACATTTATCAGCCCTTCCAGATGGACAAAAGCGTGACAAATAATATTACCTTTATCTGTAATATCACATTAATAAAATATTTTTTGTTCTCTCATTGTACTTACTGGAAGGGTTTTTATGACATTTTGCCACCACCACCCCTTTCCACCACCATGGGGGAATTGAGATAACTTTT